>CM021107.1:387474389-387799878 GCA_007115665.2 Sequoiadendron giganteum
GTCAATATTCTCCTCTACTGCAACCTCATTATCCTCAAATCCATATTCATAAAAGCATTTAGAAAAATTTAAATTTACCTTAGTTCCTTTCAATTTTGCAACAAATTTCTCCATTTCTACATTCTTATCTTCACCAAAGAGAATATGAAAATCTGATTTTACCTCACCTTTTGCTGAAACCTTTTTTTCCACCTGAAATTAACTCATTCCATTCTCCTGCTTCAATATGAATTTTTAAACTATCTTCTTTACTCACATCTTCACTTTCCAATTCCTTCTTGTCCTCCAAATGACTCTCTTCCACCACTGCAATTTCCTCTTTCTTTCCCTCAATCTCTACAACTGCACCTTTTCTTTTTTCCTTCATGTTATCCTCAAAGCATACTTCTACAATATCTTCTCCTTCCTATTCACCTGCATACACAACTATGACAAAAAATTTTCCTTTCTTCTTGGTAATTTCTTAAAATAATCTCCACACACTCTCAAATCCTTAACAACACGAATCTTCAAACCCTTAGGTTTTACATATGTAAACTACCTCACATTCAGCGATCTATTTACAAATCTTCAACACTTTCAGGTTTTGTTGCAAACTGCCTCACACTCGGCGATCTACTTACAACCACAAGAATCTCAGCTCCTCAAATCCTCTAAGATCTCCTCTTACAACTTGCATATACATCTACAATAAAAATTCACACATACACCAACCTCTCAGGTCTTGGTGCAAACTGCCTCACATTCAATGCTCTACCTACACACTCAAGAAATCTTGCTATGATACCACTAATGTAAGATGGAACACACATTCAAAAACATTCAAACACATCTTATCAAATAATATATATTCTACATTCAACCAAAATGAAAAAGAAAATCATATTTCAAAGGAAATATACTCGAAACCCCAAAAATTCACTGTTTGCATACCACACTATGTTATTGCAACAACAGATACGAACTTAAATAAGATGATCCAAACATGAATCAAATGGTGTAATATGATTAGGAATACATAAATAATCTTAAATTATACATTCAATTACATGCATAAGAAACAACTCCATATGTGTGTCTCAAAATGGGAAAAAAATACACTGTTTTCTCATTAAATCTGCAATAAATGTGTTTATTAAAAGTGCATAAGCATGTTGGCTTTACAATAAACATCTATAAATATGATATAAAACCATTAAACCTAAAACATGTACTTCAACAACAACCTTCCTTCAACAATCTAAAATTTAACCTCATTTGGAGCCCCCAACCTTCACCTGCACTATAAAATAGAATGGCAAATTTTCTCTCTTCTATTTGTAAATTTTAATAACTTCAACAATGGATTCAAGGCTTTGTTTTCTGATTGAACACACTACCATACATGTACAAACATGACTCCAATATTTCCAAGAATAAATTTCTATACCCCAAGAGAGAGTTCTCTAAAATTTTGGAAAAGCAACCTGTGAATGTATCAAGCTAAGACTTAAATATTGCATTCAACCTTAGATCTCCTATAAAACCTCATTATACATGACCCAACCTAGTAAAAATACTTAACATATTAAAATTTTAAAAGGAATCTTTGAACCCACTTCCATGAAATTTCCAAAATTGGTTGACAACTCGACTCCCACTCCACTCAAGAGGACCCCAAAATAGAAAAAAATAAACAACTCACTATTGGGCACCCATTTTTTGATTTTTTAGCATTTAGGAAATAATTTATGAGTTATGGAAAGTTGTAACTCCCAAATCTCACACCCAATAAGTATTTTTGAATTTCAAGTTTCAAAACTACCTCCTTAATTATCTTCAACACCAAAAATTGCAACATTAATAAAGACGAATTTATTCAATATATTAATTTGGCCTAATATTGCAAGTTATTTCTCAAAATAAATAATTACCAAACCTTAAGAAAATTAAAAATTAAAATACATTATTTTGGTTGATCCAAGATTTGCTATCACAACCTAGGATGCTCCTACATTAGACTGAGTGGTCTTTCCATAGATGTCTTTTTTTTCTTCTCTAGTTCTATTGTGTCTAATTTCTTTTTCTTCCTTTCCTTCACCTGCTTATGTACATGTATCTGAAAGGATTATTTTTCCTTCTCAAATTCTTCATCTTAGAAATATATATTCTCTATTTATTTGAAACAACTCCACTTCTTTTGAAGGTCACTAGAGAATCTTCATCCTCTTC
Source organism: Sequoiadendron giganteum (assembly GCA_007115665.2). Lineage (NCBI taxonomy): Eukaryota > Viridiplantae > Streptophyta > Pinopsida > Cupressales > Cupressaceae > Sequoiadendron > Sequoiadendron giganteum. The sequence continues at coordinate 387,476,601 of CM021107.1, forward strand.
TTCTTCTTCTTCAAACTGTACACTCAAGTCCTTTTCTCTTCTAGCTTTCTCTTTTATTATTTTCAATGTAGAAGTAGTAGAGGCTATTGGAGTACTTTTCTTTCTCTTTCTATTCCTTATGACCTCCTCCACATTGGGATCTTCTATTATCGAAGAACTAGTCTTTGTTCTCTTTGTTCTGTTGGAGGTAGAAACCAATCCAAAGGCTTGTTGAGTACTAAAGGGAATAGTGGAAATAATTAGTTTTGATATTCTAGGTATGGTAGTCCCACTTTTTGTACTTGCTTCTCCCTCTACTTTTTCTTTTAATTTATGGATTTGTTCATCTGTGAATCCTTTTTCCTTGAAATAATCATGTACCAATTTTATCACCTTCTTCTTTATTTCAAGATTTTTCAGTTCCATGTGCACTTTCATATATTTATCCTCATATGTTCCATGTATTTCCTCAGTAGGGTCCTTACGATTGTTCAATAATATAATAACATAACCATCTACCTTCATTTTCAATGGTTTCATATCCAAGCGGTTGAACCTAGATAATTCTAGGTTTCACAGCCTCAATGATGCATTCATCAATTTTGACAAAAAATGTGATATCATCTCAATATTTTTTGACTACAAACTTAGGGATCCTTTCCCATTCATGCATTCTTTTTTGAAATACTATGAATAAATCTCTAAGTTCCTCATCTTAAGCTTTCATATCACCAATACTACATAGATGTTCAAATATTTGATGGGATATAGGCTTGCTTCTACTCTATGTAATATTGCTTCTTTCTACTCCATGTAATATTGCTTCTTCCTGGAAGATCCTTTAGAAAATAGAACAGCAAACAAACTACCAAAGAACCAAATTTGAAAGGATATTTCTTACCTTTAGTTTGCTTCAAGTTGTCAAAAATTTGTTGTTGGAGCAACTCACACAAATCATAATCTTTTCCTCTCTCTACCATTTCATGAGCTACATGAATTGTTGTGGAAGACACAAAATTCTCTCTATTTGTGTAATATATCTTGTATCCAATTACCATAGTTGCATATCTTATTGTAGGATTCTATATGGTATTTATAGTGAGAGCCCTTTGATCAAATGTGACTATTATCAGTTCCATTACATCCTTGTTCTTTATAGATTTCAAAACAAGTACAAGTTTGATGTCAGAAAGACCAGTAATCTCCCTGATGACTTCCTTAGTTATCATACTAGTAATATCAGTCCATAATAGTTTATCATGCACTCTACTTAATTTTATTCACCCATACTTAAGATCATCATCATAGACTAAGCATGGAAACATCTGCTAAACAATTCAATTTCTTCTTCACTAAGTTGTCATACTCAGGTTTGATGTCAAAATTATCTCCAACAAGTTGGCTTGTCTAAAGGTCTGCAAGTTTTGTATGGTTGTATTCTTCCATCTTTCTGTGGATGTATGCCCTAACATCCTCAATAGGCAAAACCCTATATGGAATACTCAAAAATGCACCAAGCGAGTCGTTCTCAAACACTTTCATGGTATATTTCTTGAATTTTGGTTGGGATTTATCACTCACATTTACCACTGTAGATGTTTCCATCTCTACTAAATTCAAAGGCTTCGAAACAAAAATTCTATTTCATATTTGTACAATAGTAAATACCTTTTTTCTCGCTCAACTAGAATTAGGGTTTAAATACTTTGCTTCTCAAATTGCCTTCGAACTCTTGATCTCACTTCAATTCAAACTACTTGCTCCAAATGCATAAAGATAAATGAAATAGACAAGGGAGAGGTATATAATCCCTTCAATTCTTCCCAAAATTTGCATTTTATTTATAAAACAGTAAAGCTGGTAAAACCTTTTATGTGTAGTAGCAAACCTTAAATTGCTTTGAAAATCTCCACATTTGCATATTTTCTTTTGAAGTCTTCTTCAAAATATCTATCCTATCCATATCTATTTTCTATCTTCATGCCAAGCCATGACACCTCATATCAGTAGGGGGTTATATAATTTTATGTTATTGCTCCCCCTAAGCTAATTCCTAGGTTCAATTCTCAGAGGAATTATCTACACCAGATGGTGGTACAGATTCATTTGTAGTCTATGATTCTTCCTTTTTCTCAAGTTCTTTCTTTCTCAAAATATTTTCCATATCATTCTTTAATTTAGTTAGATCAATCTTTTTAACCGGTTCATTTCTCTTTACCAGGTTGTCCTTCCTTTAATTTTTATTGCTGCAAAATCTAGCAATATGTCCAAATCTATTACAACTATAACATTTGATATTTCTCTAAGCATTATTCCTTTCGTTCATTATAAATCTGCTTTGATTAGCTTTGTGTCCAAGTACATAGCATGTATAGTAGTAACCATTGAAAGATTGGATCATTCTACCACTATTGTATGCATTCATCATTTGATTTCTACATTCATTTGCTCTATGCCCAAATCTCTTGCATGTAAAGCATTGACCAGTGTAGACATGTAAAAATGACCTAAAACTTATCTCACATCCTAATATCATGCATTTCACATCAATTGCATCCAAAACCCTAATTTCCTCTATTAATTGAACAATATTACATTATTTAATTAATTCACATTTTTCATCATTTTTGACTAATTGAATAAATTCCATTTATGTAATGCAATCCTAATCTAACTTTATTCTTCCTAATTAATTAAATAATATCAATTATTTAATTATGTCGTTAATTTACCTTATTCCTCCAAGTCAATTAAATTGTTACCACTTAATAATTTAATTAAATCACTTTCCCTTAAACTTGAATAATTAAATAAAATATTTAAAAGCATCATCTAAAAGGTCATACAAACAAATACAACTTTGTTTGTAGCATTCAAACATGATTGTCACGTTCAACTCAAAAAGATTAATTAATTAAATCAATTAACTAAGTACCCTCACCCACTTTCATGATTGAAAAAATTATGATGCTCGGATTGCTCACTCTGATTGGCTAACTGCTTCATCTATGTTCTAATTGATTCATCTATTCTTCAATCCCACTGAAGGCTCAAAATTATTTCTTCAATTCCACAGATTATTCAATCTGTTTCCTCAATCCCATTGAACACTCAAAATGATTTCTTCAATTACACTGATTACATAATCCAAATACACTAATTATTCCCATCTAAATCCTCTCAATGGTTTTGAACCATTAATAAGGATATTCTACTACGTGATCTCGAGCATCCATTTCAAAACACAAATTCTATATAACAATCATCTTCTTCCTCAAAAATGATCAAAGAATCAACATCTTTTGCACAACGAAGTAATGTTGGAATCATAAACAATCTTTTGAAAAATCTTTACACACATCTTCGATCAACATACACACAACTTTGAAGCTTTTTGTTACACAGAAATGGAGGCTTCACTTTGATACAACAAATGATCCAACATCATTGTGAATACACTTCGAAATGTTATGAATTCATTTTATGTTCTCTCCTTTAATTTAATTTCTTTGTAGTTTCATTTCGTGAGTAATGGACATGAATCATGACCTTTGCTTTGAATTAAATTAGTTTCAATTTGTTCATTATTGATCTTATTACACACTCAATTTCCCCCTTACACATTCTAACATGCCTGGTTGGACCCCATTCCTTAGCACTAACTATTTTATGAGTGAATTTTGAAGAGTTGCAGGTTCCGAAAACACAATTAAAAAAATTTCACACATAAGCTACAATAAAATCACACGGTAGATCTCTCGTTTCAACCACAGTCACCTATTTTCTAGCCGCTTTCGCCATTTCAACCACTTTTGCAAAAATAACAAAGGAGCTCTTGCATTTTTTGCTGCTTCTGCTTAAATTCCAGAGGCCACTTCTAATTTTTTTAGCCGTAGTTGCTTCTAATAGGGTCACTTTTGCTCAAAAAAAATATTTTTTATCTGAAATCTAAGAAGATATTTTTCATTTTTCTGACACTAATGGGTGCTTTTTGGTGTTTTTTGTGTTTCCTGTCTTCATTTGTGCAACTCTTGCAATATATGGAACATGTTACATGAAAAATAACTAGAACATTTTATTGCAGAAAAGGCGAATGGTCCAAGTCAAAAAAAATCTTAAGCTTCTTCAATTAGAATTTTTTTAAATTGGTGCTATAAAATGAACCCCACAAATCACACACTTTTCAATTTAGTGCTTAAAAAGAATCTTTCAAAATCTTTCTAGATTAGGAAAACTTCTCAATTGGTGCTTTAAAAGAATTTTCAAAAGCTTTCTAGCTTAGGAAAATTTCATTTGGTGCTTTAAAAAGAACATTTCAGAAGCTTTCACATTTTAAGTAATTTTTTATTTTGGTGCCTAAAAATGAACCCCACAAATTCACATGCCTTTGGTTTGGTGCTCTAAAAAGAAAATTTCAAGAGTTTTCTAGATTAGAACCACACTTATTTTTGGTTCTCTAAAATAAAATGCTTGTTTTTTTTACCAATACTTTCAATATATTGACAAAACGAGCAATTTCCTTTTGTTGACCAATTAAGACAAGGCTTTAGAAACACTTAAATTGGTGATTAAAATTGGTCAAATCAATTTTTGACTTGTGCATTGCTATCTACATTGCTTGGTATCTCAAACACTTCAATTTTGGTGCAACATAGAAAACGATTCACTAGTCTTTTTTACACTTTATTTGGTTGGATAGCACCGCTCGAGGGGCTTAACAAGAACATTGCAATGAATTGTACACTTTGTATTTTGTGTTTGGAAAACTAGATGTCTATCCTCTCCCCTTGCACCTTTTGGCGATCTTGGGTGATGAAAAGAATCTTGAGTTTCACACATTATTTTCATTTCAAAGCATTACCTTTAGAGGGCATGTCTCCCGATTTGTGAGAGGGAACAAACCAAGTGATACCTTTTTTTGTTCTGCTATACAAATAATTGTAGGTGTGAAAAAAGTCATCAACCACTTGGTGTGGATGTTCTATGTTGACGGAAGCCTCCCTCAGCATCCATGAGATGCGTAAAAACCCTTTCTAAGGGTTGGGAGACCTCTTAAATGAGTGAACCACTACATGTATAGACACTAGATTATCCTGAAACACTGACTAAGAACCAATGTGGTAGAAGCCACCGAACTTTGATTTTGAGAAGTTACTTACCAAGTTTGACTTATGATTGAGCTTAAAACACTCTCCATTTGTTGCATGTAAAATCATCCCTTCGAGGCATGAGGTAAGCCCAACTAAAAGAATGAGTCTATCCCTAGGCTGTAAATTGTCTTCACAAAATTTCCAAATATTTCTATTACTTTGAAACATCAAACATTTTACTTGAATTAAAATGAAAACATCAAAACAAGCATTAAACATGGTTATCAAACTTCAAACCCTTTTGACTAATTGTGAATCCTTTGAAAAGAGCCCTATATTTGCACTCCTTAAGGATATCTTGAAACAATATCCTTTAAGGATTCTAGATATTTAGGCTCACATTTCAAGTTGCATTAAGGATAAAGTAAACATTGGAAACTATGACTTTAAAATTTTGACTTCCACAAACTTTGAGATTTTGTGGAAAAAAATGTGCTTAAAGTTGTAGACATTTAGGGTCAAATAGTTTTAATTGTTGTGTTGCATGATATCACTTGCCAAATCTCAAATCATATCAAACAAAGTCATTCAAAATTTCAAATTTATCTAAGTTGTTGCCAACATAGAAATTGGAAAATAAATTTGCACAAAATATCGTTATTGTTGTAGTTTTTGTTGCACTTGACTTAAAACTAGTTGCATTTGACCTAAAATAGCTCACTTTTTATCTCTGAATTTTAATATACAATATCAAAAACCGGTCGCTTTTATAAATCAAAACATAGTTGACCTCAAAATTACAGTAGTTTATCCTTTTTCTATTGCATTTGACATATTTTCCTTGCTACAATTGACTAAAAACTGGCTGCTCTTGACCAAGAAGTTTTTTTTTTCCTAAACTATTTACTAGAAAAAAAAAACTTAAAGCATAAGCTTCTCTTGAAAAATCTTGTCGCTTTTGCTCTAAATTGCCGCTTTTTCCCTACTTTCTAGTGAAAATCAAAATTTTATCATAAACTAGTTACAAAATCTTGTGAGAACAAAAAAAATTAGACTCCCAAAACACATCATAATTTACAATAGTCCATCATTCATTTTACAAAATCCAACACCTCATCCTACTTTAAGAAATTCAAAATCAAAACAAACAACTTGGATCATTCCTTCACTCAAACTTCTAAGATATCAACAGTTTTTTGAGCCTCATGGCTAGTTCAAGTAAATTTCCCATAACATATCCTCTAGAAAAAGAAGTGAAATATCGATCCAAGTCCTTCAACATTTTGAGTTTTAAAAATAGCGTCATCCCAAAACATCACTCAAACTTTAGGATCTTGAGTATCATGAAAACCATATCAAAACATCAACACTTTCATAATTTCACTTTATGACCATTTGGTGTCCAATTTCTCTAGTTCAACAACCAAACCTTACGACACCTATCATACAACTAAGTCTCACACAAGTTGAAGGTGAACAAATAGATATCATCAGTAGTTTGAGGAGCTTCACATTTGAGAAAAATGAAACACTAACCCAGTGGAGAAATGCAAATAACATCCTAGATAAAGAGGAATGGAAAACATAACTTGTGGCTGTAAGGCCTATATTACCACCTCCCACATGGAAATAGATACCATCCTTCAAAATAGAAAATCTGAAGAAAAAAAAAAAAACAAAGCATTCTTTTATTCCATAGTTAGGAATCACCAAACTTCCACAAAATCTTGATGCTTGTTTATGACAACCACATGATCACAACATAGAAAAAAGATGGAACCAAACAAAATTAGCACTATTATTCCCCCAACAAACACCACAAACAATGGAAGTGACCCATGGGGTTATAGACCAAGTGACCTTGTAACTCCTCAAAAGGAACCCACATTTAAGGGAACATCAAACCAATCACCTACTAAGGAAGAATTAATCTATAGACAACAAGAATCAATGGATATATCAAACCAAAACCTAAAGGACATGGTCATAGAAGAAGTGGATAGTGAGGAAGAAATAAATGACGAATAATTCTTTCAACACTCCAACAATCCCAAGGTACTTAAAAACTAATGGAAAAACTCCTAAGAAAGGATCCAAATACCTACTTCTTCAAATTAGCACAAAGTGGTGCTAAGTTGCCTATAGACTTTAGCATTGAAGGTCTTAAAGATCCTCACCTCATTCCCTTAGGGGATAACTCATTTGTGAGAGAAATACCCAAACCATTAGAGATTCCAAACATGCCACCAATCTTCTCACAAGGCAATGATCAATCAATGGACAACCCTTTGTTTAGGAAACCATCCCAAATTGAACAAGCAACAGTGGACCAAAAATATCAAGGAGGCCCATCTCAATACATGCCCCAAAATACTTCATACATTGACCCTTCCCAAAAATTACAAAATCAACAAGGGCCACATGGTCCCCTTTCCAATCAACAGTACCAAAAACAAGGTGGGTCACATGGTCCCCTTCCCAATTAATAGTACCAACAACAAGGTGTGTCATAGGGTACACTTTCCAATCAACATCAACAATAAGGTGGGCCACATGGTCCCCTTACCAATCAACAATACCAACAATAAGGTGGTCCACATGTTCCCCTTCCCAATCAATAGTACCAACAACAAGGTGTGCCACAAGGTACCCTTTCCAATCAACAACAACAAGGTGGGCCACATGGTCCCCTTCCCAATCAACACTACCAACAACAAGGTGTGCCATAGGGTACCCTTTCCAATCAACATCAACAACAAGGTGGGTCACATGGTCCCCTTCACAATCAATAGAACCAACAAAAAGGTGGGCCACATGGTCCCCTTCCCAATCAACATCAACAAGGTGTTCCACATGGTATCCTTTCCAATCAATAATATCATTAACAAGGTGTACCACCAATGCACTATCAAGGTAACCTTCAAAATAGTTCATCCCAACAATAAGGTGTGCCACATGGTACCCTTTCCAATCAACAATCGCATCAACAAGGTCTACCTCCAACACACTATCAGGGTAACCTTCAATACAATTCATCCTAACAAGGTGTACCACCAACACACTACCAAGGTAACCTTCAAAATAATTCATCCCAAAAAAAAGGTGTTGGATAGGAAAACTGAGAGGGGAGGGGTGAATCATTTTTCATAGATTATAACCTTCAATTTTTTATTTTTGAAACTAATACATAAAATACTTAAATGATTAATCATCAAATTCCAATGCACAAACATAAATCCAATGCATAAACACAATAACACCATATTTATATGGAAAACCAAATGAGGGAAAAAGCATAGTGAGGATCAACTCACACTATAGAGAATATCAAAACTGATTAAAAAAGGCTCACTACTTGAGATAAGGCTCACTACCTATAATAAGGACTCACTGTCCAACAGGGCTACAACCTGGAGGGCTCACTGCCACAGAGATACAAAAGATGGACAACTATCAAAATACAAGAGTTAAGCCTTACAGCCAAAAGTGTGAACTGATAGATTACACCTTACTTGTGTATCTAGTTCAATTCTGGATGAATCTCTATATAAATAGTAATGCATTTCACTAATTGCTCAGTAATTTTGATCTGATCATGCACTTTATTGTCTTTGCCTGCTTCACTTACTCTACTTTGTTGTACTCTCTCTATTTTTTACTATCACACTCTTTTCTTGTCTCTAATCTTGTTACCGCTTTCTTTTCTTTCCGAAGAGTCTCATATATATATGTATGTATATATTTTTTGTCAATTAGGTTGGCCTTATATAAGGTTAGCGCATTTCTTATGTCAGCCAAGAAACATCCATAATATTGCACACGCTGAGTCGGCCAAGATCTTTGAATATCTGAATCATATCTTGTCTTCATGGTAGAAACTAGACCTAAAAACCAACACACCGGACCACCTATAACGGTCATCTTCGATAGGAAATAGCTTCTGGTAAAAAAAACATACATTTAGTACTATGTTAACATCAATGAAAACCTATTGACATTAATGAAAAAAATTGATGCAAGCTTCAACTTCCAACAATCTCCCCCTTTGTCATTGATGGCAATAGAAGATGTGAAAAGCCAACAACAACCTTTATAATTATTTTGGTGAGATGAAATTACTTTCATTATTTTTCACATGCTTCCTCTCCCCCTTTCACATCAATGACAAAAAAAGATCTATCTCCCCCTTCAAAAAAATTTATTAAAAAGTCTTGAAAAAGGATATAAAAATGGTTTTTTACCTTAATCCTTCTCCCTTAAAATATCTCCTTGTATTTTTATTTCAGTTCCAGAAGACATGTCTTCTAGGAAACCACTGCCAGCCTGATGTTTAAACAAATACTATTGTTCTTTGTTATTGAATCAATTGTTTCTAGAAGAGTATCTGGAATCGAAATATTTTGTGCATTATTCTCATGAGCTTCCACCAGGAGACCAGAAATTTGTTCCAATATTAGCTCAATTATTTATTTACCTTTCCAAAAGGTATTCACAATACCATCCCTCTGTACCATAATGACTAAAAATTCAAATTGTAAGGAATTGATCATTTTCTTTTGCACTCCATCCTTGTCATTAAGGATACCATTATTTTTTCCAATAGAATTCACTTCTATCTCAATAGCATTCATTTTTTCTATGTAGTTTCCAATAGTAGTAGGCCACCAAAGATAGTACCTATACACACTATGTACACTCTTGATGTAGGTTTTCAATTCATTTATGCTCTTAGTCAATTTCTTCTGTGTATTTCGGCATCTTTCTTCCATGGCTAATTGAATTTCGTTTTTTGCTATTTCACTAGGTGATTGTGCCTTGAGTCTTTCTTCAATCTTCTCAATCAATACTTCCATTAAAGCACTTGTCACATCACTTAGGTCAATATCATTATGAATATTATAAGTAGTTGGGGCATCTATAATCTCATCCTATTCATATGATGGTTATAACAACCATTCATCTCCAATCTTCTTCAGTCCACCAGATTGCTCAAGAATCTTCAACACCTTTTCCTTAGTAAAGTATTCTTCATCATCAGTTGATGCCAAATCAATTGCTTATGTAATCTTTTCTTCTTTTTCTTCTTCCTTTTCCTCTAACCTCAACTTCTTTATTTTTGAAGGAGAACTTGAGATAATTATTCTTTCTTTCCTCTTTTCAGAGGAGGATCTTGCTTCATACATCCCAATCGAACTAGAAATCATGCCAAAACTCCATACATTTTTTTTTTTCAAAGTATTCTTTACAAATATTTTCTTTTTTTTCTAGACATTCCAGCTATCGGTAGACTTGCTTCCCAACTGGTATAACTGACTTCCACACAATATCCTCTTTCAATGGTAATAATTTTAGAAAATACATCATCAAACATATAACCAAAGATCCAAAATGAAAAGGATAATTATCATTCTTTGTCATAGTTATATTCTCCATTAATTGATTCCTCAATAACTCACACAAATCAAAATCCTCTTTCTTCTCAACCATTTGATGTGCAACATAAATGACAATCACCGAAGTAGATCCTTCCCTATTTCTGAAATAAATCTTATATGAAATTCCATATGTCGCATACCTTATCACCAGGTCTATTATAGTATGAATTAGAAGTACCCTTTGATTTCGTGTTACCCCAGTTAGGGCTTCAACCTCCTTTTTCTTTACTAACTTCTTGACTAGAACGGGTCCATTTTATATATTCTTGTTATTATTGCAATTGCTTCCTTCATGATCTCATATGGTTTGTTAAAGATCATCTTATCACCTTGAATTATTCTTAAGATAAAATGAACAATGTTCACATTCAAAAAGTATAGAAATTCACTTCAAATGTCTAAACCCTTGTGTCCTAAATTCTTGATCATTTGCATTCTCTCAACTAAAAGAGAAATCTCAAAATTTTGAATCTTTTCATCATCAAATTCATCAATCTATAACTTACTCAATTTTTTCAATTCGTTGTTGTGCGGATTAAATACCACCATTTCCTTCGACTCCATTGTTTCAGCCTTATTCTTCGTACTTTCACTTGCCAATAACCCTAACTCTTTTTTTCTCAGTTTCTCTTAGTTCGTTCATTTCATAATAAAAATGACTATTCAATCTTCCTTATTTAACTTGTCGAATCAATTTTTCATTTATTGCTTTTTTAGCCTTTTAAATTGACAATTATCTTTGAGAAACACTGTTACCCAAGAGGGGCTCTGCAAATATTTTGATTTGCATCTTTTCTGCCAGAATTTTTTTTAATGCCTTCAAAATAGAGATTCTCATCACATATCCATGTGTCTTCGCATGACACCTCATATATCGGGGGTTTTCTAGTTTTTTCTCTGAATGCTCACCCTAAAACCATTATTTGGTTCAGTTCTTAGAAGAGGTATCTACACTAGATGCAGATACAGGGCCATTTCATTCATCCTTCTTTCTCCAATTCTTTTCCATTTCTCTCCTTACTTCTTCTGGATCTACCTTGTTCATAGGCTTGTTCTTTTGTTCCAGATTATCTTTCTTCCCAACTTTGTTTCTGCAAAATTTTGAGATATGTCCTAGTTTGTTGCTAATGTAGCACATAACATATCCAAGATCAAAAGAATTTATTTTTTCTTTTATCCTGCACTGATTAGCCTTGTGTCTAAAGATATTGCATATGTAATAGTAGCCTTGGAAAGATTGATTTATTCTATTTTTATCAAATATATTTAGCATCATATGGTTTATACATATGGTAGCTCTATGTCCAAACTTGTTGCAACTATAACATTTTCCAGTAAGGAATCCAACATTCTAACTCATTCTATTATGTTTCATCCTAATTCTACATTCAATTGCTTTATGTCCAAATTTATCGCATGAGAAACAAAAGCCATTAAAAGATGGGTACCTTTAAGCATTAGGTTGTCGAATGGGTATTCTTCCAGTATTGATCCTTCAATTCTTGCCTTGATATGTACTGCCTTGAAATTTCCTTTGATTATCCACTTTATTCAATACTAGATTAGTCTTTGAATTTTTTCCTTCTTCAAGTCCTAAACTACCTTTATCCTTTGCAATTTTTGAAGATGAAATCAATTCATCAAGGATTTTGGAGCTTGTCTTGAATCTTTCTTCATGATATTTCACTTTTTCTAGATCATCTTTAAGGGTTACTACTTCTTGTTCAAGCTTATCACATTTTTCTTTCTTTTGATTAATAATTTATTTTAGGAACCCTTCCTCTACCTTACTTTGTTCAATTTCCAATTTCAGATTCTCTTCCACTCTTTTACTTTCTTCAAGTTTCATCCTTAGATTTTCAATAGTCTCCTTTACTTCCTTTAGTTCCAAGTAAACTTATTTATGTTTCAACTTGAACTTCCGGATCTGATTTTGTAGTTTTTCAATGAATTCCCTTGCTTGCTTAACATTTTATTTATGATCTTCATTTTTAGACTCTAAAGTCTTTGTTCTTAATTCTTCATCTAAGTTAGATCCCTTCATCCTTTAGTTCAACCTAACAAGATCTCCTTCAAGTTGTTAAACTTATTCCAAAGGACCGAGCTCTAATACCAATTATTGGATAGGACAACTGAGAGGGGGGTGAATCAGTTGTCATGGATTATAACCTTCAATTCAATTACCGAAACTAATACATAAACTGCTTAAATGATTAATCATCAAATTTCAATGCAAAAACTTAAATCCAATGCACAAACACAATAACACCAGATTTACGTGGAAAACCCAATGAGGGAAAAACCACGGTGAGGATTAACTCACACTATAGAGAATATCAAAACTAATTACAAGAGGCTCACTTCCTGAGATAAGGCTCATTTCCTATAATAAGGACTCATTGTCCAACAGGGCTACAACTCGGAGGGCTCACTGCCGCAGAGATACAAAAGATGGCTAATTTTTAGAATACAAGAGTTAAGGCTTATAGCCAAAAGTGTGAACTAGTAGATTACACCTTACTTGTGTAGATTTAATTTCCAGATGAAGATCTATATAGATAGTACTACATTTCAGTAATTTATCAATAATTCTAATCTGATCATGCACTTTATTGTGTTTGTTTGCTTTATTTAATCTTCTCTATTGTACTCTCTCTTTCTCTTTCTTACCATCACGCTCTTTTGCTATCTTTTTTTTCGTTACTACTTTCTTTTCTTTCTGGAGAGTCTCATATATATATGTATGTATATCGTGTTTGTCAATTAGGTCAGCCTTATATAAGGTTAATGCATTTCTTATGTTGGCCAAGAAACTGTAGACACTCGAAATATCTTAATTGATATCATGCATTTGATTCTGATTAACTAACTCCAATTCTTCCTTCAGCATTTCTTTACTAACCAATTAATTAAATAATATTTATTTAATTAATTCATCAAAATTCCTCCTTTAATTAAATAAATCAACTTTATTTAATTAAATCCTAAGGTTCCTCCTTTAATTAAATAAATCAACTTTATTTAATTAAATCTTAAATTTCCTCTCTTTGATTAAATAAATCAACTTTATCTTAATGTTCACTCTTTGATTAAATAAATCTTTATTTAATTAAATCCTAATGTTCTTCATTTAATTGAATAAATCAAATTTATCCTCTCATTTAATTTACATAAATTCAAGTATTTAAATCAATGTCACAATCAAACTAATCTCCTCTACGTTAATTAATCTTAGATTAATTAGCTCCTAACACTAATCTTCCATTCCTCTAGCTTTCGTAAGTTGCACATGTAAATCAATTTATTTGATTTATTAATTACCCTATTTTTATTCAAATATGGCATATTCTTGGAATATTCCACTTATTTGAATTCTCCCTCCCAAAGGACTTTTATCCTCCAACTTAGCATTAAAGGCTCTTACATGTCCTCTCCTTGAGCCAACTTGGCATTAATTCCTCTTACATCCCCTCTTACACAAGTCACCTCTTTAAATTCATATTTCACCTACATGCATTTAACATGCACATTGTTTAAAATGTGCTCCACTCTCCTTCATTAGCATGTTGACAAGTGGCATAATTCCATTGGTCCCTTCTTTAATCCCATATTCATCCTATTCTTCATTCTTCCAACCTTCTTCATTATAAATAGAGGCCTTCTCTATTGTATTTGGATCCACAATCTTAGGCATTTTTGAAGACACAAGTTTATGCAATCATTATCTACAATCATCCACATTTTCATCCAATTTAGCATAGAAGTTCATCATCCATAACAAGGTTATTGGAATTTTGCATCAAGAATCTCATATCATCATCAAGCTTACCAAGGAATTGGGAAAGGGCTTCTTTCCACATTAAAGAAGTACCAATTCCCCTATGGGATGCTGGTTTGAGCATTCGAATGAGATTTCATTAGCTTTTATTTGATATTTTATGTTGTTTTCTTGTTCTTATGCTTTAATGAATTTCACAGGGAAGGTTTTGGTTTAAACTTGTTTGAGGACTAATTTTTGTTTGTCCATGTTTGAACAGGTCTAGGCTAAATCGTTCACATTTTGGTGCGGGGCCTAGCCCCATTATTAATATTTTTCTTGCAAGTTTCGTCAACAGGTCCATTCATGAATTCCAATGTAGCGCATCCATTGTCTATTTCAGCATGCTAGTGGTGACTTTTGGTGCATCAAAGCCCTATTATAACACATCCATAGCCTAGACCAGTGCATTTACCTCATATTCCAGTGCATTTACCCCCTATTTCAGCACATTTACCTCCTATTTCAACACATTTACCCCTTGTTTCACAATATTGAATGTGTTTAATAGTGCATATACTAAATATTTTAGCTCATATGCTCTCTATTTTAGCACATACACCTTTATTTATAGAAATTTAAAATTTTGGGGGACTGATTTGTATCTTTTTGTTTTGCAGATACTTTATACGATGTCAAAGACACATCTGAAACTACTAACGATGTTTGTAGGTTTGCATCAACGAAGGTTTCTCTCACATGGGAATCAAATAAAAGGAAAATTTTAAGTTAGAAAAGTGGACATTGAACTTGAAAAAGAATTTTTAAATGCTTATTTTAATAAGCCTACGGCTTCCATTTTTCACTTTTGTTTTATGTTTTAAGACAACTCACTTCAGTTTTGGGTTTAAAATTAATCAATGATTGACTTTTTCAAAGTTGTTTAAAATTGAACGATAGAAAGTTACTAGAATTTTGATTTGATCTAAAATTGAACAATCAGATTTACACTCAAGTTTGGTGCTCTAAAAAGAACTCACTATTGTTTTTGAGGATTTTAAAAAAACTTTTCTTTGTCTTGTTTTTGTAATCTTCTTTACAAACTCTTTTCATTTCAAATGCATATGCACTTATATCACACTTCACGGTGATCTTGAGAATCAAAATTATGTTAGTGACATTAGGTTGTCTAAAAGATTGCCTCCACATTTCAAATTTTGGTTTTAAAATTGAACAAAACATGCGAGTGTGAAAAAAAGGCATTGTGTGTGCTCTCACCTAAATGTGTTAGGTGGTCGAACTATAAATGCAATTTTTCTCTATTGTTCACCTTTAGAGAGCCTGCCTTGGTGAGAAAAATTACTCTCCCCAAGGGAATGAATCAAACTGGTAACGAGCTAAACGCCAAGCTACTCCCAACCGATATATAAGTTCGAATGTCAAGGAAATATTTGAATTATAGAAATTCCTACACATAAGCAGGTGATACTCTTTATTGGGTTGATCTTTCCTCTCGTGTGGCCTTCTGAATGGGTTCCTTGATTATGAACCAATTTGTGTAGCATCCAAAATCCCTATCTATTTGTTGGTGTTAGGAGGCCATACCTCCGAAGTCATCATACGTATTTATGATTCTTAATAGAGATGAAGAGTTTGTCATGGGAGATTCATGAGAGCTTGAAGCTTGGTTGACCCAAGAAGTGTGTGCCATCGAGGGGATCCAATGTGGTCAAGCTTCTAATCATCCACTTTGTAAGCATAGCTGGAGAAATCCAAATGGGAATCTGACAAATATTGCCTTTTATACCCTAGGGTTGTGCATTGCTATCGAATCAGAACACTTTTCTTGGATCTAAAATATTGAAAAATAAACATTCAACAAATCATCAAAATTTCCAAACCCTTTGGGAAGAACAAATACCCTTAAAAATTCCATCTGTTACTGCTTGTCCCTAGGGTTTTTATCCCTATAAGGCTTCTAAACATTTGGACCCATATCTCATTTTTTTCTCTCCAAAGTCAACATAGGAAACTATGCTCTTGAAATATTAATTTTCACATAATGGACCTTGTGGGATGAAAATAAATTGAGACATAGACATTCATTTTGAAAATCTAAGCAAGAGGTTTGGATGTGGTAAAATCAATTCATTAATCAAGATTAAATCAATTGAACCCCACACATGTGCTTTCTATCTTCTATCTTCTATCTTATGGTCTTTTAAGTGAAACATTAGTCTTTTGGTTTGAACTACTCATAGGTTAAAGCATGTTCTTCACTATCTTGGTCTTGTAAACAAGGTCCCTCTTAAGTTCATTTAGGATCAAATCAAACATGCCATCCATCCCACAAACAACTTTAGAGCTTTGGAAACATCATTATCTAGACTTGGGTGCATCATTAAACCAAATCAAAATCACTTTGTTTAGTTAGGAGTGTGAGCATGTATCCTTTCTCATACCTCTAGTTAAATTAGCAACCCTTTGAAAAATTTCATACAAAGGTCACATCAAACATCTTGGGATCTACAAATTCATTATCCAAATCAAACCAATCAAAATCAAATCCTAAAGTCTAGAATTGATCCAAAATTTCTAAAAGTTCAGACACCCATATCATTCACCCCTTTCATCCTTCATCTCATCATTGGTCCTAAAACACAAGAAAAACATGGAATATAAACTCAATTCATAAATCATGAGTAATCCAAGTCAACCAAACCATCAAGGCCTTACAATACCAATTGATTATCAAATTTCAAACAATATATGTTATAAACTCTATGCATTGATCCAAGTCAAGGTAACACCATGCAAAATCAAGGTTACCTAAATCAAAGCAATGTGTTTCCCAGCCACAACAATGTTCCATGTCAACCTATAATGGAAAATATAAACATCATCCCAAATCAAAACATTGTTCAAAAACAATATGCCCATGATCCCATGCAAACACCACAAGTATACATTCCAAATATTCTTTCTCAACAACCAAATCAACTATATCAAGGATATCTAGATCAAAATAGCATTAATTTTTACGAAATCAAATTACTTCACTTAGGAAATTAATTGATTCATATCACCAAGAGACATCTCCACCCCAAAATATACACATTGCAAAAGGATTATCTCATCAAAACATTGAGTTGTCTCCACAACCACATCAAGAAAAATATCCCCAATGTCAATAGGTTGGATATCAAGATCAAAAAAACTGACAACAAACCCAATCACCACATCTCCAAGATCAATCACAAAAAGAATCACCTCAACAAGCATAAATCTCACAAGATCACAAATGTGAATACACTCCTTTTGGAGATCCAATCGAATTAGTACTAAGAAAGCTACTCAATGAAAAACTCATCAATATTCCAAAGGTAAGTGCTTTCAACTCTGTACTAAACTTCCCTTGGAATAGGGGTGGATCTTATTGTGAGTATCATAGAGAAAATCTTCATAAACCATCAAATTGTATTCAACTCAAAAATCTCATACAAGACCTTATTGATCAAAAAATGATAAATGTTGAGGACAATGATCAAGATTCAACCACTAGTGAAAACATTGAAAATATCTCCACCACAATTGTTGAAAACAATGATCAAGATCTATCCATCAATGAGCACCTTGAATATTTTTCTACCTCATCCAATGATCAACTCAACGTACATCAAGAGTTGCATTTTAGTCATGATCAGAACCCCTCAAACAATGATCTATTTTAAGGACTGTTTGAATTATTTGATCCTATTGACATAATCCATGATCCATTGACCAATGATCATGTTTAAAATTTCTCTACATCACCTAATGAGTTAGAGGACATATCTCAAGAATCTATTCCAAAGCATGATCAACATCTATCACCAAATTCTAGCAATGGTCCTTTCCAATATATATTGACATCATTTGACCTCATGGTTACAAATACTAAAGGAATCCTCAACTCAACATTTGATCCAAGTCCACTCAAAGATCAAAAGGATATTAAGCCACTCTCCATGCCTAATGAAGAGGTCCAAGAACCCTTTATAAGCAATCCATCCTTTGAAATTGACCCATGTCAAGAATTTGATCCAAACTATGTAGAAAACAATTCCAACATTAACCAAGATCAATAATTTGTATCTCCACAATACTACAATGATCTAATGGTCACTCTCCTATCTATACAAGATGTCACAAATGATGATCATATCCATATAGCACATACTCCTCCATCAAACCATGAGATGCTTTCTTTGGATGGACATATAGATGATGTTCATTCAAAACAAGAGTATCATACTCTTGATAGCATTACTAAGGAACAAGAGTCTCCTACTCTTAACATTTGTACACATGATCAAGATATAGAAAAATCTAGAGACATATCAGAAATGGGTCATGAAGAAGGCTCCTATAGAAGTTGTGAATCAGAAACATCTTATGAAGGCATATCAAAAATGAATCATGAGGAAGACTTTTATGTGGACCCTGAATCATCAACACCTCTTGAAGAAGCATTAAAATCTGATATTTCACAAGATCAATCCAAAGATATCAATCAAGAAGTCATCCTACATATGGAGGATCCTATCACTTATAAACTTGGATCACTTACCTTTTTTAGAGAAATCTATCTTATCAATGAAGAAGCTATCACCTTTGAAGATCCAAAAAAAAGCAGAGAAGAATTAGCATCTTGTTTCCAAGGCAAATCATATCCTATTGCAAATAAAAAATTTCAACAGATGAATTATCAAGGCAAAGGATTAGGTCTACATGAATAGGGTATCCTAGAACCAGTGCAGATTTTTTGCAATCAAGGTCTTGTTTATTCAAAAATTAAGGGATCTAAACATATCAGTAATACCTCTATAGAATTGGGGGAAACTTCATCTCAAGAAAATGCCAACATAGGGAGCATGAAGAATCCTTATGATGAAACCAATGCCAATACTACAACTTGCCATGTCACGAATCTTCATCCACCCATCACCCCATCTATGAAGTGGGAGCAACATCAAAAGAAAGATTTGAATCAAAGCACAAAGAATGTCATCAATGAAAAAGAAGAAATGAAGCATGAAAGACAAAACAAATACACATGGATACCAAAGAATAGAAAAAAATATTATCCCTAACTCCATTAGTCAAAGAAAATATGGGGAAAAATAAAAAAGGGAAAAGTATCCATCAAAGATGTCCACAAAGGAAAAATAATGCTCCTCAAGTGACATAAAAATTATATCAAGCAGTTGGTCCTAATTCCATGCACACTTTTATATCCACCCATCATTGTTCATCTTCCCTAGATTGGAGAGTCAAAGGTTCCAAACTACCAACCAATCCATCTTTTATTCCTAAACATACAATACCATCCACACATGATATCCAATTCTCACATTGACCATTTATTGGAAGCAACCCTTCATCATAAGGATTCAAAAGATACTCTATCATGATGTGTGCACATAGACAAAGTTAACCTTGGTATTAGCAAAGCAGAACATAATTCTCAAAAGTTGCATTCAAGTGCATGTATTTTAGTGAAACCGCTTCTTCAAGTAGGGTATCAGTGACACATTATGATAGAGGTGTCTACATTGGCACCACCAGGTGATTCAACATGAGCTTAAAATCTTTTAGGAAAAAATAAAAATAAAATCAAAAACTCATGAAAATAGTAAAGATATAAAAATCATCCTCCAAAGAAAACCACTATGGTGGCACTTTGGAAAGTACAATGATGAAAAACTGGAAAATAGGCATCATATGTAGAATCGAGTATCTACGTGCACCAATTTAGGATAAATCATCTTATCACATCCATAATAAATCCATTCATCCATGAACCATTTATCCAATCCATTTTCATATATTTGCATCCATCTTCCAAATTATCTTGATCTTGACAAACTTTGGTGCACACTTTACACTTGCTTATGGTAAACATCTAGACATGGGTCATTTTCATTGATCCTATCGTACCCAATATTATCTAATCCATGAAGCATTATCCAAATGAGAATGCTCTGTTTGAACACCTTATCTTATCAAAAGATAATCCTTGGCATCCTTTGCATGCTTAACATATCCATCCATCCATCCATCTATCCAAGAATCCACCCATGGCCTTTCAAACATTACTAGACATTGGGGCAGATATTTACATCTTTCTTTGAGAATAAATCTTGATCTATATCCTCCAACTTATGTGGTGATCCAAACATTGGAAAACGTACAATCAAATTGGTCAAGCATTTGTAAGCCAAAATCCAAATCACAAACCCATGGCATATTTTGATGAGAAGATATTCCTTGGAAAGCTTTATCTTTCATCAAACATCAATCCAAAACAATCAATATCAATTGTATCTAACTTGCACTTCAATGCCACATCAAATCATCAAAACAATTTTGTTCCAAATCAAGCTTCAAAATCCTGATCAATCAAATCCAATCAATCCATCATCATCGTGAGATATCATTCCCAATATTCATGTTGCTTAACACTATCCTTGCATTGTTGTGTATCCTCAATGATGTTATCATCCCAAATCCATCAATCTGATCAATTAAACCTAGCTTGGTTTTCAACAAAATCCCAAAATAGAGCACTGATATCATCACATATCCATATCCAAAATGTCAAAATCATGTGAAAATCCACAAAATTCAAAACATATGAAAAATCCCAAAGCAGGTCAAATAGTTAGAAAAAAGTAAAAAACATGGTATCTGGACTACGTCATCTCTGAGCTTAAACATAGGCAAGGCTAATCTTTGATCAGCCCCTGAAACACAAAATCTAAAAACATATATAAATCTTAGAAAACACCAAAAACATTGAAAATTTTAAAAATCAAAACATTTGTAAAACATCTTGAAAAACCCAAAAGAGTCTCAAAACATTGCAAAATACCAAAAACATTCAAAAATCCTCAAAAAATCATCCATCCTATTTCACTTTCACCCACAATAAAATTTCACTCACAATAAATCGATCGTCACCTTCACCCTTCAGCAACGCAATCGGAAACAAGCTTAGCAGTTAAAAGTGTGCACTCCAACATCAAGGTCTTAAGTCTAGGTCATTAGGTAAACAACTTGGTCAACTCTTGGTATCAATCGCCTATCATCTAGTCAATCTCACCATCATCTGATAACATCATGCCCTAGGATGCATCATTCCTACAATGGACATCAACATTAGGCATCACCATAGTTTAGTCTTAGCTAGCAGTATGAAGAACATTAGCTTGTTTGTTTACTTGATCTTTTCTTTTGATTTATCTTATTTTGCTCATTCCAATGGCCTCTCGATGATGTCTACCAAAATGATTTAGAGAGAAAGGAATGGGGAATTGATCATTATCTTTTTTTTGTTGGGCTTGTTGGATGTTCTTGTAATATAACCTTGGTGAATACTTGCTTTATTGGGTATGGATGGAAGGTGTTTTGGACACCTTGTTGACTATTATATTGTTAGGTTTTTCCTTTCCGTGTTTTGGTCTGAGACATTTGAAATATCTAAAGTACATCCTAGTAAGGTTTATGTATGTCAGGTGTGAACAGGGATACTCCTATCCGATTTTCAAGTCAAAGTCCATCTCACTAGGTACAACACCATCCTGGTTCTTTATACCTTGATGCATCATATCTATGTGTGTTATCAAACATAATGTAAGTAATCTCTTCTAAAATCCTAATTTTTGATAAGCAAAAAATCATCAATCTCTCATCATTATTTCTAATAAAGTCTTGATAGATCGTGGACTTGTTGGATCCTCTTTTCATCATCTCATTTCTTCTTTCTTCTCTCCGCACTAACATGGTATCATGATGATCGACCAAAAAATCACAAATTCATCCATCTTGTATCCACAAACCATCAGCATACCACATATCATTCATCTCATACATAATAGGAAACACTGATCATTTCACCTGCATTACATTTCCATCATTGCACCATAATATAGATCTATTAGTCTAATCATCTCATAAACCATACATTTGCATAAAACATCCATGTATAATCATATAGGCATCATCACATCATAGATACATACATACATATTGCATCATCATATTACACATAGAAAAGATGTTGAAAAGAGAAAAAGAGCATATCATAACATCATCCATCTCATCTCACATGCATTGCATCATCATTTCAGTTGTTTAGGATAGTATAGATTGGTTATTCTAATCATCTTAAAACCATCTCATATGCATCATCATCATAGCCATCCATACATCCATCTTGAACCTCTTTGTTGTGAGATCGACCCTCGAATCAACCTTTTTGCTCGATCTGTCGAGGGGGCAATGTACCAACATACTTCGTTCCACTTCGGCAATAGTGGGGTATCCGAAAAAATCAAAAAAAAATTGAACTTTGATCTCAACAAGGTTATTCTTTGAACCAATGCAGTAGGTACATTACTTCAAAGAGGGGAAAAATGTAGACACTCGAAATATCCTGATTGATATCATGCACTCGATTCTGATTAACTAACTCCAATTCTTCCTTGATCATTTCTTTACTAACCAATTAATTAAATAATATTTATTTAATTAATTCATCAAAATTCCTCCTTTAATTAAATAAATCAACTTTATTTAATTAAATCCTAAGGTTCCTCCTTTAATTAAATAAATCAACTTTATTTAATTAAATCCTAAGGTTCCTCCTTTAATTAAATAAATCAACTTTATTTAATTAAATCTTAAATTTCCTCTCTTTGATTAAATAAATCAACTTTATCTTAATGTTCACTCTTTGATTAAATAAATCTTTATTTAATTAAATCCTAATGTTCTTCATTTAATTGAATAAATCAAATTTATCCTCTCATTTAATTTAAAGAAATTTAAGTATTTAAATCAAATGTCACAATCAAACTAATCTCCTCTAAGTTAATTAATCTTAGATTGATTAGCTCTTAACACTAATCTTTCATTCCTCTAGCTTTTGCAAGTTGCACATGTAAATCAATTTATTTGATTTATTAATTACCCTATTTTTATTCAAATATGGCATATTCTTGGAATATTCCACTTATTTGAATTCTCCATCCCAAAGGACTTTTGTCCTCCAACTTGGAATTAAAGGCTCTTACATGTCCTCTCCTTGAGCCAACTTGGCATTAATTCCTCTTACATCCCCTCTTACACAAATAAACCTCTTTAAATTCAAATTTCACCTACATCCATTTAACATGCACATTGTTCAAAATGTGCTCCACTCTCCTTCATTAGCATGTTGACAAGTGGCATAATGCCATTGGTCCCTTCTTTAATCCCATATTCATCCTATTCTTCATTCTTCCAACCTTCTTCATTATAAATAGAGGTTTTCTCTATTGTATTTGGATTCACAATCTTAGGCATTTTTGAAGACACAAATTTATGCAAGCTCATTATCTACAATCATCCACATTCTCATCCAATTTAGCATAGAAGTTCATCATCCATAGCAAGGTTATTGGCATTTTTCATCAATAATCTCATATCATCATAAAGCTTATCAAGGAATTGGGAAAGGGCTTCTTTCCACATCAAAGAAGCACCAATACCCCTATGGGATGCTGGTTTGAGAATTCAAATGAGATTTCATTAGCTTTTATTTGATATTTTATGTTGTTTTCTTGTTCTTATGCTTGAATTAATTTCATAGGGAATGTTTTGGTTTAAACTTGTTTGAGGACTAATGTTTGTTTGTTTGTCCATGTTTGAATAGGTCTAGGTTGAAGCACTTACATAAACATCCATAATATTGCATACGCTGAGTCGGCCAAGATCTTTGAATATCTGAATCATAACTTGTCTTCATAGTAGAAACCAAACCTAAAAACCAACATACCAGACCACCTATAACTATCATATTTGATAGGAAATAGCTTTTGGTAAACAACTCATACATTTAGTACTGTGTTGACATCAATGACAACCATTTGATGCAAGCTTCAACTTCCAATACAAGGTGTACCACCAACACATTACTAGGGTACCCTTTAGAAAAATCAACCACAACAAGGAGTACCACCAATGCACTATCAAGGTAATCTTCTTCAACAAAATCAACAAGGACCCTACCCTCCTTATAATCAACAAGGACTTAATCCTCTTTTTTTACAACAAGGAATTAGTCCTCCTTCCACCCAACATGGTTACCAAGGTCCTATAACTCCATAATACCCAACCTATGACCAAACAAACATGGTAAGACAACAAGGTTACTACGTACAAGATCCACAAACAAATGTACCAAACACAGAGGTAGGAATACAACTACAAGCCATGAATCAAAGCATATCAAACATGCAGATTGGAAAACCCAAGAAGACCTACACTCTACATGATATATATCCATTTCCTTTTGATTACTCTATTACAATGCTCCCCTTCCTTAAAATTTTCAAAATATCCAAGTTTGACAAGTACAAGGGAAAGGGAGATCCAATCGAACATGTGCGAGATTTCTCAATATCTTGCATGGAAGTACAAAACAATAATTCCTACCTAATGATACTTTTTCCACATAGTCTTACTATTCATGCTATGGAATGGTTCTCCCATCTACCACTAGGAATTAAAAGTTTTGACAAATTGACTACCAATTTTGTGAACTACTTCTTGTTCAACATAGAATAGGATGTCACCATCACTGACCTCTACAAGATTAAAAAGAGTCAAGGATAATCCTTTACATCCTACCTACAAAGATGGAGACATAAAGCTAGTAGGTGCAAGTGGCCTATTCTCGACAAAGAACTAGTGGATATCTTTGTCTCCAATGTCCAAGAAAAGATCAATCATCAACTCACCATGTTGTGCCATGCTAACTTCAAAGAGCCTATTGAAAAGGGACTACACATTTAAAGAGCTCTCATAGCAAGGGGAGTGATTAAGTTAAACAACCCAAAAGACAAATCTTCTAGTTTGAATGAGAAAACTAAGATTTGGGTCAAGAACAAAAATGTTACAAATGATGGAGTAGTTGATGCTAGAATTGTATGGAACATACAAAATCTCAATGTACCCTAAAACAAACCCCAAGTTGCACAAATGAGCTATGCTCCCAACAACGTATAGAACAACCAACTCACCTATCCCCAAAATAATCAAGCAGTTAACTAATAGACAAATTAGGGAGGACAACAAAGGAAATATGATCAACCAAGGAGGAAATTTATTGCCTTAGGATAATCACTTGAGACGATCATGCACAAATTAGTTCAACAAAACCTCATCAAGGTCAAAAATTTCCCAAACTATGAAGATCTAAGTTTCAAAACACCATGGTACAATGAAAAGGACTTATGTGAGTTTTACAAGATCAAGGGACATACAAATAATAATTGAATGAGACTTAAACATATAATGCAAGACTTAATTGACAAAGGAGAAGCTGGTACCGAACATCATCCTAGAAACAAAGACCTCCAAATCTACACGAATCCAATTTTGAACCATGCTAGGAAAAAATACAAAGGGAAAGAACAAGACTATCACAACACTAACAACACCTATGGTGACACCGTCTTAGGTACCCTCTCCCAAGTAGATGATACTAGGGTCAGTGTGGTAACTATATGAGGCAAGGACCCCAAATGTAACATAACTACCCATCAAGAGAAAGTCACAATACAAGGATCCCTACCTAAATGCACAATTAAGTCATCCAATGACTATAGTATTATGCAACAACTAAAGAAGACTCCCACGTTGATTTCCATCCTAGAGCTGATAAGATTATCACCTGCATATAAGGAAATACTAGAGAAATATTTCGAAGCATTGGTCCCTATTGACCTCAATCCTAATCACTTTCAAGCCATGTTTGGAAAAATCATGGCCAATCATCATTTAGTCTTTTCCGATAAATACCTTCCACATAAGTTGTTCCAGAACCAAGCCCTCTATATAGAGGTTGTTGTCCACAAACGTATGCTCAAAATAGTATTGATAGATAATGGTGTAGGTTTAAACATATTTACCTTGAAATTTGTTAAACAATTGGGGTATTCTAATGATATAATTGACAAAGGAAAATGCATCATTATAAGGGCTTATGATGACCTAGAAATAAATTCATAAGGGACAATCAGACTACCTATATAGATAGGACTAGCAACAATAGAAACCACATGTCAAAACTTGAACCTTGAGCTACCATATAACCTTCTTTTAGGATGCCCATGGATTCATACACTACAAGCAGTTCCTTGGAAATTCCACCAATTTCTAAAATTTTCTCATGAAGGAAAGGAGGTTACATTATATGTCAATCCTAAACCCTTCCATTATTGTGCAAAATTGGAGGATAAATACAAAAAAATATAGCATATGCCTAGTAATGATATATCATTTCACTCCTTCTTATATTTCAACCCATTAACACTACCATCAACCTTAGCTAAACCCCTATCAAGTGAGAAACCAAAATATGAGTCCAAGATTCAAGTACTTGACAAAGGTAATGGGAACTATCATTATAATCAAGCCTTTTGCATTGGAATGCTTTCCCCAACACCAAATATTTATGGAGGGACTAAGGAGATCAAACATGTTCAAGCAGTAAAAATGATAGCCAAACCCATGATATTTTTCAAGTGAGGAGATATGAAGGATGAGGAAATATTCAAAGAAGACCAAGAAGAACTAGAACAAAAACAACCCCTTCTAATTGATCGTAGTAGTAAAGGGTGCCAAATAGCTAAACAAATGGGATACACTAGAAAAGGTGGATTTGGGTGACACAAACAAGGTAGATGGGAACCTATTATAGTGGAACAAAGAAAGAAAAACATGGGACTAGGCTATGATTCGATAGAAATGGTGACTCCAAACACTATACGTACCTCTTTTAAGAAAGGAGTTCCTTCCATTGATGTTAGGAAATCATATATCTACCATCTTATAGACATCGATTTACCCATTGAAGACTTATTTGAAATCCTTAGCATAATTATATTCCCTATTCAACTTAGAAAACCTATATTCAAAGACTGTACTTATGAAATAAACTCAAACAAGTATGAATGGGATTCTCCTTCCTTTGTCACCTCTAGAAACAATGACCTAGATACCCAATGGGAGAATGATGCCAAAGCCATATTGACCATTTCCATAACTTCCGTAAGCTTTACAGATAATGATGACAACCTACCCCTTGCTACCCACAACTAATAGATTGGGGCCAACGACACCATACGCCTATTTTAAATCAATTCCAAAATGATAAATCTATTGCAGAATTTATGGGGCTTTGAATCGATATACCATTAAGAGATCATAAAGCATGGTTTTTCATGGAACTCAAAAAACAAGAATATTTTAGAGGGGAGATTGTGTCCTCTAGTTTTAAAATTGAAAAAGACAATGTAAAAATCAAAATGAGATCCCCTAGGGAAAACCATGATGTGGGTCTATCAGATCCTAAAAAGAGAAAAATAAAGGACAAATTTAAGGGTGAAAACATCCCCAAGGCACCTAAAGATGGAGGATTAAATCTCCTTTTTTTTTGAATTTCAAGAGAACTCAACACTCCTAGTTGAAGAAGCAAAACCTACAAATGTTGGCACAGTGAAAACACCCAAGATCACATACTACGCAAATTCACTTGATCCTAAAGAGAACATAAAATTTTCAGTGTTCATCAATGAAAGTAAAATAAACTTCTCATGGACATATGCAAACATGCGAGGGCTAGATCTAGCATTGGTCATGCACCACCTAGCTATATTTCCTAGAGCGAAACCCATCAAGAAAAAGCTACAAAAGATGCACCCCCAGATAACTCTTTTGGTAAAAATAGAACTGAAGAAATTTCTAGATGTAGGTTTCATCATACCAATTTATTATCTAGAATGGATATCGAATCTAGTACCAATATCAAAGCCCATTGGGGGCATAAGAATCTATACAGACTTTCGATACCTAAACAAAGCTTGCTTAAAAGATGATTTCCCTCTGCCAAGCATAGATATGATCGTAGATCTAACAACAAGACATGAAATGCTATCATTAATGGATGGTTTCTCTGGGTATAATCAGATAAAAATATCCCTTGATGATCAACATAATACAACATTCACTTGTGCATGGGGGACCTTATACTAAAATTTCATGTCATTCGGTCTAGATAATGGAGGGGCAACCTATCACCAGGAAATGATTACAATCTTTCATGATATGTTGCATACAACTATGGAAGACTATGTGGATGACATACTAGTGAAGTCCATCAAAAGAGAAGACCACTTGACCAACCTTGCAAAAATGTTTGACAGGATCAATCCAAAAAATGTGTATTCAGAGTAACATCTAGAAAGCTACTAGGGTACATAGTATCAAGAAGAGGCATTGAAGTAGATCCTACAAAAGTAAAAGCTATACAATAAATTCCTCCTATGAAGACATTAAAACAATTAAGAAGTCTACATGGAAAAATATAGTCCATGAGGTGATTCATAGCACAATTGGTAGACAAGTGCCACCCCTTTAGCCATCTCCTACACAAAGATATCACATTCAAATTGGATGGTAGATGTGATAAAGTATTCCAATAAGTGAAGGAGTATCTACTCACTCCTCTAGTACTAATGTGCCTATTCTAGATAGAGTAATGATACTATAGGTGTATAAAACACAAGCATCATTTGGAGCTCTCGTAGCATAGGTAGATGATAATAACAAAGAAAGAGCAGTTTACTACATAAGCCAAAAACTGGTGGGCTACAAATTGAACTATTCACCCATAGAAAGAGAATGTGTCTCTGTCATCTTTGTGGCATAAAATTTGAGACACTATATCTTGAACAAACAAGTAAAGATAATCTCAAAAGTATATCCACTAAAGTACCTATTAGAAAAAGAAGCTCTAACAAGAAGGATTGCTAAATGGGTAATGATATTGATCGAGTTTGACATAGAGTATGTAGAAAAAATGAGCCATCAAAGTACAGAGCATAGTAGATCAAGTAGTAGAAGCACTAATAGAAGATCACCAACCTCTCATAATAGACTTCCCAGATGAAATCATATTGCTAACAGACCAAAAAATCCGTTGGACCTTATATTTTGACAAGTTCCACACTCAGCATGGCTTAGGAGCGGGTATATTATTTCTCACACCATAAGGAGATAGCATACCTAAGGCTTACATAATTTCTTTCCCATGCACAAATAACATCTCAGAGTATGAAACACTAATCACAGGAATGGAGGATTAAATAATTGTAGGTTTATGAAGATTCTCAACTGGTAATTAAGCAAGTAAATGATGAGTATCAAACAAAAGATGACAAGTTGATACCATATAAAAGGATGTTGGATAGTTTCAAGCAATATATTATCACTCTCACCTTTGAATAGGTTCCTTGGATCAACAAAAA
Organism: Sequoiadendron giganteum; assembly: GCA_007115665.2. Classification (NCBI taxonomy): domain Eukaryota; kingdom Viridiplantae; phylum Streptophyta; class Pinopsida; order Cupressales; family Cupressaceae; genus Sequoiadendron; species Sequoiadendron giganteum. The sequence continues at coordinate 387,506,257 of CM021107.1, forward strand.
AGTAGACAGTTCTATGGAAACGATAGGTTCACTTCATTCCACTCAAAACAAAACCTTTTCTCGTAGGACTTCCTAATTCATAGTCCTAGGAGATATCTTATATCGTCAAAGTTTAGAGGGTACTTTACTTTGATGTCTTGATGCAAAATAAGCACAAACCACCCTACAAGAGGTACATAAAAGTGTTTGTGGGTCTCACTCTAGTGGACATAACCTAGCACAAAAGTTACTAAGAATAGGATACTATTGGCCCTCTATGGAATGAGAAACTATTGCATACACCCAAAAATGTCACCAATGTCAGCAACATAGTGACCTCATCCACACACCAACATAGGAGCTAAGAGCTATCACAAAACCATGGCCTTTTTCACAATGGGGATTAGACTATGTAAGTAATATCTCTCTCGCTTCCTCAAATAGACATAAGTTCATTATTACCACAACTAAATACTTCACAAAGTGGATAGAAACAATTCCATTAACCTACATGACCAGTAAACAGATATCAAAGTTCAACTTGAATTATCTGATATGTTGATATGGAATTCCCCAAACAATCATAATAGATAGTGGGACCTTGTTTAAAAACCAAGATTTCAAAGAGCTTTGTTCCAAGTTCTCTATCATAGATTATCCATTCCCTACTACCCCTAAGGAAATGGCCAGGATGAAGCATCTAATAAAACATCCTGAAGATACTAAAAAATATTGTTAATGACTCTGGTTGTGATTAGCATCTGCAACTAAACCTAGCCTTATGGGCTTACCGAACCAGTATCCGTACCCCTATAGGTGCCATACCATTTTCCTTGGTCTACGGATTGGAAGTGAATATCACTAAAAGGAATGATCAACAAGGAAGAGTATCGGGTATCCAAATTAAATAAGTTGGAACTCCTAGATGAAAGGAATTTGAGCACATTAAACCATTTACAGGTTTATCAGAATTGGCTCAAAAAAAGATATAATAAAAGGACCAAAAATAGAAACTCTCAAATTGGTGACCTAGTACTCAAAGAGAATCAAAAGGTACAACTAAATCAAGATGGAAAAGGTAAGTTTTAACCCAATTGGTTAGGTTCATTCATCATCATAGCAATCTATGGATCTAGAGCTTATAAATTGGCTACTCCTGAAAGAGAACCTTTAGCCGAACTACTAAATAGTAGCCATCTTAAAAATTTATATACTTGAAGCACATTGGAATACCCTAGGCAAAAGGGTAAAAATCCAAAAAAATCAAAAAGAAAAAAAAAAAGAAAAAGCAAGAAAATGATAAAGAGAAATAAAACATTCAATAAGCGAAAAAAAATTTGTGTTGCTTCTAGAACATGTACCGTAGTGAAAACCTAGAAAACAAGTGCTACATTTAAATAAGACTTGCATCGTTATCTATTGGTGCTATCTGGAGCATCCACCCAATCGTCCCATAGTAAAAAATGTTTCCAACCATGGCTTGATGATTGATTAAGTACTAAACCATTTTGCACCATCAACATCCATCTCTCCTAGTGTCTCAAACTGGGGCAAACTTCTCAAAACTAGACGTGGATTAGATCCTTGTGTGTCCCATCATAGTCGAAAACATCAAAATCCCAAAAACATGTTATGTTTTGAGTCAAACTAGTCAAACTATGTGGTATTTTCATGTACAACATAGGAAAGGCTTATTAGCCCCCGAGTTCTTAGGTCGGTCCCCTTAGTGTCTATCATGCTTTATTTCAACTTAGTCAAAAAAAGAAAATTCAAAAAACAGTCGAAAAAATTAAAATTCAAAAACATTCACAAAATAGAAAAGATCAAAAACATGTTCTTATCAAACCAAGTGAACTATGAGCCTCTATGTGTACACCATAGGAAAGGCTTATCTTTGATGATCCCCTAATGCCCTAGGTTAGTCCCCTGAAAACAATAAAAACAACATCATATAAACCTAGAAAATCAAAAAGGTCCTATCTCCATCATCACCAATCACAATAAACTTTTCATCCATAATAAAAAAAATCATCACATTTCATCCTTTGACAACACAAACAACAAATAGGACAAAGCATCAAAATCAAAAATTCCAAAGAGAAGATCGAAATAGTTAGACAACTATCAAGTGAAAATAATACCAAAGTGATAACTACCTATCTCTTGAAAATTCAACAACAACATCCTGAGATATACCTTAACAAATTCGTTCCTACAATAGACATTATCAACATGAGATAAACAACCTGAAACCTCAAAATAGATATGACAAGTGATATCGCAACATTGTTTATCTTTTTATAATTCTTATCTTTTTTATTTATCATAATACACATTCCAAGGATCTCTCGAGGCTATCCATAAGGATTTAGAGAAGAAAGAATGGTGGTATTAATAGTCAATTTTTGTTAGTTCTATTTGTAAGATGTTTTTGTGATACTACCATGGTGAATACTTTCTTTGTTTGGTGTATGTAAGTTGTTTTGATACAATTCGTGTAGTAGTTACATATTAGGTATTTCATACCTCTCTATGTAACTAGTTTGAAACATTTTAACACAACTCAACTATATATTTTAACAAGGTTTTCGTATGTCTGGTATGAGCAAGAATATTCTTTATATGTCGAGTCAAAGTCTATGCAATGGATACAAATCCACCTTGGTTATCAATACCCTGGTGCATCGTATTTGTTTGCTACATCAAAAAGTATTGTTAAAGATATGAAGCCTTTATGCAAAGCAAAATAAACTCATCAATAACTAACAACATCAAATTTCTATCAATCATCCAAGATTTCTTCTAACTAACAACGTCTATTCTACATCACAATATCATTAGTACCACATCCATCCTGCATCCACAATTTTGTCAATACATATCATGATGATAATAAAGTAATAAAAACATTATGTATCATTTATATGTTGGCAAAACAAGAATAGACAACTAAGTGGGGGGGTGAATCATTTGTCACAAAATTTAAAACGTATTTAACCTTTAATCTCATATCTGATAAATAACAGTGAAAGCATGAATCAACAACACATCAGAAGCACACATAACACCAAGATTTTTGTGTGGAAACCCTATTAGGGGAAAAACCATGATGGAGGTTAATCCATAAGTTATACCATGTTAAAATTATAAATAAAATGAATAAGGAATGCACATGCATTCAGGCACACTACCTAGAGCTTGTTGCTCAAAGAAGATGCATTGTCTTACATAAAACTTTCAGATTAAATCCATCTAAAGAGGTTGAATTGAAAAATTAGCTTCTTCAAAATCCTGATGACAGATCCGATTAGGCACAAAATCAACAACACATCAGAAGCACACATAACACCAAGATTTTTATGTGGAAACCCTATTAGGGAAAAACTACAGTGGAGGTTAATCCACAAGTTATACCTTGTTAAAAGTGTAAAGAAAATGAATATGGAATGCACATGCATTCAGGCACACTACCTAGAGCTCACTACTCAAAGAAGACACACTATCTTACATAAAAATTTCAGATTAAATCCATCTAAAGAGGCTGAACTGAAAAATTAGCTTCTTCAAAAGCCTAATGATAGTTCTAGTTAGGCACATAAACACTTCTTCACACTTCACTCAAACTTCTTCACACTCTGCTCTACAATCGAATGATTTGATCTCTATTCACATATTTCTCATTCACACTTCTCACATATATGCCACACACACTTCAAAATGAAGAAACAATTGCTCTTATATATCTGCTTCATGGAATTGCATCAACAACTTTGTTAGCCAAAAATAAAAGAATAAATGAATTACAAACTGTCAGCCCAATTTATGAACAAATCTCAATACGCACCAACCAAAGTTGGTCACAACATAATGAAGACCTAAAACAATATCCTCGAACATGCCAAACATTAAAATATTAATACATGAAGATTTGCAACACGCTACAACCACCATGTCGACAAAGAACATGAAAACCCAAACACAAAAAGGAAAAATCTCTGATCACGATCACACCGATCAACACAGACATTAAACAAGGATAGAGCATGATCTAGAAACATCAAAGAACATCGTAGGAGCATACACAACAACTAAAATTACCAAAATTACATTCTCTTCTTCTAGAAACATTAGCTATAGTAACAGAATAATTGTAGAAACACATAAACTCACAACTTGCTCCAATATTGATGCGCACCTCTGAAACTTCTGGAGTATAAACTAGATAGGCTCAGCAACAAACCCTTTAAATTGAAACTTTTGAATATCAACATATTGTGTTTTACACTATACTGAACTTCAAAGCTTCATAGACAACCTTCAACATGTTTATTATAATTTTCTCACTATCCTTGACACATACAACCTTCAAGACATCAATGCTAATAGTGTTGACATCAATGACAACCACATATTAGTAACACAACCACAATATCCAATGATCTCCCCCTTTGGCATTGATGGCAACACATGATGTGAAAAATACACCATCAACACGACTAACTCTTCTTTCAACAATCTTTTACACATTACTCTTCTCATACCGTTCTTCTCCCCCTTACATTACTCTTCTCTCCCTTTTTGTACTTTTTCACATTGTTCTTCTCCCCCTTTGACATCAATGGAAAAGGTACACAAGCTCTAAACCACATATTTGAATCATCTGACTACTCCCCTTGAGTAGCAATCACCACAACATCAATCTGGATCAAGATATGACTTTGAATGCATGGACTGATGTAAGGACTTACATCTTAGTTCAGATTAGGAGGGGAAATCACCCCTAACTTCCCTCTAAGATACTCAAAATTATTCTTAGGCAACAACTTAGTAAAGATGTCTACAATCTATTCCTTAGTAGGCACATACTCTATTCTGACTTCTTTATCACTCACTTTGTCTCTCAAAAAGTGATTTGATATATATATGTTTTGTCTTTTAATGAAACACCAGATTCTTAGAAATGTTTATGGCACTTGAATTATCACAAAATATAGTAATAGGCTCATCACACTCAATTCTAATATCTCTCAACATCTGCTTCATCCATATTACTTGAGAAAAAATTGTTTGCAGCAGCAATATTTCTGCCTCAGCAGTAGATAAAGAAATGGAATTCTACTTTTTACTTAACCAAGACACCAACTTCTTCCCTAAGAAGAAGGCACCACCACTAGTACTTTTCCTATCATCCATATCTTCTGCCCAATCTGCATTAGTAAAGGAACTCAAGGTAAGATCATCATCTTTAGGATACCAAAGACCAAAGTCAACTATCCCTTTCAAGTATCTAAAAATTGTCTTCATAGAAGTCACATGAGACTCTTTGGGATCAGCTTGATATCTAGCAACCATACATACAACATTCATGATTTATGGTCTATTCTGAGTCAAATAAAGTAATACACCGATCATTGACCTGTATCTTGTTTGATTTTCTTTAGGTGAATCATCATTCTGTGTTAACTTGCATCCAGTTACCATGGGTGTACCAACTGGCTTTTAGTCTTCCATGCCAAACTTTTTCAGTAACTCTCTTACATATTTGGACTGAGATATAAAGATTCCATTATCTAATTGAGTAATTTACAATCCCAAAAATAATTTCAGCCCTCCAATCATTGACATCTCAAACTAACTTTTCATTTCATCAGAAAAATTCATACATAAGTCATCATCACCTTTAAAAATGATGTCATCAACAAAGACTTCAATAATCAACTCTTTATCTTGATCCATCTTGAAATATAGATTATTGTCAGTAGTACCTTTATTGAATCCAAGCTTCAACAAGTATTTATCCAGTCTATCATACCAGGCTCTAGGGTCTTGCTTGAGTCCATATAGTGCTTTCTTCAATCGGAAAACCATATCTCCTTTGTCATTCAGTTGAAATCCATCTGGTTGCTCAACATATACTTCTTCTTCTAGCTCACCATTTAGGAATGTTTACTTTACATCCATTTGATAGAATTTTTAGTTCTTAAAAGCAACATAAGCAAGAAACAATCTTACGGCTTCAATTCTAGCAACAGGGGCAAAGGTTTCTTCAAAATCAATACCTTTCATCTGTGAGTACCTTTTACATACCAGCCTTGCTCTATTCCTAACCACTTCACCTTGTTCATTCAGCTTATTCCGAAAGACCCATTTGGTTCCAATCACATTTTTATCCTCAAGTCTAGGAACAAGAATCCATGTATCATTTTTCTCTATCTACATTAGTTATTCCTTCATTGCTTCCATCTAATATTCATCTTTACATGCTTCATTGATATTGTTGGACTCAGTCTTGGAAATTAGACAATACTCTTTTGCAATTCTTCTTCTAGTCTGCACACCTTTGTCTTATCTCCTATAATCTGATTCTCAGAATGATTTAGCTTTACATACCTTAGAACTTTGGGATTCTCTCAAACTTCTGGTTCTTTTGTTCTTTCTTCTACACTTCCACTGGCTTCTCCTTCTTGATTCTCTTGATTCATCGAAACAATTTGAACTTGATTTTTTGTCTGAACATTCTCTCCATTATTAGTACTATCATGTTGATCATCTAAATCATATCCATAGTATCTGGATGATCTAGCAATGTCCTCATCAACTTTGACATTTTCACTTTCAACCATTTTCCTTAATCTTCTATTATAGCACCGGAAGGTCTGATCTTAGTAGAGTAACCCAAAAATATTTATTCATCACTCCTAGCATCAAACTTGCCTATATCTTCATCTCTCTTGATATAACATCTACTTCCAAAGATTTTGAAATATTTAACAGTGGGCTTATAACCAAATCACAGCTCAAAAGGAGTCTTACCAAAATTACCATTGACATTTACCTAGTTAACAGTATATACAACAGTGCTTACAACTTCTCTTCAATAGATATGAGGAACATTACCTTCCAACATCATAGTTCTCGCAGTATCTAGAATTGTTTTGTTCTTTCTCTCAACAACTTTGTTTTGTTGAGGGGTCTAAGGAGCAAATAATTGTCTTTTGATTCCATGCTCTTCACAGAAAGAATTGAACTCTCGAGAAGTGAATTCACCACCTTTGTCTGACCTTAAGCATTTAATCTTCAAACCTATCTCATTCTTGGGTATACATTTGAAAATTTTGAACTTTTCTAATGCTTCATGTTTTTCTCTCAAGAAATCAACCCATATCATCCTAGACTAATCATCAATAAGAAACATAAAGTACCTTTCTCATTGTAGACTTCTATTTCTAGAGGGACCACATAGATTAGTATGCACCAGCTCTAGTACTCCATTAGAATGATGTTGTTTGCTCCGAAAATAAATTCTAGTCTACTTTCCCATCTGACATTCCTTGCATATGGTGTTAATTGGCTTCACTAGCTTAGGAAGATCTCTAACTGCTTGAGTGGAGCTTACTTTGAAAATGTTATCAAAATTCACATGACATAGCCTCTTATTCCATAACCAACTTAAATCAACTTGACCAATTAAACAACTTTCACTAGCAGCACTCAGGTGAAAAAATTTACCTCTTATCTTTCCACCCAGAGCAATTACATTTCCAGGACTTCCCAATATCCCACATTTTCCATCTTTGAACTAAATATTGTATCCCTTTTCGACCATTTGTCCAACACTCAACAAATTATGCTTCAATCCTTCAACATAAAGGACATCATCAGTATTATTTTTACCACCAAGAGAAATAGGGCCTCTGCCACAAATCACACCAACATTGTTATCTCCAAATCTTAAAACACCACCATCATATTTCTCCAATCTTATAAAATTTCTTTTGTCACCAATCATATGATGTGATCATCCATTTTCAATCACCCACTCATCCTTTTCTTCAATTCTGGATGTAAGATATTTCTCAATATTCTTATCACTAGGATATTCAGTGGACACCAGACCATTTTCCTTGATAGAAATGAATACCCATCCATCTTCATTTCCATTTTCTTTATCATATTCATCATGAGTAACACCTTCTTCAACATAATAACATTTCTTTTGAAATCTAGGCTTATCAGGTTTGAACCTAGGAACTCTTTCAGGACACCTTGATGCAAAATGACCTATCTTATTGCAAGAGAAACATTTAATAGTAAACTTTCCTTTATACTTACCTTGTCCTCTGGCTTCTCTTTTCACAATCAATGCTTCCAGCTCTTCTAACTCTCTTTCTTCATCTTCAATCTATTTCATCTCATCTTCATACTTCAATGTCTTTCTGGAAATTTCTCCTGGATCATATCTATGTTGGTTTCTTCCAGATATAGTAGCTTTAAATGCAGATTATGTCTTCTGAGTAGAATCACCAAATTCACTTAATTCAAAGGTAGCAAGCTTACCAATCAACATATCTCTTGTCACATTTGTTACTATCCTGAGCTTTTCAATAGCATGAGCTTTCATTTTGTAAGTAGGCAATGATCTGAGCACTTTAGCCACAATCTCTTCTTCATAAAAGATTCCACTGGCACATCTAATACCCATCACTAATTCATTTACTTTTTGCATGAAAGAAATAATATTTTTATTTTCGCTCATTTTCAAGTTTTCCCACTTGCCTTTTAGACTTTGTAGCTTAGAAACTTTCTCTTGTGCATCTCCTTCATACAATGTTTCTAGCTTCTTCTAGATCTCATATGCTATTTTTAGACCCATTACATTTGTCATCTCTAAATCTATCAAAGCACTCAATAATGCTTCTATAGCCCTGATATTTGTTTCAGCTTCTTTGATCTCATCAGGAGTAGAGGGACCATTCTAAGGAATAACATATTTGTTCTTTGTAATCTTCCAGAATGGATCACCAATGCACTTCAAATGACACCCCATTCTATCCTTCCATAGAGAGTAGTTTGTTCCATTGAATCTAGGAGTATCCTTCTTGTATGATGCCATCTCAAATCACCTCAATCTATTAAACTTCTTTAGAGGAACCTGCTCTGATACCAATTGTTGGCAAAAAAGAATAGACAACTGAGATGGGGGGTGAATCAGTTGTCACAAAATTTAAAACTTATTTAACCTTATGAATCTTTAATCTCATATCTGATAAATAGCAGTGAAAGCATGAATCAACAACACATCAGAAGCACATATAATACCAAGATTTTTGTGTAGAAACCCTGTTAGGGGAAAAAAAATGGTGGAGGTTAATCCACAAGTTATACCCTATTAAAAGTATAAAGAAAATGAATAAGGAATGCACATGCATTTAAGCACACTGCCTAGAGCTCACTACTCAAAGAAGACACACTATCTTACATAAAAATTTCAGATTAAATCCATTTGAAGAGGTTGAACTAAGAAATTAGCTTCTTCAAAAGCCTGATGACAGTTCCAGTTAGGCACATAAACACTTCTTCACACTCTGCTCTGCAATCAAATGATCTGATCTCTATTCACACTTCTCACATATACGCCACACACACTTCAAAATGAAGAAAAAAATTCTCTTATATATCTGCTTCATGGAATTACATCAACAACTTTGTCAGCCAAAAATAAAAGAATAAATTAATTACAAACTGTCGGCCCAATTCATGAACAAATCTCAATGCACACCAACCAAAGTCAGTCACAACATAATGAAGACCTAAAACAACATCCTTGAACATGCCAAACATTAAAATATTAATCCACAAGGATCTACAACATGCTACAACCACCATGTCGACCAAGAACATGAAAAACCGAGCACAAAAAGGAAAAATCTTCGATCACGATCACACCAATCAACGCAGACATGCAAAAAAGATGGAGCACGATCTAGAAACATCAATGAACATCACAGAAGCATACACAACAACTAAAATTACCAGAATTACATTCTCTTCTTCCAAAAACATCAACTCTAGTAACAGTATAACTATAGGAACACAGAAACTCACAACTTGCTCCAATCTTGATGTGCAACTCTGAAACTTCTGGAGTATAAACTAGATAGGCTCAACGACAAATATTTTAAAGAATAACTTTTGAATATCAACATACTGATTTTTACACCATACTGAACTTCACAGCTTCATAGATAGCCTTCAACATGTCTATTATAATTTTCTCAATATCCTTGACACATACAGCCTTCAATACATTAATGCTAATAGTGTTGACATCAATGACAACCACATATCAGCAACACAACCACAACATCCAACAATATAATCAATATCCATCATATAATCAAAACCTATCATATACATAATAAAACATGATATATCATATAGATATATTGATCATCCATCCATTGACAACATATGCATACATCAAAAAATTATTAAAAAAAAACATGTATAATCATATATCATCATCCATAATCATCACATAACACATGATCAAGCTGAATCGAAACATGTATATCTCATATATATCATCATCAAAAATAATAATGTTAGATACGTTATCATATAAACATGTGTGATATCATAATACAAAATGTATATATACGAGCACTAGTAGAATTTGGCAATTAAATGACTAGGTGACTAAAAATTTTAGTCACAACAACTTAAAATGATTAAATTCTACTATTTTTTTGCAACACAACTATAAATGACTAAATAAATGACTAACTAATGACTAATTTGATCATCAGGTAAAAAAACAACTAAATAGTTAGTCACATATGATATTGAAGTGGGTAATTAAAAAATGAGGGAAACGTGAGCAAGTGATAAATTAATTTTTTAATTTTTGCGAGGGAAACTTGCTCGGTTTCATTCTCTCTATTTTTTTTAAGAAAAAGAACTTAAACAACACAAGCTCTTCCAAAATGGATGCCTTATGCTATTTTTTGCTTTGAAGAGGAAGGTTGCAGGGAATTTCTTTGAGTTTCATTCATCAAAGATCATGGGGCAGCTTCATCGCAACATTTATGAGCATTTTCAATCTTCATTTGCACGGTTGGTTGTTTCCTTTGCCTCTTTTCTATGTTTTTCCATCTTCCTGGGGTTTCATTTATTAGTTGCAAGAGGCAAATAAGGGAGTGTTATTTCTTCATGTTCTTGCATATCAATGTCTTCTTCATCCATTTGAAGGCTCTTTCCCTTATTCCCGTGAGTTAGAGTTTTCTTTTGTGTTTGATATGCATTTTCAATTTGAAATGTTGCTTTGTAGAGATCTATTTTATGTATTATGGAGGCAGCATTATGCAAGAGAGTTTTCAGATTCAAAAACCTAGCAATCTATCCTTTGGATAGTGTTTCAAATCATTATGCTTTGGGATCTAGGGTTTCAAGAGTGCAAAAAAGAGATAATGGTTTTATTTTAGGGATATTGTCTTGTTGCATTGCCATTAAAGCCATTGTATTAGGTTCATTAAGGAGGTAGTAGTCATCAAAAATGGCAATCAATCTAGTTGTGCATCAAAATGAGGATCTAGTCTCTTTGACAAGGAATTGGAATCAAGTCACTGTGAGGGTTAGTGGTTTTGTAGTAGATGTGTGCATTATATATATATAACTTTTAATGAATTGATTCTATCTTAAATGCAAGTCCACACCTCCAAGAGGGCACATGCATGTGTTTATCCAAGTCTACTATAGTAAGGCATCATCTAGTTTTGGCCAAACACTAATCCTCTTTACATAGATATTGCTCTCACCAGAACTCTGCCATTGATTCCAATCCTAAATGATCCATCAGTCTGATTTGTTCTAACAATGAGATATTTTCCTTATGGGTAACTCTTTTTCAAGAAAAATCAAATATTTATTGAGTGTGATTATACTCCATAGACACAAGATATTAATGGTTTTTATTGTTTATCTTTCTTTTTTTTTGTTCTTAAATTAGTTTAGTGTCCTTCCTTCAAATCGATAAGATTATATATAATGTTTATTTCTACATGGAAATTAAATAAATACCTTGGCTAATACTTTGCAGGTATGAAGTACTTACTGAAAATGTGATGTACCCTTCCCATATTCCATATGCACATCATGGGCTTCTCACTCAAACATTTAGACCCATTGGTTTCAACAACAATGTAAGTTCTTACATTATCTTGTGTAAGTTTGTTTCACATTCTTTAAAATCAGAATTTATCAAAATAGAAACCTTAGGAAGAGCTATTGAAAATGGTAAAATATAGTAATAATGTGAATGTGATATTTTCTTGGATTGAATTTTATATCATTCTAGATCCCTTTTTTACCTTTAGTGTAGGCCTGCCAATTCTATCTTTGCATTGTATATCTTCACAAGGTCACTGTATTTATTGCCTTGATGCCCTATTACCAATCCCTTGCTTTCAATACCGAGTGTAGGAATCTCATGAGTTCCTTTAAATGAATATCATCAAGCCCTCCTTTAACATATTCATACCTAACACTGGAGATGCAAGGTTATGCTAGACCCTTTATAATGACTGTATTGACCTTATACTAGTTTATCAGGTGTTCTTTTGCAAGGTAATCTTAATGAACATGTAGATCTCATGCATTTCTATAAGGTGCATGGGATTCCCTTATCATACAGACTTCATAATGTTTGTGCAGGGCTTGGTGAAGAGATCCCATCAAGTGGGTTTATGCACACTATCATCACAAACTTTATGAGATCATGTTGACTATCCCATACTCAAATCTCAATGTCTTCTCATGTCTGCCAACTTTCTGATAGTCCATATTGTTGTTTACAACTTTCTAGTGCAGGTCTGTATTAAAAATGAGACAATCATATCATGCAAACCTCATAGTTGAAAATGGATAGAGAGATGTAAAGGTGGGTTTGGACTATCACCTTTCCTTAGACCTCTGTATTCTTGAACTTATAGTCTTGAGTCACTATCTCTCTTGTGCAATGTATCTCATTCTCTTCTTCATTTTTCCCTATATGAAATTTATGTAGTTTAAAATCCCTCTATATTCTTGTTTTTATAGTCTCAAGATTTCTTATGAATGAAAATATTCTTTAATTCAAACCTTTGTGTGACAGTCTAAATTGTTTCATGATAGTGTAGACTTTCTACAAGACATTGTAAAGCTCAAACACAATACCCTAGAGTGTTGGTGACAAGGCTCTATATAATTTTCATGATGGATTTCCATACCCTATTCCAAACCCTGTTAAATGAAGTTAAATGGTGCAAATGGATAAATACTAATGGAGATAATAGTTTTAGATTTATAAAGACCACGGAGAAGAGATATGATGTACGTAGATTCTCATGGTAATGGATTTGTTGCACAAAGTTTTTGAATCCATGAATTTAGAGTAGGTTGGTGAGAGGTCACTACTGGCTAACTGGTCAAGGAGAGACAAAAATATAATTTTTTTGAGTTTTTGTTGCCTTGAAAAGCAAATATCGCGTTTGATTTTATGAATTTTTCAAGGAAGAATTTTTTGATTGGTTAAGTAGGGAAAGGGCCCTGAACTGATTATTGATACAACATGAAAAAATAATAGGTGGAAGGAAACAAAAAAAATAGAAAGCCCACCAAACTTCCCCCCTCCCACAAAAAAAATGCTTAACCAATTCCCATACAATTAAACATAGCATTTCTATCATAGTAATCAAAATAACTTAACCTAGCATCAGTAACATCCATCCCTATCCATCTAAGATTCCTATTAACGTCTATCATAGAGTCCCCACTTAAAATATAAATAGCATTATAGAGATTTAAGTTCCGACACCAACGACCATAACCAGTAGTAACGATTCTAGAAAATAAAGCTAGAATAACCTTCATAACAAAAAGAAAAAACTAGAAAAATGAAGCAACCAAATTATGCTTCCTTTATCAGCTTCCATGTGCTCATCAGTTCTTCAACCATGTCATTCATTGTTGCCTTCAGCTCCATCTTGCCATCCATTTTGCGCCTTCACCTGTTGCACTTTTTCTTTGCTGCTTTTTTATTTTTCCCATGCCAGAAATAGTGGCCATAACTAGCTTCTTCATGATAGCATCAACCACCGAGCACACACTCTTTACCGCTCCTTCCAAGATTTGAATTATGTTATCATTTACTTTTTCGTGCAAACATTTCTCAAGAACCTACAGTCTTTCCTCAATTATATTCTTCACCTTATTCTCGAGGGCCTAAAGCTTGCTATCCTTCTCTTTCTCCTATATCCTTTTTTCTAGGATTCACAACCTCTCCTCCAGCTTTTTAATCCTCTCATTCTCGTTATTCTCAACCTTTTCATCCTCTCTACTTGTTTTCTCTTCCTTCTCTTATTTTTCTAGGGCATTTCCTTCCTCTTCCTCCTGAGCCATCTCATGTTGCGGCTCCTCAACAATATCCTCATCACCATTACCACCCTTACTAACTATATTTGAGTCATACTCCTCATCCAAGTTGCCACCCAGACTATCAAGAATCTGTTCAGTAGAGGAATCTGGTTGCTTTCCTGACCCTTTGAAGCCGCCATTGCCAATATCTTAGACCTCCTTCCACCCATGTTAGATCCTTCCATCTCATTATCATCACGTATTGTGATTGTATCCACCTCTTCCCCAATTTCACATAGAAATAACTTCCTCTTCTTTTTAGCCCCCATCTTCATCGAGACGTCCCTTCTTTTCTCTGATGTAACCATAAACAAATCTTTCCATAAAGCAGTATCAGTGCTTTGGAGTTTCTTACTAGATTTTTTAGGTGTGGGGTGGATATGGTCTTCAATAAGCTCAATTTTCACTGATCTTTTAGGTTTTGGGTCTTCAATCATCTTGAGAACAAGGTTTTTCTTAGGAGTCTTGGAAAGCACAAATTTGCAAATAGCTCTTATGAGGCCCTGGTATAATGGTGGATTAGCCCCATGATTAAGACTTTGGTTGAGGGAAGAGAATAAAAAGAAAGGAAATTTGATTTGTTCCTAGTGTCTTATGTGGTTGAGGATGGGAAAGTGATATCCATGCATGGAATGGTATCAGCCTTCGAGGGTAAAATACTTCACAACAATAAAACAAATGTTATGATAAGGAGGCGGCAATTTAACCCTAGAGTAACTATTTTGGAACCTTTTTTATTTTTATTTTCCTTCAAAATATTTATCAAAATAGTCATGATACTTACCATTGTTTATCTTAGCACTCTCCATTCCTTCATAAGCTAGACCCATCGCTTCCGCAATCAGCTTTGCATCAACCTTGAACTAGAGCCTACCTAGATCCACTTTTCCATCTCTCCAATCATTAGCAAACATGCAATAAATTATCTTGTGTAATAGATGGGTGAGTGTGTTGCATGGTGTATTTGAAAGGTTCTTTTGAGTTGGTCAAAGGATCTGTAAAATGCATTGATAGGATGATGTACGTTGAGAACTCAAGAAGACTAGATGAGTAGCATATTGTGCCATGTACCCTTCAATAAATATTGTGTAAGAAAAGTATAGTTTTGTTTCCTCCATTTGAATTTTCATGTGTAGATGTGTTGATGACATGTTTTCACTTGTCCTAAATCAATTAGGATCTCTTCTATCAGAGCCATTCATTATTTTTCCAACTTTTGGTCCTTCATAAAATTTGTTCATTTATCTTGCATCTACTTATTTCAAAGACCTCACTTTATCTTTCCTTGATTTTTGAGAGGGTTACATAAATTTCTTTTAGTCCATTCCTATTGTATGCATGTATGTTGACTATTGTGTTTCATTCTGGCCAACTTTGGAGGAAACTAGGTTGTTATTACCATGGATTTACTACTACAGGCCTCTAATTTAATAAAGTAAAACTAACAATATATTCTCAAGAGCCAGGATCTCTTGTGAAACATAAGATATCTATATATTTCCCTCACTACCTAGTTATCTTTCTGCCATGAAGGTCCTAGAGTTCTTTACCCCCAACTGATTAGTTAGTGTGTTTTATATTAACCACTATTTTTAAACTTGTATTTCATGTGTAATGCAAATTACTAGAATGTTTGATGGATTATGGACTCTATTTTCTTTAAAAATAAGATGCATTGGAGATGATGAATTCTGAACACTTGAGTTTCAATGGAAAATATATTCACAAAAAATATGCAAACAATTTTAAATTTATAGAAAATGATTTAGAATTAAAAGGACATTTCACAAATATTTATTTATTCATTTATCCAAACAATTATTTTCGTAGAGTTGTTACAATAGCCATTAAGATATTCTAGACATGTTAGGTGCACATAAAAAATATGAAATGATCAAATTAGATTCACAAGTAAGATGACAATTTAGACTTAGATCTCCTGAAACATTTTTCACCACTAAGAGTGTGGGGATTTCTATGTTGTTTTGATTTAGTATTTGTTATAATGAGGGGGTTTAATTTTAGCTTTTAATCATTTTTTTTGTTATCTTAGGAATCATATGAAGGTTATTGTTTAAATTGGAAATAATTTACTGAAGTGGCACAATGTGGCATCTTGGCTTAAATTTAAATAATTTATGGTCAAATTCATTATCATCACAGGAATGTAAACAACATCAAGAACCACATTACTTGTTTGAACATTTTCTTGTTGTTGGATTGCATTCAAATGCAAATGTTGAGGAAACTGAGGCTGCATTTTCAAAAAGGAAGACATGGGAGACAGAGATGTCAAAGACAACAAGACTAGGTGATGGAAGGAGACAATGATATCGCAACCCTCCCTTTCCTACATTATAACCTCAGGTTTTTGTTTTCAAATATCAATTCATGATGCATTCATGATAATTGATGTTTCTTGTCACAAAGTTTGACTTGCCATTTATTTCATTTAAAAATTAAAAAATAGAAAGTTGGTTCCAAGTTAGATTTTAGATGGGTGGCTAATGAGAGATGTTATGGAGGTTGTAGTCATGGAAACAAAGCATTTTTGTCAAAAACAGTTGCAACAAATTTCTTATTTGACATAGTTAGCTAGATATGTTGAGATGATGCAAGAGCTTTGTACACTACTTGGACATGCTATTGTATTTCCACTTTTAAACATGAAATTTTATTTATATCAGGTGGCCTTTATTAGCATTATGAAGTTGTCTTTGATTTCTTTTATGGTTTACTTGTAAATACTTCAGAACATTTTGTTTGTCGGGTGAATTCAGAGAGGGTGATATAAAAGGCTTGGCAATGGTTTAATATATGCCTGCGGTGATGTTATGATGGATGTCCATACCCTATTCTGAAGCTCCCATTTTTGGCATAGGTAGGGAGGATGCTAGAAAAGGTTGTCAAATTTGGCTTTATACACCTGCTAATTGTATTTTCTTGAAAGTTTCTAAAGCCTTTTCAAAAAATCCATTTTGTACATATACCACAATCATTGCATTCCATGAGATGACATCTCTTTGAGGAATTCTACCAAATAGTTCACATTCCTTTTCAATTCTTCCACATTTTTCATACATGTCTATCAAGGAAGTTGAAACTACAACATTTGACAAAATATCATCTCTGCATCCCCACGAACACACAAAATTTCCTTCGTGAGGATGCGAGGAGAGCCTACCATCCCACACCCTCATGACTTGGCTCCTTGCAAGGATGTTGGGAGAGCCTATCATCTCATACCCTCATGCCCTGGCTCCTTACGGGGCTGTCGGGGAGCCTAGACTGCAATCACACAAAATTTCCTTCGTGGGAGATAAGTAGGTGAGGAAGCAATCACACCAAATGAAATACCCAACAGATGTCTTCTCTGAATTTCTACCATCCCGTGATGGTGATTGGAGAGGTTGGTGGGTGTGTGGGATGGATGTCCATACCCTATTCCAAAGCTCCCATTTTGAAACATGAAGGGAGGATGCTGGAAAAGGTAGTCGAATTTGGCTTTACATCTGCTAATTTCATTTTCTTGAAATTTTCTAAATCCTTTTCAAGAAATCCATTTTGTGCATATCCCGCAATCATTGCATTCCATGAGACCACATTTCATTGAGAAATTTTATCAAACAGTTCATGTGCTTTGTCTATGTTTCCACATTTTTCATACATGTCTACCGGGGTCGTTGCCACTAAAACATCTGAAAAATCTATCCTTTATGCTTTGATGGATTTCTATACCATGTTGCTAAGCTCCCATTTTGTCACAGGCTAGGAGGATGCTAGCAAAGGTTGAAAATTTTGGCTTTAAAACTACCAATTGCATTTTCTTGAAAGTTTTGAAATCCCTTTCAACAAATCCATTTTTTGAATATCCTATTAAGTTGTGAGAGAGATATTTTGGAAGATTTATTCAGTAGATCTTTTTTTATGATCTTATCTATCAAGTCCAACAATTGTTAGTTTTTTTCATAATGTTCTATAGATTTTTCATTATGGTCTAACTAGGAGAAATTAAAAAAATCATTGATCGAGTACTAAAAACTATATTTTTTCTTTGCAATTCCTCTCTTTGTTGTTTGTAATAATCCTTTGTATCATGGTTTCATCCACACGGAACAATTATGATAGTGATATGACTGTAAAAGAATAAGAGGACCTTCTCAAAAGGAAGTGGTAGTCATTTGTGGCTGAGAAACACTTAAATACTCATGGATGATATGGTTATACTAATAGCCATAAGTAGAAGACACTGGGACATTTGAAATAATATAGTGAGAAGAGTGTGAAGAGATTGGATGGTTTCAATAGATTGAAACACAAAGTAAAGGTCCTGATCAAATGGCATCATGGCAAAGGAAGTGTTTCCAAAATAATTATGACCATGATAGAAGCACTCCTCAAACTTGAGTGAATATGTTTACAAATGAGGATGTATGATAGTGAGGATTGAAAGGATAGTATATGAAAGAGCTTCCAGCTATGCATGAAGAAAATCTACAAGTGACTATCAAGGGGTGGAGATTCATGCAAAAGACAGTGATCATGAAAACATTAAAATATATTCTTAGAGTCAATGAGAAGAACTATGAAAAGGTTACAATCTTGTCAGTGTCTCAAGAGGCATTTAAAGGGGTAAGGAGACAACCTTCTAGTACATATTTGATAGTGCCAAATCTCATGATATTCAATAGTCTTCATGTTAGATGCATGAACCCCTAGGACAGTACCATAGAGTTGATACAAGTGAGCAGCAACAAGGTTGAGGGTTATCTTGAGCTATCTTCCAAGACACAGATATTTTGCAACAATAGTATCATAATGGGATGTTGATTTCTATTTCGAGATAAGGATAGTTTATTGCTACAGGTAACAATTCATAGTGGCAGCTTATGAACTAGAGCAAGTTGGGTGCATGAGATAGGATCTCAACAGAGATGATAGTGTGATCTTGAACTAGTACAATGAGATTCATGGGACAGTCATGGATTTGTGAAGAAGACATATATGAATATTTGTGTGCTTCTACGCTATGATACTCAGAAAATCAGTTTCTTATTCATTCTTTGAGCTATGTATTGTAACCATGAAGTTTTTTTAGCAAAGAGAAAGAATTGTAACTTATTTTTAGATCTGTATGTTATTTGTAAGCATTTTTTATCAATAAAACAAGTTGATTTTACCTTCTCAAAGTTGTTTCATTTTGCAAGCTTCAAAATATACTACTAAATATACTAATGACTAAATATACTACTAATTGATGTCAATTAATATTTAAATTGACTAAATATACTACCAATTGACAGAAATCAATGAATAAAAATGACTAAATATACTACCAAATTGATCAAAATGATGATTAAAATTATGACTAAATACACTACCAATGGATAGAAATTAGTGAATAAAAATGACTAAATAAGTGACTAGCTAACAACAATCAATGATTAAATATATCAGTGAATAAAAAATGACTAAATAAGTGACTAGATAACAACAATGAATGACTAAATCAATGACTAAATATACTACCGAATCGATCAATAAAAACAACTAATAAATGACTAAAAATGGTTTAGTCATCAATCTAGTCATGTTATATATGACTAGCAATAAACTACTAGTGGTCACATGACCAACTCTAGTCATTTATAAGTAGATTTTAGTAGTTTTTTTCAATAGTTTATTGTTGTTTCTGTTCTAGTGGAGACCTTAGCTGGGTTGATGAATGTATATAAAAAATCATGTCTACAACATATGTCTTTGATGTAATATAAAATCATATATAGATCAAGATATAATCAACCCTAATGGCCATCTCAGGGAGGAGACCTCTGAGGATCCTGGCTCTAGTGAGGAGAAAGATGTGGTTGATCAGGCTATCTAGCTGAATTCCCACCTGACTATGCCCTCGTGGCTATGTTAGGCTCTCTGAAGGATGGTCATCATTGAGCTCTAGGTACAAAGGCGAATAAAACATGAAATTACTGCTATAGCCTAATTTGTCTTCATGCATTAATTACTCAAATACAGAATTTCAAAAACAAGAAAGGAAAAGGTACAAACCAAGGCACCAACACCTGTGGGCCGCCCAAACTCACGAACCACATCCGTGCGATATGGGGCTCCTCGAATCCTCACAATAGCTCCTCGACAATTAACAAATCATGAAATCTAGAGGAAAGAAATTACTATAGCCTCATAATGTAAATGAGGAGAATTAAACCTTAATTACCTATTTTAACCCTCTAAATCCTAAATTTTTACCTAGAAACATTCCTAGGTTGAAATTAGGAGCTCCCGAGAACATCTGGACTATCAACGAGAGTCCTATAAGCTTATTTTTTTGTCCTCTATGCATCTGAACTGAAATAAAACATTGTCATGAGCCCGACCTAAAAATTGACATTTTTGGCCAACCTCTTGAGGGGGAAGCCTAGCATCCTACCATCATTTTGTTGACCGTCGAGGCACAGTGGTGCATATATTTTTTTTCAAATCTTTATCTAAATATCGAATTCTTTGAAACAAAGCAACCAATACTTCATCTCAAAGAGGGGCAAAATGTAGACATGTAAAAATGACCGAACACTTATCACACATCCTAAATGATATTTTCTTATCATCGGCATCATTATCACCTAATATCACTGTATTTCACATTAATTGCATCCAAAACCTCAATTTTCTCTATCAATTGAATAATATTACATTATTTAATTAATTCACTTTTTTCATCATTTTTTACTAGTTAAATAAATTTTATTTATTTAATAAAGTCCTACTCTAACTTTATTCTTCTTGATTAATTAAATAACATAAATTATTTAGCTATGTCACTAATTTACACTATTCCTCTAGGTCAATTAAATTATTACCACTAAATAGTTTAATTAAATCACTTTCCCCTAAACTTGAATAATTAAATAAACTATTCAAAAACATCATCGAAAAGGTCAATTAACATACAAATACAACTTTGATTGTAAAATTCAAACATGATTTTCCTGTTCAACTCAAAAAGAATAATTAATTAAATCAATTAATTAATTAACCTCACCCACTTTCATGATTAAGAAAATTACGATCCCTCAATTTCTCACTTTGATTGGTGTAGGTGTACCCAAGCAAGAAAATGCCTCAGAAGGCAACTCCAAGTTTTGATTTCAAAAAATTTTGATCTAATTTTGTAACAAGGTCAAATGGACCATTTGAGATTGTAATAGATCATAGTTCATCATTTTAGGATCATTGGGCATTAAGTGTTTAACAAGTTGCAAAATTGTGAAATGCAACAATTTGTGAGGTGGAAGGTGACGAGAAAAGGAAATTAAAGAGTTAGTTTTAGGCATTGGGAGTAGTTATTTAAATCATTTTGTAGCCTCAAAATCTTTGAGGAAGGTTGGGGGAAGATGTACGAATGATGAAATCAATAAAATACCCTCTTTTTTGTAGTTTTCTAGATTTTCTGGGTTGCAGGCCATTGTACAA
This sequence comes from Sequoiadendron giganteum, assembly GCA_007115665.2. Taxonomy (NCBI): domain Eukaryota; kingdom Viridiplantae; phylum Streptophyta; class Pinopsida; order Cupressales; family Cupressaceae; genus Sequoiadendron; species Sequoiadendron giganteum. The sequence continues at coordinate 387,527,956 of CM021107.1, forward strand.
CCATTTATTGTGCAAAGATCCACCTCTCCTCCACTGGATATTAAATCCTTGTGAATCCTCTTTTAAATGCATTTGATTTCATTTGAATCCATTCTATTTTGAGAAATTTATTGACAAACTGGTCTAGGCGGGTTAAACCCTCCTCCAAGGTAAATAGTGAGGCATCTAAATTATGTTTCTCAAAATTATACCATTGAAATTTCCTAAAAATTGGTAAAATGGCAGTTTTTTTATGTATTTTAAATGTTCCAAAAGCTGAAAATTCTAAAGAATAAGTTTGGGGCAATTATCACGATGCCCTAGGCCTACATATTGGTAAAAATCTGTAAAATCACAGTGCACAATGGTGATTTTGAGAGTTTTGATGATAAAGTGAGAGTCCTTCTTGGTTATTTTGGTTTTAAGAGATTATCAAGGTGTAATTTGATCCCATTTAAGATATTGTTTGGTGTAAGCATAAGTTTTTGAGTCCATTCCTTTGGCTGTCATGTTTAAGTAGTCTTATGACAGTCCTATTTTTGGGAATCGAAAATGAAGGTTTGCGATAGGGGTTTGACAAAATGTTTTGAATAAGGTTTGGGGAATGGTATAATGTGTTTGAGCAGACATAATTACACTTTTTTGTGGTAATAGTAAGGAGAAATGGGCCTTGGGAGTTGGTTTTGATTGTTATGTGGTCTAATGGGCATGGTGGCTACTTAGAATAGTCCATTTTGTGAGTTCTCTTATTTGAGATGTATTAGTTGGGAAATGCTTTGAGTCAGCCAATTTGAATTTTTTTAAAGTGTTTTAATGAATCTACAAGAATTTTATGCCTTTATCTTAGTTTGGAGTCTTGAAATTAATAGTTTTATGAAGAAGAGTCCTAGTTGCAAGGACAAGCAAGAAGTTTTTGAGGCCAATCAAGTTGATTATGGCCAAGGGTCTTAATATTTTTAGATGTCTTAGAAGATCCATGTGAAGGCACGATGGTCCTATTTGGGTCAGGAAAGTTGGAAACCCAACTTTTTCCTTTGTGAAGTCATTTTAGTGAGAATTTCTCTTGTAAAATTGAAGAAACAAAAGGGATTGAGTCCCTGATTGTGAAATTTGTATTCCTGGGAGTTTGGTGGATCCTTTGCTTGCATCAGTTTAGTATTAGAGCTCAGAAAAAGATCTGAGCTAGAGAAATTTTGTGGTTTTGTGTTGTGGTTGTGTGTAGGTTGAGAATATAACCTAGTTGCTGCCAAGAGAAGGAAGAGAAATTTGAGAGAAAGTGGAAGCAAGAAGAAGCTTGCTTGAAGAATAAAGATGGAGATATTGAGAAGACATTTGCAAGCAAAGGAAGAAAGGAAGAAGAGAAAGAGACAAGAGATGATTGACATAGAGATAGCAGCAATAAAGCATGAGGTGAGAAGGTTGGAAAAAGAATTATAGGAGTCTATGATGAAGATGGAACAGATGATTAAGTAGATGACAAGTTGGCACTTGAAGACTAAGAAAAGAGTTATATGGCCCATTTAGAAGATAGTCAAAAGGAGAAGAAGACACATGAAGATGAAAGAGAAAGAAGAAGAAGAGTTTCAAGATGCAAATGAAGAATTCAAGAATGAAGATAGTGCACTCATTCCCAAGCATGAAGGTGAAGGAGAAACAATGATAAAGGACCTAATTTCAGAGGAAGGAGATATTGAGTTGGTGTCAATATTGGATGAAAAAATGATTAAAGATGAATTGATCTTGGAGATTTGCAAAGAATTGAAGATAGATGGAGGTATTGTCATAGAGTTGATGTATCATTTCTTTTTTATGCTAATATTTTGGATAGGGAACCATTGGAAGATAAAGGTGCAATAGATTGATGAGGGAGAAAATGAGATTAGAACATTTCAAGGCATAAATGAGCAGATTCACAGAGAAAGGAAAAAAAGGAAGAAAATTGGCATATACCAAATCAAACCAAAGGTGAAGATGAAGTGGCAGGGCATAAAAGACTACAGGGAGAAGTATTTGATGATCCAAGAGGACTTGGAAGATTTTATTTGGTTGGGAGAATGGTGCAGGTGCACCCAAGAAAAAAAATACCTCAAGAAGGCAACTTCAAGTTTTGATTTCAAAAAATTTTGGTCTAATGTTGTAACAATGTCAAATGGACCATTTTGAGATTGTAATAGGTCATATTTCATCATTTTAGGATCATTGGGCATTAAGTGTTAACAAGTTGCAAAATTGAAAATGTTGTCAAAAGCAAAATTATGAAATGCAACAATTTGTGAGAAGGTGGAAGGTGAAGAGTCAAGGTAGTTAAAGAGTTAGTTTTAGGCATTGGGAGTAGTTATTTAAAGCATTTTGTAGCCTCAAAATCTTTGAGGAAGGTTGGGGAAATATGTAAGAATGATGAAATCAATAAAATACCCTATTTTTTTGTAGTTTTATGCATTTTATGGGTTGCAGGCCATTGTACGGCCATTTATTGTGCAAGGATCTACCTCTCCTCCATTGGATATTAAATCCCTATTAATCCTCTTTTAAATGCATTTTATTTGATTTGAATCCATTATGTTTGAAGAAATTTATTTACAAATTGGTCTAGGTGGGTTAAACCCTCTTCCAGGATAAATAGTGAGGCATCTAAATTATGTTTCTCAAAATTCTACTGTTGGAATTTCCTACAAATTGGTAAAATGGTATTTTTTTATGTATTTTAAATGTTCCAAAAGCTGAAGAGTTTGAAGAAGAAGTTTGGGGCAGTTATCACGATGCCCTAGGTCTGCAAATTGGTAAAAATCTATAAAATGATAGTGTACAATGGTGATTTTGAGAGTTTTGGTGATAAAGTGAGAGTCCTTGGTTTTTTTAATTTTAAGAGATTATCAAGGTGTAATTTGATCCCATTTAAGATAGGTTTTGGTGTAATAATAGGGTTTTGAGTCCATTGCTTTGACTATCCTGTTTAAGTAGTCTTATGACAGTCCTATTTTTGGGAATCAGAAATGAAGGTTTGAGATAGGGGTTTGAAAAAATGTTTTGAATAAGGTTTGGGGAATGGTCTAATGTGTTTTATCAGACATAATTACACTTTTTTGTGGTAATAGTAAGGATAAATGGGCCTTGGGAGTTGGTGTTGATTGTTATGTGGTCTAATAGGCATGGTGGCTAGTTAGAACAGTCCATTTTGTAGAAGTTGATAAGTCTCAACCTCACAGTCCCCAAGAATCACCTACAAGCAATCACCTATCACATGCAATAGATATTCAGAACAAACAAGAGGATGTTCTGTAAACCCTCAAAGCAAATATGTTCAAGCTAAAACTAGAATATGATTATTGAATGATCTGATAATTACAATGTGATCAATCCTTATGAGGAGATCAATAAAACCTAAAAATAGGAAACCCTAGTGTGCACACTTAATAATTAATAAATAATTATTAATGTGCCTAAGTTTAGCTTAAGCAACCTAAAGGAATAAGTGACTTGATTAATTAATCAATATGATTAAATTAATTAAGTATAATAACTTATTACTCTAACACCCCCCCCTTAAGATGAACTTAGGGAGTAGCTAAAACACTAGAAAAAAGATGCATGAAAGAAAATATGGGTCCCGGAAACAAAGGCCTGATCAGGTACCCATTTACAAAAGTAATGCAAACTAAATGAAACAGGGTAAAGGAGAAAACCCAGTGGGAACAAAACTCCTCCCCAAAATAGAATGCAAAGAAGGAATGCAATGCACTAATGAAAGAATGATAGGAGGTGGATTACATGATACCCCCCATAGACAGCTTCTATCATAGAAGTACATGTACAATGGTCTCCATAGGAGAGATAGAAAGAGAGAAGAAGGCCCCCCACAATGAAGAAACTCTTGTCACAATGATAGATGCCTGATGTAGAATCCAAAAGGAGATCATGAAGCGGAAAATGATATTCCTCCCCTTGGGAAGAAAAAGATCCAAAGGACGATGACGAAGAAACCCTGTGAAGAGTGATGAACCAATCTATCTCAGGATGTGTGCCATGATAGGATGCTAAGGAATCTCTCTGTCTAAACTAAAACAAATGATTTCAAATCCAAACTGATGTGGAGAATCTTGAAATGCAACCTCTGAATGCACTGATAATGGTGGGCGTACAGTGATAACCTGACTATCAAGGTAGAGGAGATGAATGTCCTCATAAGAATCCTCCAAATCTGCAATATAAGACTCAAAAAACAAGAAAGATATGTCTACAACATAAGAGTCCAAAGTAGCTGTGTCTGGAAGATGTATGATGCCCTGCCGCACTGAATCAGGAATAACAGGAGATGTTGATGAAGTATCAGTCTAAAGAATAGGAACTGTGAGACAAGCCTCTGATCCATCGGAACATGTAAGGGTGTCTAAATACTCAAGCTCCTCTAAAGTATCATGATCAAAGGGTGTATTCTCTCTCCAAGAAATGGGTAAGAGACAATCTGAAGTAGGATCCTTTGGGAATGGAGAGAGATTAGGGTCTCCAAATATCTCCCAAAGACATGTCCAAAGTGGGTGAGGACAATCAATGTCCGATATAGCCAACACAGTGTCATGATCAACACTAGACAATATAAGTCCTACTATGTGATCTCTAATGATATCCCATGCTAATTTTCCCTCTAAAGTGGTTGGTTCAGGTATGAGATCATACAAATAAGGCAAAATATTAAGCCACCTACAATGTGTAAGTATACCCTTTGCCCATGACTCATAATTACCCCGTTATAGAATAACAACTAAAGGGTGAGTAGAAAAACCCATGATAACTCTTCAAAAACAAAAAATCTGAGAAATCTAACATTACTTCATTTAGATCAAATTAATATAACCCATCCCACGCAAACAGAACCCATGTAGGTGCCAGAATGGCCAAGTAATTGAGCAAAGTGTAAAAACACACAAAGTTGTATAAATTTACTTGGTAAAATTTTTGATGTAATAGACTGCATATTTGGAAATATCATTATAACACCTTTCCAACGCCTATTCGTTTGCACAAAACAGAGTTCGGACGCAAAAGATATGCCCCCAGGAGTGAAAAACATAAGTTCTAACTTTGAATAGAAAAAAAGACTGAAAAATGGAAAAATCAAAACAAATAACCAGCACCATTGGAACGGCGCCGGAACCAGCTTTCCGACGATATCTCATTTTTGCAAAACGGAGATCATATGCAAAAAATACACCCGATTTCATGAAAAAAACTCCAAAAAAGGTTTAAGGGTTAAGCCTAGCGGTTAGGCTAATCGCTAGCATTAACCGCTAGCATTAACCACTAGCGGTTACCTGCTAGCGGTTAGCTGATGGCGGCGCCCATTAACTTTGTGATTTTTATTTATTTTTCTTGGATCGTGTGTCGTACTAGGCCATACGACCCAGAAATGAAAAAAAATTACATCCCAGAGTCACTGCGTCCGATTTCGACGATTTGACAATTGATTTAGGGGTTTTTGGGCGCTCTGAACACGATGACAACATCCGTTTGGCCCAAAAATGCACAGAAAAATTGCCTACCCCTAGATGCACAAAAAATTAGCCTGGCTTGAAACCCTTGCACAAAAAAAGATGCTGTGAGAATATTTTCAAATCACGAACAGGCAGCCTGTAATACCCCTTTGTTTTGCTTCTCATTCAGTTTGCTTTATGCTATGTTTGGTTGCAGTTACTTTGATACTGGATACATTTTTTTATGATGTTTTGATCACTACTACGGAACGAAAACTATTATTGTGTGATGTGTTGATCTAATTATTGTTTCACATGCTTTAATGGTTTAATGTTGTTAGTAGAGTTAACATGAGATGTTATTATGAGATTATTGGATTATGATGGAAGTGTCAGTTTTGATGAGTGTATGGGTGAAGGGGATGGGTTTGCATCACTCGCTTGCGAGTGCCCTGTGAATCCGTAATTTCTTCTTCACGGTGTGTATTATATGTTGGATATATTGTATGATGTTGTTTACTTGGTTGCAGGATTGCAGGTACATGACATCGACTCCACCTGGTTTCACAGGTTTGAGCGTGTCGATCCAACAGTTAAGTTGAATGGGAGATAGTAGCTAGGTAACATGTGTCAAGTCTACGCCCTAGCCTTAGTGTGTTGTCAGTCATGTGTGTCGAGTCATTGTCTGTCTTGCTTTAATGTTATTTAATTCTAAAGAATTCTTGATTTGGAAATAGATATTTAGAATAATTGCATTTAAATCATGTTGATGGTTATTTAATTTAAATGCAATGTGGATAAAAGTTTATATTTAAATTAGTTAATTATATTTAATTTATTTAATTAATTAAATTTAATCCAAGGGGGTTGAATTTAGTTATTAAATAATTAAATTAATTAATTAAACATGATGCAAGAGAATGAAAGGAAATAAAAGAATTAAAATTAATTTTGGAATTTAATTTCATCTTGTGGGAATTAAATTAGAAATTGTAATTAAATGTTTATTTGGGAAATTAGTTGCAACTTTGGAAATTAATTTATTATTTGAAATTGCAATTGAAAGTGGGTTTTCGAAAATTGAAATTGAAATTGAAATTAATATCTAATTTGCATGTAATGTGAATTAGGGTTGCATTAGGTATTTTTGATTTATAAGGATTGCATGTTTTAATTTTGGGGAGAGAAGTTTTTAGGAAAATTTCATTTTTACAGCAGAGAAGAAATTTTGGAAAAATTTGCACAAGAAGGGTTTGAAGAAAGTTTTGATTGTAGAATTGATTGGAGGAAAGATTGTTTGCATTTGTTGGGTCTTGGATTGGATTCGTGGGAGGATTGAAGAAAATTCAGGAAATCTTTGGAGGAGGCTTGCATCATAAATTAATCTTTTCCTGTAGCTTCTTGAACCAGGTTTTCCTCTTTGTGTTTTATTGTTCTAGGTTACTTTTAAAATAGTAGTGATTAAAGATTTGTTTATTAAATCTATTTTAGAAAATAAATCTGTTGTTAAAAGAAAAGAATTAAATAAATTTACAGCTTTTGTTTTTGTGAAAATTCTTGAGTGAAAATTGTGAAAACCTTAGTTGAATTTAAATTATTTGAAGAAATCAATTATTTTGTTATTGGAATCAAACATAGAGATTGAACAATACATCTAGAATGTTTTCATAAAATGTAACCTTTGTACAGAATCAAATTTATTTTGAAAACCTTTGTGGAAATTAGCTAGGAGAAACCTTAGGGTTTTAGAAACTTTGAGTTTTAATTTCTATCCTTTTTTTAATTTTATTGTTCTAGAATTTTTTTAAAAATGATTTAAAAGAATTAGTCTTAAGTCTTTGTGTAATTTGGGATTTTATGAAAAATTGCATAATTACATCTGTAGATGTATATTTTTACAAACTTTCCCCAATTTTTCTATCATTGAAATTCATTTTTTTTATATATACATATTATATATATATGCATATATATGTTTATATATATATATATAATACATATATATATATATATACTTAATTTATTTTGATAAATATTGGTTTAAATTTGAAATCGCCGTCTGTACGGCGGACAAGATTTCGAACAATGGAAAGGGCTATCTTTTATTTTAAACCCAAAATGTGTTTGTGAATGAACCTGGTTCGTTGTTTGTTTTTGCGAATGCTAAGATCCATAGTCTATGGTGTGTTGCGGGTACGGGGGTTGAGGAGGAGCTTCCTCCCCACAACCGCCCCCATATGGGAGCGACTATGTGGAGGGAGACCCCTCTCCACACCTCCCCTCGCATGCATGAATGGAAGCATGGGGAACAGCGAAGGTACAGTCGCACCCCCCTCTTCCTTACTTTTTATTGAAACCCCTATGTTATATGGGGTGCGGATCATGTCCGTACGCTATTCCATCCACCCTCCTTTGGGGAATTTCGGTTATTTTGTGAGGGCTTTAAAATCCTGAACATTAATGATTTATTTGATATATAGTTATATATTTATGCATGAAAATATATAATTATATATACCTTTAGATTTTATATATATATATAATTGTTGTATAAGGTTTTAAAATGTGTAAATTGGCTTATATAGTATATAAATATAAAGTGTATACATCTGCGTATATACATATTGAATAAATATTTTATATAAGTTTTAGATGGAATGTGTAATTAATTAAATGTGAATTGTTTTGAATGAATTAATTTAAATTATATTTAGATAAATATCTTTATTAAATATAATTTATTTAAAATGTATTTGTTTCAAAATAAATGTGTGGTATAATTGGAAAATTGAAAGGAATTATTTGTAGAGGACTTAAGTTGGTTTTTAAAGAAAACATTGAATTTGATTTAAATTGTTTAAATTAGTATCTCCTTATATTTGTAGATTGAAGACGCTTGTTTAATTATTTCAATTAAGTTGAAAGAGCAAAAGTTTATATTATTGTGAATAGGGATTTTAAAGGATAAGATTAGAATGCATGGTAAATTAGATAAGGAAAAATATATTTTACAAACTGAAGATATTCATGTTTTTAAATAGAAAATTGAATATAGTATTTGCAATAGTTTATGTTGTATTAGAAGTAAATTTAGGAAATGATTATATGGAAAAAGACAAATATTTATTATGTTTTATTTATTTCCATAGAGCAAATTAATCGTTGTGATTGGAATATTAAAGAATATATATAATTAAATTTGTTAATATATATATTTGTTGTCTATATAATATGGAGCATATATATATATTAAGTGTAAATTCATTATCGTATTTTATTTTAATAAGATGCATTCAATATATTATAGAATAGAGATTTAAAATGGATTGATAGGTGAATATGGGAAAATGGATAGAGAAACAATATTTTATGATATTAAAGTGATTGGATGTTTTAAATAGAAAATTGAATGAGATGTAAGATTTGGTTAGGAAATGGAAAGAGTTTACTTGCATAGATTTGTGTCAATTTAAAAGTAAATTAAGAAGTTGTTATATTGATGAGGAAAATAGTTATTTTAATTTATTTTATTTCAATTAGAGCAATTAATTTATTGTGAATGAAATATGAAAGAGATATGGATATAGAATATCCAAAAATAGTAACTTTCTCGTGATTGCCTTAAATGTTCTAGTTCTCTGTATTTCGTAAGGGGATGTAAGTTTAAATTGTTTGAGACTTCCTATAATGGAAATAGAAATATGGGTATATGATTATTTGAGTTAACCTTGTAAGTGTGTCTTTGACCTTGTTAATATTACCTATTGAATGAGTATGGATTTAGGAAATCCAAATATTAGATTTGATTAATGACTTGAATGATTTTGTTGCTATGGCATCAAGTTGCATTGTGGGTTTTGGGATTTAGTGTTAGTCCTAAATTATAAGTCTTATAGAAGAACTTAGAGGATAAGAGTTGTTGAATATTTATGCCATCCAGTTGTTTTCCCTTGGGTAGTGCATGGCATCTTTTCAGTTTTATCCGGTTTCCATGAACGGGGATGTTTTGTGCCTCCTGTGAAAGGAGTGGACTATGTGTTTGTTACCTCCAAGAGATTTGGAGTGGGTTCTATCATTTGTTTCCTCATTGTTTTGGAGTGGATTATGATGCCTAGTTGGTATGCACTTGTGTTTCCCTTGGTGGATTGTTTGGGTGTGCGTTGTCGAATAGAAGAGTGGCTTCTGTTAGGGGCTGGAGCCCAAAGTGGTAAACCGGGTAACCTTCAGAAGTGACTTAATCAAGTGATAATTAAATTACTGTACTTATATGATTAGGATGCATTCACACTAATCAAGATAATTTAATCCTCACTCATAGACACAAGGGCTCGTTTAGACTTGGGATGAGTGGGAAGGCCTGGAATGGCATAGTCATTTATCTTGTCAGTACGAGAGGTATTTGATGCCGCATGAGTGAGTATGAGGGTCAGGATTTGATTGAGGCCACCAGGAATTCTAGAGCCTATGAAGGATGCCTAGAGGAGATCTCATGACTACTATGCGATGACACTCTATTTAGGACAACTGTTGTTAATTGTTTTATGTGTATGGTTCTCTGAACATACTTGATCTATTTTATGTCTGGAAGCAATGTGACCTATGTCAGTGATGTTTGAGTTGTACTTAATTTGTACTTGTATTATATTTGAGTTGTACTTTTTTAGTTCATTTGTTTGGTTATATCAGTATGAGTCAGTATGAGTCTGCCTTTGGTTAGTGGATTGTAGATCTTTGTCCATGTTACGTTGTTACTATCTCCTAGCATGGGGGGTGGGCCTTCGAGTACCACTTGGTTGGGTGGAACATGCACCAAAACCATTGGGTCCCCATTGATCTCAATACTTGGTGGCGAGACATCCAGATGGACAACTCGCGGTTTTTGTTGTAATTCTTGCATTGTAATATTTCAGTTTGTATAAGTTATTTTATCCCTCTTATGTTTATGAGGTGGAATTATGTAATGGTAACCTTATGTACTATTGCCTCATTCTGGGAATGAGTGATGTAACTATTGGATTAAGTTAATGATTATGAGATTGTATCTTGGTTGATTATCTTATTATAAAATGTGGCATTCTTATGATGTAGGATGTTTATTTCATAAGGTTCATAATGCTATGGTTATATGTAATATGTATGTGTGGGTTTAAGTAATCCTAACCTTGTAGCCTTAGAGGTTGTTGTTAATTAGTAAGTGAATGTGTATGTTAAATGCACTTTAAAAAAAAAAATTGGTTCGCTTAAGACGTTAATTGCAACTTCCTTTAAGGTTACTTGGCAGGGCATTACACAGCCACAAGTCTAGAGCTCTGATACCATGTAGAAGTTGATAAATCTCAACCTCACAGTCCCCAAGAATCACGTGCACGAAATCACCTATCACATGCAATAGATATTCAGAACAAACAAGAGGATGTTTTGTAAACCCTCAGAGCAAATATGTGCAAGCTAAAACTAGAATATGATTATTGAATGATCTGATAATTACAATGTGGTCAATCCTTATGAGGAGATCAAGAAAACCTAAAAATAGGAAACCCTAGTGTGCACACTTAATAATTAATAAATAGTTATTAATGTGCCTAAGTTTAGCTTAAGCAACCTAAAGAAATAAGTGACTTAATTAATTAATCAATATGATTAAATTAATTAAGTATAATAACTTATTACTCTAATATATTTTGCGAGTTATCTTATTTGAGATGTCTCAATTGGGAAATGGTTTGAGTCAGCCAATTTGAAGTTGTTTGAAGTGTTTTGATGAATCTACAAGAAGTTTATTCCTTTATCTCAGTTGGGAGTCTTGAAATTAATATTTTTGTGAAGAAGGAAGAGTCTTAGTTGCAAGGACAAGCAAGAAGTGTTTGAGGTCAGTCAAGTTGAGTATGGCCAAGGGTCTTAATCTTGTTACATGCCTTAGAAGATCCATGTGAAGGTCATGATGGTCCTGTTTGGGTTAGGAAAGTTGGAAACCCAACTTTTTCCTTTATGAAGTCATTTTAGTGAGAATTTCTCTTGTAAAATTGAAGAAACATAAGGGATTGAGTCCCTAATTGTGAAATTTGTATTCATGAGAGTTTAGTGGATCCTTTGCTTGCATCACTGATTCATCTATTCTTCAATCCCACTGAAGGCCCAAAATAATTTTTTTCAATTCCATAGATTATTCAATCTATTTCCTTAATCCCACTGAACACTCAAAATGATTTCTTCAATTACACCAATTACGTAATCAAAATACACTGATTATTCTCATCTAAATCCTCTCAACAGTTTTGAACCATTGATCAAGATATTCTACTATGTGATCTTGAGCATTCCTTTTGAAACAAAAATTCTATATAACAATCATGTTCTTCCTAAAAAATGATTGAATAATGAACATCTTTTGCACAACGAAGTAATGCTAAAATCATAATCAATCTTTCAACAAAGCTTTACACACACCTTCGATCAATACACACACAACTTTGAAGCTTTTTTTTATGCACAAATGGAGGCTTCACATTGATACAACAAATGATCCATCATTGTGAATACACTTTGACACAGGATGGTAATGCTACATGTTATGAATTCATTTTATGTTCTCTCCTTTGATTTCATTATTTGATTTCATTTCTTTGTAGTTTCATTTCATGAGTAATGGGCATGAATCATGATATTTTCTTTGAATTAGATTAGTTTCAATTCATTCATTACTGATCTTATTGCACACTTGATTTCCCTCTTATAGAACTAGTAAAGGATGGAATATTTTGATTCATTTTGCTTCTATATTCCATTGCTTAATGTCCAAATTTATTGAAAAAATAATAGATGCCATTAAAAGATGGGTACCTATGAGAATTTGGTTGTCTGATGGGGGTCTTCTAGCATTTTTTCTTTGATTTCAAAAAATTATTGTTCTTATATTCAGTATTCTCTGCATTAGGTATCTAATCAGCTTTTGAGCTTTCTCCTTTTTCAAGTCCCAAACCACCTTTTTCTTTGAATTATTTCTATCCTAAAATTAATTCATCAAGCATTGTAAAACTTTTCTTGAAGTTGTCTGCATGAATTTTTTCTTTCTTTAGATCTAATTTCAGATTTACCACTTCTTGCTCAAGCCTTATGTACTCATCAGTCTTGTGTTTTACCATTGCATTCAAAAATTCCTGAATTCTTTTCTTTTCTTCCACTTTGACTTTCAATTCAGTGATGTTTTGATTTTCTTGTTTCAATTGTTCATTGACCTCCTTATGTATTTCTCTGAATTTCTTGATTTTCTCACTCAATTTTTTGATGCAGTCATTTTCTTCTTTAATATTTTTCTTCAAATCTCTATTTTCAACTTCAATTTTGTCAAGGTCTTCAAGAGAAACTTTGAGTACCCCATCTTTGTCAAACATGCAATCTTCTTCTATGTATCTAATAGCATAAATCACTTCTGAAGCCATGTGTTCAAATTCTAATATCTTCCCAAAGCAGTTAAGCTTCTTCCAAGGAACAAAGCTTTGATACCAATTATTGAACACACAGAATACTAAGATGGGGTTTTTTGTTTCCCAAATCGAAAAATCCACTAAATCCTAGAAGTAAGCCACACTTCATGCTCAGACCTAGTGTAGGATTTGACAAACTAACAGGAAATGAGATTGGAACACATTTCCCCTATACTTCAAACTCTATTAAACCTGGGAGGGTAATCCCAACAATGTGCTTTTAGATACTTGTGTGCCAAAGTATCAAACACACAGTAAATAGATTATTCTCCTTAAACATTTAACAAACACAATACCGTAAAGGTTTGGCTGGCCTTTCTGGCAATGTCTAACTTAAATATGAGACATATTATGCATTAAATTCCATACACATCCATAACAAGATTGATAAGTAAATTGATTATAAAATTGTAGATGCTCACAAAATGATCTCAAGAAACTTTAACATTAAAGACCAATGCCTAATCCCAGGGTGGAATCACCTAAACCATGAAGTTTAAAACTCATTGCAACATTCATTTTATCACAATTATGCTTATCATATGATGCATCACACCATTGATACTAGAAACCAAACCAGTCATACTTTATTAATCTAGGTATATAGTTGTACAAACCTCTATGTATGCTCATACAATTTAATTCATTCTTAGAATGAAAGTAGCAACATAGAACAAACATTAAAGGTAAAACTAGAAGATAAATAATAGAAACTCTTGATTTCTTTTATTCATAACCTGTGCAATGTGTACAATGGAGACAACTAACTTAGAACATATGATCATTTACATGCAAATATAACACTATTGTGAATAAGTTTCTCATTACATGACTCATAAAAAACTTTAGAAACCTAAAACAAAACACTATACATTCTAGACCCTATTACAAAATATGCTTTCCCATGAGACAGAAAAGAATGAGAAACCCCTTTGTCAAATGAAAATAGAAAAATCATACTTAAGGGAATACGTAGAACCCTAAAATGGAAGTCTTTATAGACACTTGGTATCATATGAATCTTCCAATCAACCAAATTCATCACCACCGTTAAAAACTTGTTCATCACTTTGCTCTATTTTTTGCCTCTATATTTTTCTTGTATTTACCTTTAATCTACAACAAAAAATTATCTTACTCTTGCTTCATGAAAAAATTCACTCCTCATCCCTATAGTGAAAAATATTTTACCATAGCAGAAGAAAAAACTTTCATCTCCATTTTTCTCATGAAAACTCTTTTAATTTGCTTTTGTTGCTTGGTTGCACTTTACACTTTAACCTCCCAACAAATAAAGTTTAATAACTTTTATATGGAATTTTTCAATTTTGTATCGGGTTGCATAAAATATTTACCTGTGCCACTTCACTTTTCACTTTATATTAAAAACTTTCCTTTAAAAAGTGAAAAAAAAACAATTCATTCCTGGGCAAATAAGATATTTACCCATGCCCCTATCTTCTCGTTCTGCATTTTTCACTCAGAGCCCTTGAAATGGTAAATTTTTTAAAAGAATATTTAATCGGACAAAATAAAACTTTTATTCCTACCCTTTACATTTCACAAATATTTATCTCACTTTATATTTAATGTCCTTATCCTTATCATGGTTGAGCTTTTAACTATTATTCGAGAAACCTAAAACTTTTACTCGTGCAAAATAATTATTTTCCCAACGACATTTTACATTTTAAAATATTTTCCCTGGGCCCACCATGGCCACTCCTCGCCTCCCCACTACTTTTCCTTGACAATAGCATGATTTCTCACGAGTTGGTGGGAAAACTCTATTCCACTCTCAATTCCCCACTCTCTCGCTACTATGTGATGATTTCATCCCTTCCTCTCATGGGCTAGCGGGCCATGGTACAAATGCATTCATGTAGCCTCCACTCCTCATAGCCATCGATTCAAGGCTTCGTTTCTCTAGCCTATTATCGTTCTACAACTTTAAAACCTCGCGGCCTCAAGCAAACATATATAGTAGACAACTTGCAACTCTATCTTCTCCATTGAAGGAAAGGTATGAAGGCATGCCATTGCTGATGGTTAGTTGAATACATGGGTCACCCATCGATTCCCACATTGCTCGATGAATCCCATTGTCATTATGTTTCTTATTTTGAAGCGCTTGATCCATAGATGAATGAGATTAGGGTTTCAATACCAGATAGAAGTTTTTAAAACAAACTTGATGTATTTTCATTGCATGCATAGACCTTCCTTTGCAAAGTAATCATGTGATAAGTTTACCCATATTGGCATTGAATACTGATGTTTCCAGTAGTGGCCTATTATTCCTGTGTAAAATCTTGCTCAGTAATATCAAAAACTACCTCTTTCAGCTAGCACATTGGCCACACATTTGCAGTATTAGCATTTTCTTTTCCATGCTCCAAAACCTTACAATGTTGTTTTTGAGCCCTTATTTCAATGTGACGCCTCATTCCATTGATTCCTCTAAACATGCAAAGCTTGGTGTGGCCTCAATGGTTTCCCCTATTTTTTGTAAGCCATCCATCTACTCTTGGCTCCATGTTGCCAAGAAAACATGGATAATTTGATGAGTTTCAATCCATTATTAGTGCATCCCTAATTCAAATCATTTTTTCTTCTACATTATGTAGTTATTTGAACAACCAAGTACAATTAAATTCTGCCTTGACTTTATCTTGTAGTTGCATGAGCCTCCTCAATATTTGCATACTATGTTTACATTTAGCACCATGCTAAGTTTCCCTATCCTTAGACAACATCTCCAAATCATCACAATTCTCGAATTCCACCATTCTAGTCCCCCTCTTTCACTTTTTCATCACATCCCTCAAGGACATTTCCTTAACATCATCTACATTTTCCATATTTACTGAATATTTCTCCTCTGATTTCTTTTAGCTATGGTACCTATTAAGTCAATAGCCTCTCTACAAGGCTCGAGACAATCACTGTTATAATTTCTCAAACTTGTATTTTCTTTTTGAATGTCCACATAATCATGTGAGGGTACATCTTTCTTTTTGACACATATTTGGTCACAAACCATCTTCTGATCCCTGAAATGTTGAGGATCTGTAGATGTTTCTCTTGGGAAGGAAAATTCCATGTTCTTGCCCATTTCACAATCCTCTATCTTTTGATCACTACACTCTTCAAAAGTTTCAAGAAGGCCTATGGCATTTTTTTTGCAAACAACACATTCAAAACAAAAACAAAAACTTGAAAACAAAAGATTGATTTATAAAACCTAGCTCTTTTGAATCTTACATACATTCATAGAAGAATGGAAAAAACATAGATAAGATTGGATTACAAAATTGCATCATCATGCAAAATCAGATAGTGGATACAATAGCTAGACTATTATGAATTTATTATTATTGCCTTTGAAAATCATCATCATAAGTTTCATTTATAGGCAAGTAAAAAATTACAAGTTTTTACAATTTCCTCTTCCCCAACCTAGTGAAAAATTGGGGGGTAGAGGATATAGTCCTCACACTCAATTGCGGCTCCCTACTTGGCGTAGAAGATTGGGCATGTGGATTCACCCTATTAGTAGATGGAAATGACTTCTCCACCATATAACAATTTAAAGTTGTGTTGCACACAAACTCTTTCTTGTCTAATATTTTTTCTTATTCAAATACCATGTGATTTACAAAGTGTATCCTTGCCAAAAGGCTATAATAAAGATTGTATAAACAATCTTTATGAATTGCAATTGAATTTCTATGACCAAATTTATAGTGGATATCTCAAAAGAGTGTCTCAGATGCATTGAGATAACACAAACAAGTAATTGCTTTTATATAGTAACATTGGAGGCTTTCTTTTTAATCTTGCACTTCATTGACCATATCCACTTATCATAGAATTAAAAATAGAACCCTTCGCTATCAAACCCTTATAAAATGTGGTCAATGATTATGGCATTAGTGATTTTACCAACACTGAGAAACTTATAATTTCGTAACTGTGTAAGGCATGTCGGGTCCCCACATGGGCCTGACTAAAAAATAATTCATTTTCAAACAAAATTTCATCATGAATTGATCTGAGGTTGCTTCTGAATGCATATAAGGTGAAAAAATGAACTGGGTTGACATCAAAACTTACTTTTTGGCATAATTTCATAGTGATAAAAAAAGGTCAAGTTGCCTTTGGAATTTCCCTGGAAAACCAACCATACAGTCTTGAAGTTATGAAAATCCATAGGCATGTAAACATTTGACCCAAGAATGCAATGCAACAAACGGATCAGAAAAAAGAGTCTCAAGGTACAAGATATTAACATCCAAAGTAGCTCAGTAAAACTTTTATGCAACTGCACTTGTCTAAAACCAATTAGGGCTCACCAAGTTGTCACTTCGAAAAAATACCAAATCACCTTCTCAGAAGATTCCACTAGAAAAATTAGATCATTTAGGTCTAATGAATATGTGTGCAAGAGGGATTTCCTTCAGTCAACATTCTTCATGAGATATTAGGGGTCAAAGTTGACTGCCTTGAAACATTCCAGAAATACAGATATAAAAACAAAACAAACTGCATTCGCTTTTGATCTCAAAAAAAAAAAATCTGATCATGAGGCTCTAAAATTGAACCAAGGAACATATGAATGTGTGGGGAATGTAGAACACCAATCCATTTTCCATGACAGTCATCCAGCTATGAAATATCAATCTAAATAGGAGGCCACTTTGCAGGACTAAAAGTTCACAAACAACAAAATAGTCCCAGAACCCTCCAGCTTTGTGTTTCAAAACCTTGTCAAAACTCATCATGGGAAGGTGAAAACTAATAGGCACCAAGGGATTTTGCATGAAAATTAACTTTCTCTAAATTATGACCCTCCAAAGTAGGTCACTTGGGTAGATTTTTTACAGGCATTTATGGGTGCATAGATGCAAATTTTTCCATGGGCACTTCAAATTTGCAAAATTTGGCAGTGCCACCAAGGGGTGGATCAATATTCTATTAATCCATCAAATTACTAACCATCCATTTTTCAAATAATTCTTAACAATTATAAGGAATGAAAGCATAAACAATCCATAACACACAACACATGAACACCAAGATTTTTACATGGAAAACCACAGATGGGAAAAACCACAGTGAGGATTAATTCACAATATGTTAAAACCAGGTATAAGATATCATAGAAAGGCTCAGTGCTAGGAGGACTCACTTTCCAAGCGAGCTCATTGTTCATAGAAAAGAAAGATACCAAGAAGTGGCTTCACATCTAGAATTTGAACTGAGAAATTTTCATCTAATATATGCTGGATTTATTTCATTTGAAGCTCATAACACACTTTGATCAACTGAGATTACAAGTCTCTACTCAACTCTATATTTGCACACCTTTTCTTAATACTCACAAGTTATTCGCTTAATTCTAAAAAAATCCACATCACTACTTGCATTTGGATCATGTAGATATTAAATCCTTATCTCCATAAACTCAAATCTACCTTGTATATATACTAAAATCCATCACCTAATTAGATGTAGCCTTAAATTATATAAAATGTTCCTTTTTAGCACCCAATTCAAACCGAAATTTCCTTCGCACCAAAAAAAATCAATATAGGTAGGTATGGACCTATAACAACTCCCTTTTCCATTCACAATGCATATTTAATCTGCATAACTCTTTGCATACCTTATGTTGGCCAAGAATAGAACCAAAAAGTAAAATACTCCAATTGATCATCACCATAGGATATGTAGACCACAAAATTTCATGCCAACTATAAAATACAATGTATTGACCCTTGTAAACATTCCCCCAAAACCACAATGTCTAACTCAAATCTACAAAGGAATGCAAACCGGTTAGGTAATAGCCAGTACACAGAAAATTTGTGTAAACCATATTTTTCAAACTTCTATTACTTGCAACTTTTGAACCACTTATACAAAACAACTAAAATTTTGAAATAAGATGCTAGCACGACATCTATGAACAAAAGACTAGAACTATATAAGTAGATCTAAAAGAGTGAACAAAAGAACCTTAGACAAAGAAACTTTTGCAAAATAAAACATCCTTCATACTATTTTGATGTTCATCATGTATTGTTGACATCAATGAAAACTCATTAATGAAATCCTTCTTCATTATTTCTAAAATCTCCCCCTTTGTCATTGATGGCAACATGTGCCAAAGAAAAAACATTTCTCCAAAAATATCTCTCCACAAGTATCTCTCCCCCTTTGACATCAAGGGAAAAGGTTGTTCTCCTCAAGACATATGTACAAACTAAATGAGCTCCCCCTTAGGAATCTAACTAAAAACTCCTAATAAATCTACATAGGTACAATAAATCTAAAAACATAAAAAAATGAAAGATATATTTAAAAAGAAATGGTCAACAAGAAGATGTTGACACTTGAAGCTTCTGAAGAATGGCTTCAAGTATTCTGTGTAGAGACTCAAGCTCTATTAATATTTCTTCTCCTTCTTCTACAATAGTAAGTGTAAGATTTATCTTTGTAACTTTATAGGAACTAGCAAGGCTACTTTAGATTGGTTTGTGCATTGTTTTTACCAAGTCCCTTGCTTTGCAAGATGCTTGATAATGTCTTCCTTTTGGCTCTGCAAAGTGAAGAATTTCTTGTGCAAGTCTACTATAGCAATCTAGGTCTTATCATTTCTGACTAGTGTCAAATCATAGGCATTTGATACATTAGCTATCTAAGACTAAATCGAGTTTATTTCATCTTTTATCCCTTTTTTTGCATCAAGCCACTTCATGCAATACAAAAAAAATGTTTGTGCATAACCCTCGCAGACTAGTAATTCCTTCAAGCATTCCACTTTTTTATGTGAAGATGCACATTTTTTCTATGATATTCATCAACTTCTTCTCTTTTATCCTTGACTCAACCTATGTTTCTTGATGGATTTTCAATCTGGAGGCATATTCCTTAAAGTAATGAAATATCATATTGAAATTTTCCACTGCAGGTAAAGATGTATCAACATATTTCTTGGAATTATCTCATGTAATGCTTTTACAAATTCATCTATTAATTCACCACTCTTTTTATATGTTCCAATGATTTCTTTTCTTGCATATGCATTAAATACATCACTTAGGTACAATTTGTGTATAGGAGGTATCTTGTCAAGATCAACACTTCCCTGTTGCATGAGAAACTGCAAAAATTGAGAAGAAATGACCAGTTGGAACTTTAAGTGTTTAGACAAAAAACCTTCTAAGGGATTACCAAAGGAGGATTTACCAGAGGGCTTAGGTAAATCCTCAAACTTCTTTGCTTCTTTATTCTTTCCGGTTTCAGAATCTTCTTCTTCTTCTTCCTTTTCTTCTTTATCGAAGATTTTATTTTTGCCTTTGTCTTCATCTCCTTCAACCTTGTCCTTCTTTCCTTGCTCATTATTTTTATTTTTATCTTTTTCTCCTTCATTTTCACCAACATGCTCTCCTTCTTGATTCTTTTCATCCTCATGCCTTTTCTCATTGACTGTATCATGCTTCTCACCTTCACCAGTCCTTTTTTCTATATCTACCAAAGGAACAAATGTCTCTGGGTGGCCTTGATCTAAAGTCTCTTCAGTTACCAGATGAATAGGAGTATCATCATATGCATTATCCTCAACAATATTCTCATCTTCAACAATCTCTTGCACTAGTTCATCTATATCTATAGGAGTATTATCCAGATTTCCTTTTGTATTAATAGCACCTATGTTTTCATCTTTCAGATCTTGTCCCTTGTTGGTAGAGGCAATAGAATCATGTCATACTTTTGTGCAATATTAGTAACTTCTTCTTTTGTTTCCTTCTATATTTTCTCAATTTGATATTGATCTCTTCCCATTAGAAGTGTGATTCTTCATTTTGATTTGAATTATTTGCTAGGTACTTAGGCTAGTGTGGCCTTGTCAACATCAGATAGAGAAAAACCAATTTTCTCCATAGCATTTGATTTGAGCTTCTCTTCTCTTTATTTGGCTTCTTTTCTTCCTTCCAACAAGAGCTTCCACACAATATCAAGAACTTTATTCCTAATTTTCTCCATATATAACTCCATTGTGACAATGAATTTTATAATTGCTTCTATTATTGTGGATCTATTCTCCTCATTTTCCTTTTCATACAAATAATTTGTTTCTTCCAACATCTCATGATGCAACATAACTTTGACTAATGAGTCCAACTTCATTGGACTAAGTGTTCTTTTCATAGATGTCTTCTTTTTCTTATTTGGTTCTATTATGTATGATTTATTTTTCTTCCTTTCCTTCACCTTCTTATGTACATGTATCTAAAAGGCTTCTTTTTACTTCTCAACTTCTTCTTCATCAATAGTATTAGAAATATCTATTTTTTGTTTCTTTGAAATAGCTACACTTATTTTGAAGGTCACTAGAGAATATTTTGTTGCAAGTATGAAGGTGTTGTCATTGATGTTAACTATTTTTTGTTTTCATTAATGTCAAATAAGTTGGTTATTGGTTGTATATGTCAAGGATATTGAGAAAATTGTAATAAAGATGTTTTACAATTTGTGCATGCATAGTTGAGATGTTGAAGAAGTGTTATGAGTAAATGGAGTTATCCTTATGTTTCTATGTCTAGAAGTGTGTTAGAGTGAAGTAATATGTTGGAATAATGTCTCTGGTACTTGGTCTCCAAGTGCTTTTGAGAAAATTTGATAAATAGAGAAAACATTGTCATGCGGGTATTCATTGTATGCTCTGGGTTATGCTCCACATTTCTTCTAGGTTGACTCTATCCTTGTTCGGATCTAAGGTATTGTTCATGATTTTTGGTAGTTTCTTTATCCAAAATTTGGGATTCTAGATCATCGTACAATGAGAGATATTTTCACCAGTATGTGAACTGTTCATTTCTATGTGTTTGGATATGGTCTAGGAGAAATGTATTTTCTCCACAATTCTCTACATTTTGGTTTCAAGTCTTGTGGTTCTGAGAATAATTTGATAAGGTTTCTCTCTTTCTTGGTTCAAGAGGATTTGAGGTTTGGTGTCTTTGTTGATGAGTTTTTGAGTTACCGTGTATTTCACTGGTTGTCAAGGTTATTCAAATGTATAAAATGATCATACTTTTCAAGTGAAGTTTGTTGCAAAGCTTTTGGATGAATTTTCAAGTTTTTATTACCTACTCTAGATTATGTTCAAGTGAAGTTTTTTGTTCAAAAAGATTGGACAAAGCTTAGGATGCATGTACTTAATTGTTTTATGTGTTTTGTACAGGTGTTGGTTGAACTTGTGTTAAACAATTCTTGTGAAGTTCATGGAAGCATGTTGAGGTGTGTTGAGACTCCTTTAGGTCCTTATTAAGAATTTTTTTTGGTCACACTCAGTCTCTTCCACCATGAGAATGCTTTGGCACTGACCTAATTTGAATTTGTAAATAAAAATTATGTATGGCCGACCTTGGAAGGGTTTCAATGTTGAAGGCGATATAAGTATGAGTTGAGATGTTTGTAAGAGATGAAGAGAGATGCGGGATATGTGTTTGTGATGCGATTTTGAGTAGATCAGTCCAAATTTAAAAGTGTTGAGTTCTTGAAGGAAGTGAGTTGAAGGTGTACTCTATCTTTCAAGCATGTCTATAAAAGTGTGAGAAAATTGTGGTGGAATCTCTATTGCATTGAGATAATTTCCTCTCATTAACAAATCTCTTGTATCTTGGTTATAATTCTATGGTAGTGACCCTCTGGGTAGTGAGCCCTCATTGGACAGTGTGTTGTGTCTTGGAAGTGATCCCTTTCTGGAAATGATCCTTTGTATTCAGTTTTGGATTTTTTTATATTGTAAGATAATCCTCATCATGGTTTTTCCCTCATTGGGTACATAAATATGGTGTTATTATGTGCATGGTTTTACTATTTTCAGTTTATATTTTTGCATTTAACAATTAAACATATTAGCAAAGTAAAGTTTTTTTGAATGCATATAAATCTAACTTCTATTTAGGTTTTTGAAGTTTAAAATTGCTACAACTGATGAACACCCCCCTCTTAGTTGTATTGTTCAACAATTGGTATCAAAGCAAGGTTCCTTGGAGAAGAGATTAACCACTTAAGGAATGTTTGGGATGGCAATCCATTCACTATTGAGTGTCCTAGGTTCAATGGCACCAACTATGCATTTTGGAAGACAAAGATGGAAGGATATCTGGCGTACTATAGATATGAGATTGAAAAGTCTATTTAGAACTAGCATGTTTCTCTAAAAAATGGTCCAAGTATTGCTGATGAGATCAAAGCACATGAAATCGACAATAAGGCAAGGTTTATTATTTTGAATAGTCTTTCACATTCTACATTAGTTAAAGTTATGAATCTAAAGACTACTAAAGAGTTCTGGGATAAGTTTGAAAATATGTATGAAGGAGATGAAAAGGTTAAACAAGATAAGTTGCAAAACTTGGAAGCACAATTTGAGATCTTATGAATGGTAGAAGATGAGAACATCAAATCCTACATGCAGAGAGTAGATGAGCTAATAGGTGGAATGAGAGGACTTGGTGCACAAATAGATGAATCCAAGATAGTGAAAAATGTACTGAGAACTCTCCCTAATATATATAGTGAAAAGGTATCTGCTATAGAGGAAATTGTGGATTATAATACTTATACTAAAGTTTAGTTGATTGGTACTCTAACTTCATTTGAAATGAGAAAGCTTGGATTGAAAACTGGAACAAAGATAGAAACTGCATTCAAGGTTGCAAAAGTGGAAGATCCAGATGAAGTAAATTTTGATGAAGTGGAAGCAAATTTTTTAAGAAGAATGAAAAAGGGTTCTGGTAAGTATCAAGGTAAATTACCACTCAAATATTTTAGCTATGGAGGAATAATTCATTATGCTTCAAGATGTCTAAAAAGATTTGAAAGAAATAAACATGGAGAAGGTAAATAAAATAAATGAAAGATGATCAAAAGAGCATATTATGTCAATGAAGATGTTGGTATTTCTACTGATGAGTCTGAATATGGAGATTTTAATGATAATGAATTCTTGTTCCTAGCTTTAAAAGATGAATCTACTACTGCTAACACTGAAATATGTGTTAAGGAAAGTGCTTCGGAGAAAGTTGAAGGTACTATGGTCTTTGATCTTCATGCTAAAGAGGAAAAGAACTATTGGGTTGTTGATAGTGGCTACTCAAATCACATGACCAGTGACAAAAAGTAAGTTTTTTAAACTTGATAAATATGATGGAGGCTTAGTTAAGTTTGGAGATGATTCTAGTGCTAAGATATGTGGGATAGGTTCAATCGGTTTTGATGGAAAGCATAATACTAATGGTTTATACTATGTTAATGGTTTGAGACATAATCTCTTGAGTGTTGGATAGATGTGTAAAAAGGGATATAATATTGTGTTCAAGGATGAAAATTGTGAAATCAAAAAAGGGTCTAGAACTATGATTTCTACTGGCAAGAAGACTGAAGGAAACATCTATCAACTTAAAGGTGTTAATGGACATTGATTTATGTCTCAAATTAATGACAGTTAGCTATGGCACTGGAGGATGTGTTATGAATTTTGAAAACTTGGTGAGAATTAGTGCAATACAAGCTATGATATATTTACCAAGAATTACAAAGCTTGATTATGTAGTCTACAAGGACTATCAGTTTGGAAAGCAAGCTAGAAACAACTTTAGGTCAAAGGAACAATCTACTACCGGACTACTGGATTTAAGTCATACAAATATTTGTGGTCCTAAAAGGGTGATAATTCTACAAGGTGATAGGTATTTTATGCTTTTGAGTGATGATTACTCTAGAATGACATGGGTTACTTTTCTTAGATAGAATTTTGATGCATTAGAAAAATTCCAGCAATTTAAGGCAATGGTTGAGAATGAGATAAATATGAAAATGAAATGTTTGAGGTCTGATAGAGGTGGTAAATTCACCTCCAATGAGTTTAACATGTTTTTTGAAGCTCATGGAATTAGAAGACAATTGTATGCCCCTAGAATTCCTTAGCAGAATGGAGTTACTAAAAGAAAAAACAAGACAATTCAAGAAGTTGTTAGATCAATGATAACAGAGGCGGGTCTATCGGAAGTTTATTGGAGAGAAGCAATTCACAATTTGGTGTTTATGTTTTCAATCGAGCTCAAGAAAAATTTAACAGCACTAAGACCCCTTATGAGCTATGGTGTGGAAGGAATCCTACTGTCAAGTATTTCAAGGTATTTGGAAGAAAATGTTATATTTGAAGAGATGAAGAAAATATAGGAAAGTTTGATGCTAGATGTGATGAGGGTATTTTCCGTGGATACTCTACTAGAAGCAAAGCTTACAGATGTTACAATAAAGGGCTGAGAAAGGTTGTAGAAAGCACAAATTTCAAGGTTGATGAAGCATTGAAGAATTCAATTGAAGTTGATGGATATGTATCAGATGAACTTGATTGCAAAGAAGTAGAAGAAATAGCTGGAGAACAAGAAGTGTAGAATGAAGAAGAATCTCTAGAAAGTGCTCCTAAAACCCCTAAGTATGTGCAAAAGAATCATTTAGAATATCAAATCATTGGAGACAAGAGGAAAGGTGTATTGACAAGAAGCAAAGCTGCTGAAGTTGAAGTAAATTATTGCCTGCTTTCTAAAGTTGAGACTAAGACAATGAGTGAGGCATGTAAAGATGAACATTGGATGAAAGAAATGTAAGAGGAACTTATGCAAATTGAGGAAAATCATACTTGGGAATTGGTTCCTAGACCACCAAACAAGAACATAATTGGAAGTAAGTGGGTTTTTAGAAACAAACTGAATAAGAATGGAAAAGTGGTAAGAAATAGGGCAAGGCTTATGTGTAAAGGCTACTCACAAGTGGAAGGTATAGATTTCCAAGAGACATTTTCTTCGGTGGCTAGAAAAAAATCTATCAAATTTTTTTTGGAATTTTCTACTTATAAGGACTTTAAATTTTACCAGATGGATGTGAATTATGCATTTCTGAATAGTGAGTTAGAAGAATAAGTCTACATGGAACAACTGGAAGGATTCCAGATGTCAAATCAACCGAATATGGTCCACAAATTGAAAAATTATTTATATGGTTTGAAGCAAGCTACCAAATCTTGGTATGCAACATTGGACAAATATTTGATTCAACAAAGTCTCAACAAAGGTACAATAGATAGAAATTTATATTTCAAAATTGAAGATGACAAGATCTTGATAGAGGTTGTGTATGCGGATGACATTATTTTTGGATGAAATGAAACTATGTGTAAGATGTTTGTTGAGGAAATTCAAAAAGAGTTTGAGATGTCTATGTTTGGTGAGATGAATTTCTTCCTTGGACTGTAAATCAATCAAACAAACAAAGGGATTTTTATTTCACAATCAAAGTATGCAAAGGAAATGTTGATTTTTTTTGGGATGGATGGTTCCAAATCAATATGCGCTCCTATGGTAACTAGCTGAAATTGAGTAAGGATGATGATTATCCTAAGGTTGATTAGAGAAAATACAAATCAATGATTGGAGGACTGTTGTATTTAACTGCTACCAAACTAGATATCATGCATGCAATTTGTCTTATGGCTAGATTTCAAGAGGATCCTACAGAAACACATGCTATAGCTACCAAGAGGATATTCAGATATCTAAAAGTAACTATGGATCATGGATTATGGTATCCTAGGGATATTTATTTTACACTAAGTTCTTATACAAATGTAGATTGGGTGGCTTGTGTTGATGATAGAAAAAGTACAAGTTTTCTTGGATGCAGATTGTATCATGGTTAAGCAAAAAGAAAGATTCAGTTTCCTTATCCACTGTAGAGGTTGAATATATTGTTGCATCATCTTGTTATACACAAGTTTTTTGGATGAGACATACATTGAAGGATATCATAGTGATGTATGATGATCCCATCTCTATTTTGTATGATAATACAAGTGCAATTAACATTTCAAAGAATCTAGTGATGCACTCAAGGACAAAGCATATATCTATCATCAAGTATCACTTTTTGATGGAGAAGGTTAGGGAAAATGAAGTAAATCTTGAGTATATACCTACAAAGGATTAGATTTTTGGCATATTTCCTAAGGCTCTTCCTAAATATACTTTTGAGTATCTTCGGGAGAACTTAGGGGTTATTGCCCCTCCTTTCTTGAACTAGATGCATATGGAGATGCATCAATCTGGTGGATCTATGGATCTATCTTTCTTTTGGACTGATTTTTGGTGGCTACCTCTTATGGGGAGTAGGTAGTGTCATTATGAAATTGTTTGAGTGTACTCCTAAGAAGGAGTATTCAATGCTAGTATAAATCTTGGTTCAATGTCAAAAGAAGAGAAATATGAAAAACATATTTTGTCTTTTCCATTGATGTCAAAGGGGGAGAGAAAGCATCATGTCAAAAAAATTATCTACATGGGGGGAGAGAAAGTAAAATAAATCATGAGAAAGTGTGTACAGAGCTATTGTGTTGTCTTTGATGTTTTTTCACATCATGTGTTGCCATCAATGACAAAGGGGGGTATTGTTGCAAGTATGAAAGTGTTTTCATTTATTTCAACTAGTTTCTATTGTCATTAATTTCAAGGAAGTTGGTTATTGGTTTTATATGTCGAGGATATCGAGAAAATTATAATAAAGAAGGTTTGCAGGTTGTGCATGCATAGTTGAGATGTTGAAAAAGTGTTATGAATACATGGATTTATCCTTATTTTTCTATTTTTGGGAGTGTGTTAGAGTGAATTAATGTGTTGGAATAATTTCTCTCATACTTGTTCTCCCAGTTCTTTGAGAAAAATTGATAAAAAAAGAAAATAGTGTTATGCAGGTATTCAGTGTATGCTCCAGGTTGTGCCCTGCATTTCTTCTAGGTTGATTATATGCTTGTATGGATCTAAGGTATTGTTCATGATTTTTGGTAGTTTCTTTATCCAAAATTTGGGCTTCTGTATCATCGTATAGTGTGAGATATTTTCACCAGTATGTGAACTATGCATTTCAGTGTGTCTAGCTGTGGTCTAGGAGAAATTTATTTTCTCCACATTTTTCTGCATTTTGGATTTAGGTCTTGCAATTATGAGAATAATTTGACAAGGTTTCTCTCCTTCTTGGTTCAAGAGGATTTGAGGTTTGGTGTGGTTTTTGATGATTTTTTGAGTTACAATGTATTTCAGTGGTTGTCAGGGTTATTCAAATGTACAAAATGATCATAATTTTTAAGTGTTTATTACCTACTCTAGATCATGTTCAAGTGAATTTTGTTATTAAAAAATATTGGATTGAGTTAAGGATGTGTGTACTTAAATATTTTATGTGTTTTGCATGGGTGTTGGTCGACCTTGTGTTAAACACTTCTTACAAAGTTCATGGAAGCATATTGAAATGTGTTGGGACTCGTTTAGGTCCTCATTAAGAATGTGTTCGGGTCACCCTGATTCTCTTCCACCATGGGAATGCTTTGGCACTGAACTAATTGAAATTTGTAAATACAAATTGTGTATGGCCGACCTTGGAAGGGTTTCAAGGTTGAAGATGGTACAACTATGAGTTGAGATGTTTGTAAGATATATAGAGAGATGTGAGATATGTGTGTATGTGATGCAAGTTCAAGAAGATCAGTGCGAATTTCAAAGTGTTGAGTTCTTGAAGGTAGTGAGTTGAAGGTGTACTCTATCTTTCAAGCATCTCTACAAAAGTGTGAGCAAATTGTGGTGAAATCTCTATTGCATTGAAATTATTTTTTCTTTGGTACAACTCTCTTCTATCTTCTTTGTAATTTTGTGGAAGTGAGCCCTTCGAGAAGTGAGCCCTCATTGGACAGTGTATCTTGTCTTTGCAATGAGCCCTTTCTGTTAGTGAGCCTTATTTTTTGGTTTTGGAATTATTTATATTGTGAGCTAGTCCTCACTATGGTTTTTCTCTCATTAGGTTTTCCACATACTTATAGTGTTATTGTGTGCATGGTTTTAGTACTTTCATTTTTTATTTTTGAATTTAACAATTAAACATATTGGTAGAGTAAAGGTTGTGTGAATGCATTTAAATCTAACTTTTGTTGAGGGTTTTGAAGTTTAAATTTGCTACAACTGATTCAACCCCCCTCTCAATTGTCTTGTTCAACATCTTCATCCTCTTATTCTTCTTCAAACTATACACTCAAGTCCTTTTCTCTCCTAGATTTCTCTTTTATTCTTTTCAATGGTAGTAGTAGTAAAGGCTACTAGAGTAGTTTTCTTTCTCTTTCCAGGACTTGTGGTCTCCTCCACCTCAAGATCTTCTATCACCAGAGCATTGGTCTCCATTATCTTTATTTTGTTGGAGGTAGAAACTAATCCAGAGGACTATTGAGTACCAGGGGGAATAGTTGAAGCAGTTCTTCCTGATCTTCTAGGTCTGATGGTCCCACTTTTTGTGTATGCTTCTCCCTTTTCTTTTGATTTTAACCTGTGTTTTCTCATCTGAGTCCTTTCTCCCTTAATTGATGATGTACCACTTTTGTCACCTTCTTTATTTTAGGATTTTTTAGTTCCATGTGCACTTTCATAGATTTCTCCTCATATGTTTGATGCCTTTCTTAAGTAGGGTACTTAGGGCTATTCAATAATATACCAACATAACCATATGCTTCATTTTCAGTGATCCCATATTCAAGCAAATGAATCTAAACAATTTTGGGTTTTATAGACTCAATGATGCATTCATTAGTTTTGACCAAAAATATGATATAATCTCGATATTTTTCTACTATAGACTTAGGGATCCTTTCATGTTCATGCATTCTCTTCCAAAATACTAAAAATAAATTAGTAAGTTCCTCATCTTGAGCTTTCATATCACTAATGTTGCATAGATGTTTAGAGATTTGATGGGATACAAGATTTCTTCTACTCCATGTAATATTGCTTCTTCCTAAAAGCTCCTCCAGAATATAGAACAAAAAAAAACCTACCAAAGAACCAAATTTGAAAGGATATTTCTTATCTTTATTTTGCTTCAAGTTGTCAAAAAAATGTTTCTAGAGCAACTCACACAAACTATAATCTCTTTCTCTCTATACTATTTCATAAGCTACATGAATTGTTGTAGAAAAAATAGAATTCTCTTTGTTTTTGCAATATATCATGTATCCAATTACCATAGTTGCATATCTTACCGCAATATTTTGTATGGTATTCACAATGAGAGCCCTTTGATAGAATCTAGCTCTTGTCAGTTCCATTGCATCCTTGTTCTTTACAGATTTCAACATAGCTATAGGTTCAATGTCACAAAGACCAATAATATCCCTTATGACTTCCTTCTGTATTATACCAGGCATATTAATCTATAAGAATTTATCATGCACTCTGCTTAACTCTATTCTCACATACTTAAGATCATCGTCATAAATGATGCATGGAAACATCTTCCAAAAATCTAGTTTCTTCTTAACTAAGTTTTCATACTCAAGTTTGATGTCAAATTATCTCTAGTAAGTTGGCATGTCCACATGTCTATGAGTTTTGTATGGTTGTATTCTCCATCTTCCCATGGATGTATGCCCTAACTTCCTCAGTAGGTAAAACCTTACATGGAAAACTCAAAAATGCACCAAGCGGGCCATTCTCAAACACTTTCATGGGATATTTCTTGAATTTTGGTTGGGTTTCTCACTCAAATTTACCACTATAGGTGTTTCCATCTCTATTAAATTAAAATTCTTCAAAAAAAAAATCTATTTCAGATTTGGACAATGGTAAATGCCTTTTTCTTTCTCAAGTAGAACAAAGGTTCAGACACTCTACTTTTCAAATCGCCTTTGAAATCTTGATCTCACTTCAATTCACACTACTTGCTCCAAATGAAAAAAGGTGAATGAAATCAACAAGGGAGAGGTATATAATCCCTTCAACTCTACCCTAAATTCTCATTTAATTCATCAAATAGTAAAGCTAGTAAAACCTTCTCTATGTAACAACAAGCCTTAAATCACTTTGTTAATACCTGCATCTACATATATTCTTTCAAAGTCTTCATCAAAAGATCCATACTATGGATATCTATCTCATTTATTCATTCCAAGCCATGAAACCTCATATCATTAAGGGGTTATATGATTTTTTGTTATGCTCCCCTAAGCTAGTGCCTAAGTTTAATTCTCAGAGGAATTATCTACACTAGAGGGTGGTACAAATTCATTTGTAGTCTCTGATTCTTCCTTGTTCTTAGGATCTTCTTTCTTTCTCCAAATATTTTCCATTTCTTTCTTGCTTTATTCAAATAAATATTTTTAACTAGTTCATTTCTCTTTACTGGATTGTCCTTCCTTGAATTTTTATTTCTACAAAATCTAGCAATATGTCCAAGTCTATTGCAACTATAGCATATGATATTTCTCTATGAATTATTCCTTTCATTCATTCTAAATCTGAATTGATTAGCTTTGTGTCCAAATCCATAGCATGTATAGCAGTAACCATTGAAAGATTGATTCATTCTACCACTATTGTAAGAATTCGTCATTTGATTTCTACCTTCATTTGCTCTATTCCCAAATCTCTTAAATGTAAAGTGTTAGTGTAATTAATATTTAATTACACTTGCATAACTTTACTTAGGTTTTGCTTAGGTAATAATTAGTTTACTTAATTAATACGTAAGCTTTATTTAGTTGAGATTTTTTTAGGTCAACATTAGGGTTGCATACTTTGCTTTTATAAAGCAAATCATCTCATTGTAATCTCCAGATTTTGAATATTATCAATTTCTACATTTCATGCAAGGCTTTGTTTTTTCATTGTTTTTCTCTTCTGTGGAAGGTGTTTAGGTTTGCATGTCTGATCTTGGTTTCTAACATGGTATAAGAGCCTTGACATGTAGCCCCTTCTCAAATTCTGGAGAAAATCATTGCAGAGTTCATTCGGGGTTCCTCGAGGGTATCATGCCTTGAGTTCATTTATGCTGCATCTTGGATCAGATCGGGCTTCACCATTGGGTTTAGAGCGCTGGAAAAAGTCAGGATTGACTTCCATTTTGCAGATTTTGGTCATCATTTGCCAAATCTATGAGGGTTTCAAGCTCGGTGATTTTTTGCAAGCTTTGGAGGTAGCCTATTTTTTAGAGCATTTTTGGCACAAACGGAGGTCACCATTGCATTCGCAGTGGCCAAAAACCCTAAGAACACCCTTCATTTTGTCGATTTCTGAGAAGTTGGTTTCTTAGGCAAAAAAAATTTGCCAGGGAGGCCGTACGCATTTCAAAGCATTTTTTTGAAATTTTTTTTTTAAAATGCTTTATATCAAGTGCTGCCCATACAAATACCACCGCGCCACCCGATGGCTCCCAGGCAGTGCCACCTCCAAGCCGCCACCGGCTCTCCGCCAGCCCCCGCAAGCACCGACCAGTGAGCAATCGGTCCTATGGGGGACCGGGCGCTATGCGCCCAGCCCCTAGCCGGCCTTAACACCTTTGACAGTCACATGGGTGACCAAGGGCTCCGCCCCATCCCCCTATCTGCTAGCCCCTGGTCATGCACAAGACCAAGGGCTGAAATTTTTTTAGCCCTCTGGGCTGCTTGTAGGCCAAATTGGCCATTCTGGAGCATTTTCACCAAATCGGGCATAACTTTTGCATACGGAGTCGGTTTTTCACAAATGAGATATCATTGGAAAGCTGGTTTTGAGTCTGTTCTATTGGTGCAAGTTATTTTCCTGATTATTTTCCAGTTTTATGTTTTAGGTCTTTGAACTCAAATGTTGTTATTTTCACTCCGGAGGGCATATCTTTTGACTTGGTGATCTTTTTTTCGTCATTCTTGCGAAATTGGAAATCTGGTTCAGTCCTCTACATAGATCTAAGGTATATTTTTATTTTCTATTCATGCATGTTTAGGCATTCTCTCCTTTTGCAATCATTGGGTATTGTAATAAATGAACTGATATAAAGTTCCATCAGGGGGGTTTCTTGCATAATAATTTGATTAGAGTGTGCATGCACTTTGATCTTCATTCTTATTTGATGACAACTCACATGGGTTGTAATCTCGTTTCTTAGTTTCTTTTGGCCATATTTTGTCTTAGCTTGACACATATCAAATTCATATCGGATCCATCTCAGTTTGAGGGCCACTAAATTTGTGGTTAATGTTCCTGAGTCTTTATGGTATTTATTCCCATGGAAGATTTTTAGTCTCAGTTTGGCATCGGCATCGAGATACATGGCTTCTAGATTCTGTCATCATACCATCTACTATTGATTTATGGATTCCAGGGTTGTTCTAGTTTGTTGTTTTCGAGTGTTTCGTGGCATCGGGTCTGCTGTTGCATTATTATGATTCTGATATGGTTTCTTGTAGACAAAAGTATCTTTCCTTGCTTACCAGATTGTGGTTCCAATGTTACTCCATAGTGTTCTTCTAGTGCTTCTTTGTAGCAGTCATCTCATTGTAGGGGGGGTTTGTCCCACTGGGTTTTCCTTCTCTACCTCATTATTGCATTTGTACATGGGTACCTAATTAGGCCTTGTTTTCGGGACCCATTCATGCTTTCTTGCATTCATCTTAGTTTTAGGTGCATGCTTATTTTTAGTCTCCCTAAGTTGCACTTATGGGGGATGTTAGTGTAATTAATATTTAATTACACTTTCATAACTTTACTTAGGTTTTGCTTAGGTAATAATTAGTTTACTTAATTTAGTTGAGCTATTTTTAGGTCAACATTAGGGTTGCATACTTTGCTTTTATAAAGCAAATCATCTCATTGTAATCTTTGAATTCTGAATATTATCAATTTGCACATTTCATGCAAAGCTCTGCTTTGTCATTGTTTTTCTCTTCTGTGGAAGGTGTAGGTTTGCATGTCTAATCTTGGTTTCTAACATAAAGCATTGACTAGTAAAGGATGGAACATTCTAATTTTTTTTTCTTCTACATTTCATTGCTCTATGTCCAAATTATTACAAAAATAATAGATGCCATTAAAAGATGGCTACCTTTGAACATATGGTTTTCTGATGGGGGGTCTTCTAGCATCGTTTCATTGATTCCAAAAATTGTTCTTCTTCTTATCTTCAATATTCTCTGCATTAGGTATTTGATTGGCTTTTGAGATTTCTCCTTTCTCAAGTCCCAAACCACCTTTGTATTTGTATTCTTTTTGTCCTACAATGAACTCATCAAGCATTGTAGAACTTGTCTTGAATTTTTCCTCATGAATTTTTGCTTTCTCTAGATCTGATTTTAGATTTACCACTTCTTACTCAAGCCTTATGCACTCATCAATCTTGATTTTTACCATTGCATTCAGAAATTCCTCAATTCTTTATTTTCTTCCACTTGCACATTTAGTGTGGTGATGTTCTAATTTTCTTGTTTCAATTGTTCATTGACTCGCTTATGTCTTTCTCTGAATTTATTTTATTTCCCTCTTAATTTTTTGATGCAATCATTTGCTTCTTTAATATTTTCCATCAAATCTCCTTTTTCAACTTCAATTTTGTTAAGGTTTTCAAAAGAACCTTTGAGTTCTCCATTTTTTTCAAGAATGCAATATTCTTGTGTATCTAATAGCAGAAATCACTTCTAGAGCCATGTGTTCAAATTCCAAGATCTTCCCAAAGCAGTTAAGCTTCTTCCAAGGAACTATTCTCTGATACCAATTGTTGAATAGATGGAATATTTAGAGGGGGTGAATTGGTATTCTATTAAACCATCCAATTAATAACCATCCAATTTTCAAAGCATGCTTAACAATTATAAGTAATAAAAGCATAAACAATACATAACACACACAACACATGAACACCAAGATTTTTACGTGGAAAACCCAAGACAAAAAAACCACGGTGAGGATTAACTCAAAATATGTTATAACCAGTTATAACATATTACAAAAAGGATCACTACCAAGATGACTCATTGTCCAAGTGATCTCACTGTTCATAGAAAAAAATGATGCAAAGAAGTGGCTTCATAGCTAAAATTTGAACTAAGAAAAGTGCATCTAAAAAATGTTAGATTTAGTTCCTTTGAAGCTCATAATAGACTTTGATCAACTCAGATTATAAGTCTCTACTCTGCTCTGTATTTGTACACCTTTTCTTAAGACTCACAACTTATTTGCATAATTTTATAAAACTTCGCATCATTTATTGCATTTGAATCATGTATATATTAAATCCTTATCTCCATCGCAAACATCAATTAGGTTGAACTAATTAGATGTAGCCTTAAATTATACAAAATGTACCTTTTCAGCACCCAATTCAAACCAAAATTGCTTTCACACCAAAAACATAAGAAATATAGGTTGGCATGGATCTATAGCAATTCAATTTTCCATCTGCAACACATATTTAATCTTCATAACTCTTTGCATACCTTAAGTAGGCCAAGAATAGAAGGAAAAAGTAAAATACTCCAACTAATCATCACCATAGGATATGCGGACCACAAAATGTCATGCCAATAGGAAAATACAATGTATTGACCCCTATACACATTCTCCAAAAACCACAATATCTAACTCAAATTCATGGAGGAATGCAAACTAGTTAGGTAATAACTAGTACACAAAAATACTATGTAAACCATATATTTCAAACTTTTGTTACTTGCAACTTTTGAACCACTTATTCAAAACAACTAAAATTTTGAAATAAGATGTCAATGACATCCATGAAAAAAATACTAGAACCACATAATTAGATAAAAGAGTGAACAATTGCGAACCAAAATATTGGAGGGCACAGTGTGTTGAAGCTTCTGATGTAGACACTTAGGCAAAGAACCTTTTACAAAATAAAACATCCTTCATACTATTTTGGCATTCATAATGTAGTGTTGAAATCAATGACAACTCATTAATGATATCCTTCTTCATTATTTCAATAATCTCCCCCTTTTTCATTGATGACAACATGTGCCAAAGAAAAAACATTTCTCCACAAATATCTCTCCACAAGTATCTCTCCCCTTTGACATAAAGAGCAAAGGGTTCTCTCCTCAAGACATATGTAAAAACTAAACTAGCTCTCCCTTAGGTAGCTAACCAAAAACTCCTAATACATCCACATATGTACAATGAATCTGAAAACATGAAAAACTGAAAGATATATTTAAATAGAAATGGTCAACCCAAAAATGTTGACCCCTGAAGCTTCTAAAGAATGGCTTTCCAAGAAAATTTTCCTTCTTATGAACTCTTCTTCGATGCTGCAAGCATTTTGTGTAGAGACTCAAGCTCTATCATTTTTTCTTCCCCTTCTTCTACAGTACCGGCTGTAAGATTTATCTTTGAAACTCTTAAAATACTAGCAAGGGCACTTGAGATTGGTTTATGCTTGCTTTTTATGAAGTCCCTTAGCTTCACAAGTTTCTTGATAATATATTCCTTTTGGCTTTGCAAAGTGAATAATCTATCATGCAAGTCCACTATAGTACTCAAAGTCTTATCATCTCTATCCAATGTTGGATCATAGGCTTTTGAAGGATTAGCTATCTGAGACTCAATTGCGTTCATTTCATCTTGTATCCCTTGTGTGTCATTTGACCACTTCATGCAATACAAAAATAGTGTTTTTGCATCACCCTCATAGACTAGTACTTCCTTCAAGAATTATTCAACTTTTGTAAATTAAAATGCACATTTTTCTGTGATATTTGTCATCTACTTCTCTTTGATCCTTGACTCAACCTATTTTTCTGCTTGTATTTTCAATCTAGAAGCATATTCCTTATAGGAATCAAATAAAAATTTGAAATTTTCCACCACAAGTAAAGATGTATTAACATTAGTTCTTGGAATGATCTCTTGTAATGCTTTTACAACTTCATCTATTAATTCACTACTCTTTTGATATGTTTCTATGGTTTCTTTTCTTGTAGATGCATTAAACACACCACTTAGCTGCAATTTTTGTATAGGAGGTATCTTGTCTAGATCAACAATACCTTGTTGCATGGACAACTATAAAAATTGACAAGAAATGAACAATTGAAACTTTAAGTTTTTAGACAAAAAAATTCTAAAGGATTACCAGAGGAGAATTCACTAGAGTCCTTAGGTAAATCCTTCGACTTCTCTACTTCTCCATTCTTTCCAGTATCAAAAAAATCTTCTTCTTCTGCCTTTTCTTCTTCTTCATTGCATATTTTATATTTATCTTTATCTTCATCTCCTTCATCCTTTTCCTTCTTTCCTTGCTCATTATCTTCATTTTTATCTCTTTCTCCTTCCTTTTCACCATCATTCTCTCCTTCTTGATTCTTTTCATCCTCATGCCTTTATTCATTGACTATATCATCCTTCTCATCTTCACTGGTGTTTTATTTTGTATCTACTAGAGGAAAAAATGTCTTCAGGTGGACATGATTTGTAGTATCCTAAGTTATTGGAGCAATAGGAGTATCATCCTTCACATTCTCTGCAGCAATATTCTCATATTCAACAATCTCTTGTATTGGTTCATCTATATCTGGAGTAATATTATCCATATTTTATTCTGTATCAATAGCACCCATGTTTTCATCTACCAAATCTTATCCCTTATTCATAGAGGCAATGGGAATCATTTCATAATTTTGTGCAATATCAGTAACTTTCTCTTCTATTTCCTTCTGCATTTTCTCAATTTGATCTTGATCTCTTCCCATTAGAAGTGTGATCCTTCATTTTGATTTGATTTCTTCACTAAGCACTTGGGCTAGTGTGGCCTTGTTAGCATTAGATAGAGAAAATCCAATTTTCTCCATAGCATCTAATTTGAGCTTCTCTTCTCTTTCTTTGACTTATTTTCTTCTTTCCAACAAGAGTTTCCACTCAATGTCAAGAACTTTCTTCATAATGTTCTCCATATCTACCTCCATTGTGACGATAAATTTGATAATTGCTTTTATTATTATGGATTTTTTCTCCTCATTTTCCTTTTCATACAAAGAAGTTGTTTCTTCCAACATCTCACGATGCAACATACATTTGAATAATGATTCCAAATTCCTTGGATTGAGCATTCTTTCCATAGATGTCTTCTTTTCTTCTTCTTTTTCTTCTCTAGTTTTGTTGTGTTTGATATCTTTTTCTTCCTTTCCTTGACCTAATTATGTACATGTATCTAAAAGGATTCTTTTTCCTTCTTAACTTATTCTTCATCAGAAGTATCAAAAATATCTATTCTTTGTTTCTTTGAAATAGCTCCACTTGTTTTGTAGGTCACCAGAGAATCTTCATCCTCTTCTTCTTCTACTTCTTTAGATTGTACACTCAAGTCCTTTTCTCTCTTAGCTTTCTCTTTTATTAATTTTTTATGTAGCAGTAGTAGAGGATGTTGGAGTAGTTTTCTTTCTTTTTCTAGGCCTTGTGGCCTCCTCCAACTCGGGATCTTTTATTATCAAATAACTTGTCTCTATTCTCTTTGTTCTATTGGAGGTAGAAACTAATCTAGACAGTTGTTGAGTACCAAGGGGATTAGTGGAAGCAATTATTCCTAATCTTCATGGCCCGATGGTCTCACTTTATATGATTTCTTCTCCCTCAACTTTTTCTTTTAACTTATGTATTTTTTCATCTATGAGTCATTTGTCCCTGAAATAATCATGTACCACATTTATTGCCTTCTTCTTTATTTAAGCATTTTTTAGTTCCATGAGCACTTTCAAATATTTATCCTCATATGTTCCATGTCTTTCTTGAGTGGGATCCTAAGGACTATTCAATAATATACCAACATAACCATTTGCTTCATTTTCCAGTTATCTCATATCCAAGAAGTTGGATCCAGCCAGTTTTGGGTTCCATAGTCTCAATGATGCATTCATAAAGTTTAACCAAAAATGTGATATCATCTCGATATTTCTCCAATACATACTTAGGGATCCTTTCCTATTGATGCATTCTCTTCTAAAATACTACAAAGAAAGTAGTAAGTGCATCATATTGAGCTTTCATATCACCAATGTTGCATAGGTGTTCAAAGATTTGATGGTATACAAGATTACTTCTACTCCATGTAATATTGCTTCTTCTTGGAAGCTCCTTCAAAAAATAGAATAGTAAATAGAATACAAAAGAACCAAATTTGAAAGGATATTTCTTAACTTCAGTTTGCTTTAGGGTGTCAAAATGTTTTTGTCTGAGCGACTCACACAAATCGTAATCTTTTCCTCTCTCTACCATTTCATGAGCTACATGAATTATTGTGGTAGACACATAATTCTCTCTATTTGTGTAGTATATCTTGTATAAAATGACCATAGCTACATATCTTACTAAAGGATTCCATATGGTATTCACAATGAGATCCCTTTGATCAAATGTGGCTCCTATCAGTTCCATTACATCCTTTTTCTTTACAAATTTCAACATAGGTATAGGTTTGGTGTCACAAAGACCTACAATCTCTCTTATGACTTCCTTAGTTATCATACCAAGCATATCAGTCCATAAGAATTTATCATGCACTCTTCTTAATTCTATTCTCACATACTTAAGATCATCATCATAGACGAAGCATGGAAACATTTTTTAGACATCTAGTTTCTTTTTCACTAAGTTTGTATACTCAAGTTTGATATCGAAATTATCTCCATCTTCCCATGGAAAAATTCCCTAAAATCCTTAGTAGGAAAAACCCTATATAGAAAACTCAAAAATGCACCAAGCGAGTCATTCTCAAACACTTTCATGGGATATTTCTTGAATTTTTATTGGGGTTTCTCACTCACATTTACCACTATAGGTGTTGCCATATCCATTTCTATTTCAGATTTTGAAAATGGTAAATATATTTTTCTTGCTCAACTAGAATTAGGGTTCAGATACTTTGCTTCTCAAATCGCCTTTGAACTCTTGATCTCACTTCATTTCACACTACTTGCTCCAAATGTATAAAGGTGAATAAAATTGATAAGGAAGAGGTATACAATCCCTTCAATTCTTCCCTAAACTCGCATTCAATTCATCAAATAGTAAAGTTGGTAAAACCTTCTCTATTTAATAGAAAACCTTAAATCGCTTTGCAAATCTCCGCATTTGCATATTTTATTTTCTAGTATTCTTCAAAAGATCCATACTATCCATATATATCTCATATCTTCATTCCAAGCCGTGAAACCTCATATCGGCAGGGGGTTATATGATTTTATGTTATTTCTCTCTCCCTAAGCAAGTTCCTAGGTACAATTCTCAAAGGAATTATCTGCATCAAAGGGTGGTATAAATTCATTTGTAGTCTTTGATTCTTCCATGTTCTCAGTTTCTTCTTTCTTTCTCCAAATCTTTTCCATTTCCTTCTTTACTTCAGTCAAATCAGTCTTTTTAACCGGTTCATTTCTCTTTATGGGATTGTCCTTCCTTGAATTTATGTTTCTACAAAATCTAGCAATATGTCCAGGTCTATTGCAACTATAGCAAATGATATTTCTCTGAGAATTATTCCTTTCATTCATTTTGAGTCTACATAGATTATCTTTATATCCAAATCCATAGCATGTATAGTAGTAACCATTGAAATATTGAATCATTCTACCAAAGTTGTATGCATTCATCATTTCATTTCCACTTCATTTTCTCTATGCCCAAATCTCTTGCATGTAAATAATTGACCAGTAAAGGATGGAATATTCTAATTCATTTTTCTTCTACATTCCATTTCTCTATTTCCAAATTTATTGGAGAAATAATATATGCCATTAAAATATGGGTACCTTTGAGCATTTAGTTGTCTAATGGGGGGTCTTCTAGCATTGTTTCTTTGATTCTGGAAATTGTTGTTCTTCTTATCTTCAGTCTTCTCTACATTAGGTATCTAATTAGCTTTTGAGCTTTCTCCTTTCTCAATTCCTAAATCACATTTTTCTTTGGATGCTTTATATCCTACAATTAATTCATCAAGCATTGTCGAACTTATCTTAAATTTTTCCTCATGAATTTTTTCTTTCTCTAGATCTGATTTCAGATTTACCACTTCTTGCTCAAGCCTTATGCACTCATCAGTCTTTCTTTTTATCATTACATTCAAACATTCCTTAATTATTTTCTTTCCTTCCACTTTCACTTCAAGTCTGGTGATGTTTGCATTTTCTTGTTTCAATTGTTCATTGACCTCCTTATGTCTTTCTCTAATTTTTTTAATTTTCTCTCTCAATTTTTTGATGCATTCATTTACTTCTTTAATATTTTCCTTCAAATCTCTATTTTCAACTTCAATTTTCTCAAGGTATTCAAGAGAAAATTTGGTTTCTCCATCTTTTTCAAACATGCAATCTTCTTTTGTGTATTAATTGATAGCATAAATCACTTCCAGAGCCATGTGTTCAAAATCTAATATCTTCCCAAATCGGTTAATCTTCTTCTAAGGAACCAATCTCTGGTACCAATTGTTGAACACACAGAATACTAAGATGGGTGGGTTGATCAGTATTCTATTAAATCATCCAATTAGTAACCATTCAATTTTCAAAGCATGCTTACTAATTATAAGGAATGAAAGTATAAACAATCCATAACACACAACACATGAACACCAATATTTTTACATGGAAAACCCAATACGGAAAAATCCATGGTGAGGATTAACTCACAATATTTTATAAGCAGTTATAAGATATTATAGAAAGGCTCGCTGCCAGGAGGACTCACTGTCCAAGTGAACTCAATGTTCAGAGAAAAGAAAGATACAAAGAAGTGGCTTCACAACCAAAATTTGAACTGAGAAAAGTGCATCTAACATATGTTGGATTCAGTTCCTTTGAAGCTCATAACACACTTTGATCAACTCAAATTATAAGTATCTACTCTACTCTATATTTGCACACCTTTTCTTAATACTCACAACTTATTCACATAATTCTACAAAAATTCGCATCATTTATTCCATTTGGATCATATATATTAAATCCTTATCTCCGTCAACTCAAATCAGCCTTGTATATATACTAAACTCCATCACAAACATCAATAAGATCAACCTAACTATATGTATCCTTAAATTATACAAAATGTGCCTTGTTAGCACCCAATTCAAACCAAAATAGCCTTCGTGCCAAAAACACAATCAATATAGGTCATCATGGACCTATAACAACTCCCTTTTCCATTCACAAAGTTTATTTAATCTTCATAACTCTTTACATACCTTAAGCTGGCCAAGAATAGAACGAAAAAGTAAAATACTCCAACTGATCATCACCATAGGATATGCGGACCACAAAATGCCACGCAAACTAGAAAATACAATGTATTGACCCCCGTAAACATTCTCCCAAAACCTCAATGTCTAACTCAAATCTGTGGAAGAATTCATACCAATTAGTTAATAGCCAGTACACAGAAAAATTGTGTAAACCATATTTGTCGAACTTTTGTTACTTGCAAGTTTTGTACCACTTATCCAAAAAAACTAAAATTCTGAAATAAGATGCTAGTGACATCCATGAACAACATACTAAAATCACATAAGTAGACCTAAAAGAGAGAACAAATGTGAACCAAAATACCTAAGGGAAATGTATGTTTAATTTATTGATGTAGACAGTTAGCCAAAGAACATTTTACAAAATAAGACATCCTTCATACTATTTTGATGCTCGTCATGTAGTGTTGACATCAATGAAAGCTCATTAATGACATCCTTCTTCATTCTTTCAACAATCTCCCCCTTTGTCATTGATAGCAACATGTTCCAAAGAAAAATCATTTCTCCACAAATATCTCTCCATAAGGATCTCTCCACAATTATCTCTTCCCCTTTGACATCAAGGGCAAAGGTTGCTCTCCTCAAGACATATGTACAAACTAAACTAGCTCCTACTTAGGAAGCTAACCAAAAAATCCTAATACATTTGTACATATACAATGAATCTAAAAACATAAAAAATAGAAAGATATATTTAAATAGAAATGGTCAACCCTAAGATGTTAACCCCTAAAGCTTCTGAAGAATGGCTTGCCAAGCATATTTTCCTTCTTTCCAACTCTTCTTCGCTACAACAAGAATTTTTTGGAAACAATCAAGCTCTATCAATGTTTCTTCTCCTTTTACAGTACCAAGTGTAAGATTTATCTTTGAAACTCTATCAAAATTGGAAAGAGTACTTGAGATT
Organism: Sequoiadendron giganteum; assembly: GCA_007115665.2. Taxonomy (NCBI): domain Eukaryota; kingdom Viridiplantae; phylum Streptophyta; class Pinopsida; order Cupressales; family Cupressaceae; genus Sequoiadendron; species Sequoiadendron giganteum. The sequence goes on from CM021107.1 coordinate 387,570,957, forward strand.
GGTTTGTGCTCTAGTTTTACCAAGTCCCTTAGCTTTCCAAGCTACTTGATTATCTCTTCGGTCTGGCTTTGCAAAGTGAAGAATTTGTCATGAAAGTCCACTATATCAATCTAGGTCTTATCATCTTTGTCTAGTACTATATCATAGGCTTTTGATGCATTAGATATCTAAGACAATAGATTTCATTTCATATTTTATCCCTTATGTGACATTTGGCCACTTCATGCAATACAAAAATAATATTTTTGCATAACCCTCATAGACTAGTACTTCCTTCAAGCATTCTTCAAATTTTGTATGTACATATGCAAATTTTCCTATAATATCCATCAACTTCTTCTCTTTGATCCTTGACTCAACCTATTTTTTTGCTTGTCTTTTCAATTTGGGTGGATATTCCTTAAAGGAATCAAATAGCAGTTTGAAATTTTCCACCCTAGGTAAAGATGTATATACATTAGTTCCTAGAATGATCTCTTGTAATAATTTTATAGCATCTATTAATTCACTACTCTTTTTATATGTTTCAATGATTTATTTTCTTGTAGATACATTAAACACGTCACTTAGCTGTAATTTGTTATATGAGGTATCTTGTCTAGATCAAAACTGCCCTATTGCATGGGAAACTACAACAGTTGAGAAGAAAAAACTGATTGAAACTTTAAGTGTTTAGACAAAAAGCATTCTAAAGGATTACCAAAGGAGGATTCACTAGAGAGATTAGGTAAATCCTAAAACTTCTCTACATCTTCATTCTTTCTGGTATCAAAATCTTCTTCTTCTTCTGCCTTTTCTTCTTCTTTACCAAAGATTGTATATGTCTTTTTCTTCATCTCCTTCATCCTTGTCCTTCTTTACTTCATCATTAGCTCAATTTTAATCTTGTTCTCCTTCCTTTTCACCATCATTCTCTCCTTCCTAATTATTTTCATCCTCATGCCTTTTCTCATTAAATGTATCATGTTTCTCACCTTCACCGATGTTTTATTCTATATCTACTAGAGGAACAGATGTCTTCAGGTCACCTTGATGTACAATCTCTTGAGTTACTAGAGGAATAGAAGTATCATCCTTTGTGTTCTCCTTAGCAATATTATCATCTTCAGCAATATCTTATATCGGTTCATCTGTATTTGGAGGAATATTATCCAAATTTTCTTCTATATCAATAGCACCTATTTTTTCGTCTATTAGATCTTGTCCCTTGTTGGTAGTGCTAGATAGGACAACTGAGAGGGGGGTGAATCAGTTGTCATAGATTTAAACCTTAAATTCAATTATCAGAATTAACATATAATCTGATTAAGTGATTAACCATCAAATGCCAATGCACAAACACAATAACACCAGATTTACATGGAAAATCCAATGAGGGAAAAACCACAGTGATGATTAACTCACACTATAGATGATATAAAAACCGATTACAAAAAGGCTCACTACCTGGAATAAGGCTCACTACCTGAAGTAAGGACTCGCTGTTTGGAATCAGTGTCCATAGGGCTACGACTCAGATGGCTCACTTCCATATAGATACAAAGAAGACAAAGAAGATTTGTTCCAGAGAGATAATAATCCCAATGCAACAAAGGATTCCACCACAATGATTAGTCCACTTGCATGAATGATAGAGTTTTCCTTCTACTCACTACATTCAGAAAGTCAATGTTAAGCTTCATAGTGATCAACCACACACATAAATCATGCACTTTCATAATAGCATCAAAGTCACGTCTACTCTTTCACATATATTCCTTATTTTCTTATGTACACTTTTTATTGCTAGCACATTTTGTATTTATACCATCTCCAACTTTGAAAAGATACAAATTCATTCATCCAACTTCAAATTCAAATTAGGTCAGTGCCAAACATCTTAGGGTGGAGTTAGAATGAGGGAGACCCAAACACACACTTCACTAGGACCCATAATAGATCCAACATGCTTCATCAACTTCGAATCTAGTGCTTGACACAAGGTCGACCAAACTAGTGTAAAACACATAGATCAATTAAGGTCAATGCTTGCAAATTCCAAAACTATCTTCAATAGAATTAGGGCAATACAACTTTCAAATCATAAAGAGAAATTTGAACCAACAACAATTCTTCCAAACCTCAGCCAAAACATAGAATACATAGTTCACAAGCACTGAACCAACAACCTCAACAACTAAACATCTTGCAATCTTCTTTTTATACAATTTTCTCATATCCTCAACATATATAGTCAACAATAACTATTAGATAACTAGATAACCAATTGAAATCAATGACAACACTTTCGTTCCTCTTTCTATTCTTACAACAATCTCCCCCTTTGTCATTGATGGCAACACAAGATGTGTAAAACCATCAAAGACACATACCAACATTGAAAATACTTCTCAATATTTTTCTTTCACTTCTCCCCCTTAGAAGATCATCACCCACTTTCCTCTCTAGTCTTCACATGCTCTTTCTCTCCTTTTCACATTCTCTTTCTCTCCCCCTTTAATATCAATGGAAAAGGGAAAAAAAGATATGTTCGTTGAAACTTCCTTTGACATGAAATAAAAATATTCATAATGAGAACACTTTTAAAACTATTTGCTCCCCCTGAGAGGTAGCCACCAAAATCATCAATCCAAAGAGATAGAACCATGAATCCACTAGACTAATGCATCTCCAAATGCATCTTAGCTTGTAAAAGGAAGGGAAATAACCCCTAGCTTATCCCAGAGATACACAAAAGTATCTTTAGGAAGAGCCTTTGTAAATATATATGCAATTTGATATTTTTTTGAAACATACTCAATCTTCACTTCATTTTCCATGACCTTCTCTCTCAAGAAATGATACCTGGTAGATATATGCTTTGTTCTTGAGTGCATTACATGATTCTTTGAAATGTTAATTGAAATTGTGTTATCATAGAAGATAGAAATAGGATCATCATACAACACTGTGATATCTTTCAATGTCTATTTCATCCATAAAACTTGTGTATAGCAAGATGCAGCAGCAATATACTCAACTTCAACAGCATACAAAGAGATTCAATCTTTCTACTTACTCAACCATGCCACTAATCTATATCCAAGAAAGAATGCACCACCACTAGTACTCTTTATGTCATCTATACTTCTGGACCAATCCACATTTATATAAGCACTAAGTGTAAAATCAGTATCATTGGGATGTCATAACCCATAATCTAGGGTTTCTTTCAAATATCGAAATATCCTTTTAATTGTAGTAGCATGTGTTTCCTTTAGATCTTCTTGAAATCTAGCCACAAGACAAACCACATGCATAATATATAGTCTAGTAGTAGTCAAATATAGCATTCCACCAATCATAGATCTATACTTTCTCTTATCAGTCTTAGGAAAATCATCATCTTTTCCCAACTTACATCCAATCACCATAGGGGTAATTACTAGTTTGGAACCATCCATTCCAAATCTTTTCAACGTCTCCTTCACATACTTAGATTGTGAAATGAAAATTCCTTCCTTTGATTGATTAATCTATAGCCCAAGAAAGAAATTCATCTCATCAAACATAGACATTTTGAATTCTTTTTTCATTTCTTCTGCAAAAATCTTTCACATCTTTTCATTCCCTCCAAAGATAATGTCATCAACATATACAACAACAATCAGGATTCTATCATTTTCAATCTTGAAGTATAAATTATTGTTTATTTTACCTTTGTTAAATCCTTGCTGACTCAAGTACTTATCTAGCCTTGCATACCAGGCTCTAGGAGCTTGCTTCAATCCATATAAAGCTTTCTTCAATATGCATAGATTATCCAGTCAGTATGTTAACTGAAATCCTTCTAGTTTTTCCATGTAAACCTCTTCTTCTAGTTCACCATTCAAAAATGTTGACTTGACATCCATCTGATAGACTTTGAAATCTTTATAAGTAACCAATGCCAAGAACATCCTTATAGCTTCCATTCTTGATACTAGGGAAAAATTCTCCTAAAAATCTATGCCTTCTACTTGCGAGTACCCTTTGCACACAAGCCTTTCTTTTTTTCTAACAACTTTCTCATTCTCATTTAGCTTGTTTTTGAATACCCATTTTGATCCAATAATGTTTTTGTTTGTCAATCTTGGGACCAATTCCCAAGATTTATTCTTCTCAAATTGAATTTTTTTCTTTCATTGCTTCCTTCCAAGGTTCATCCTTACAGGCTTCACTTACTGACTTTGGCTTATTCTCAAATAATAAGCACAAATTTACTTCAACAACAACTTTGCTTCTAGTTAACACACCTTTTGTCTTGTCTCCAATAATCTAAATTTTTGAATGATTCCTTTGTACATATTTTGGTGTCCTATGGGACATCACTAAAACATCTTCTTCACTTTCATTTTGGTTTTCTTGTTCATCTTTATCCTATTTTTCCACAATTTCTTCTATTCTTGCACAGTCATGTTCATCAAACATATATCCATCAATATCAATAGATTTTTTGCTATTTCATCAACCTTCACATTCGAGCTTTCTACAATTTCCTCAGTATTTTGTTGAAACATTTGTATGCCTTTCTCTGAGTAGAGTATCCAAGAAATATTCCTTCATCACTTCTTGCCTCAAACTTTCCCAAATTTTTCTCATCTCTTTTGATATAGCATTTGCTTCTAAATACCTTAAAATATTTGACTGTAGGGATTCTTTTGTGCCATAGATCATAGGGATTATTTTTACTTTTTTTATCTTGCCTACAATTGATTGAATACATATACGGCAGTGTGAATGGCTTATTTCCATTAAACTTCTAGTAATCCAGCTTCAATGATCATTGACCTAGCAACTTCTTGAATTGTTCTATTTTTTCTTTCAACAACTCAGTTTTGTTGAGGAGTTCTTGGAGAAAATAGTTGTCTCTTTATACCATGCACTTCACAAAACATATTGAACTCATAGGAGGTCAATTCTCCACCTCAATCAGATCTCAAGCATTTAATCTTCAAATTCACTTCATTATCAACCATAGCCTTGAATGCCTTGAATCTATCTAATGCATCTGATTTCTCTCTTAGAAATGTAACCCATGCATATCTAAAATAATCATCAATTAAAATCATAAAGTACCTTTCACCAAGTAGACTTCACACTCTCATAGTACCACAAAGTTCTATATGAACCAAATCCAATAATTCGGTAGTAGATTATTCTCTTGATCTGTAATGACTTGTTTTCTTTTTGAACTAACAATTCTTGCAGATAGCATTTACAGGCTTTGTAATTCTCAGTAGATCTCTCACGTCTTGAATATAACTAATTCTTGCCAATTTATCAAAATTCATGTGGCACATTCTCCTATGCCATAGCCAACTATTATTTATCTATATCATTAAATATTGTCCATCAGCACCTTTAAGCTGATAAATGTTCCCTTCATATTTCTTCCCTATAACAATCAATATTTTGGATCCTTTCTAGATCTCACATTTCTCATCCTTAAACACAAGATCATATCATTTTTTGCACATATGACCAACACTCAACAAATTATGCCTTAAACCCTTAACATAGTAAACATCGTCAGTATAATGCTTGCCATCAAAACTTACTAAACCTATCCCATAGATTTTAGCACTAGTATCATCTCCAAACATAACTAGACCTCCATCATATTTTTCAAGTTTCTCAAACTTACTCTTGTCACCTATCATGTGATGTGAGAAACCACTATCAACTACCCAAAAATTATTTTCTTGTTTAGTATGTAGGGCAAAGATAGTTGTACCTTCATCTTTCTCCTTCTCTTTTTCTTTCTCCTTTTCTTTCTTTGGGGGACTTTCTTTTGACTATCTTTCTAATTTAGTAGAAGTAGGTCCATCCTTAATCACCAAGAACAAGCATTCATTGTCATCTGGATCTTCATATTTTGAATCTTCATCTGAAATACTAGCATTCTCATTCACATATTAGGCTCTGTTAATCTTCTTTCCTTTCTTATTTTCCTCATATCTTTATTTATTCCTTTTAGCTCTTTCCAGACACTTTCCAATGTAGTGAATAATTTCTCCACAACTAAAGCACTTAAAGGGAAATTTACCTTCATAGTTATCGAAGCATTTTCTCATTCTCCTTACAAATTTAGTTTCGATTTCATCAAAGTTTTCTTCATCCAGATCTTCAATTTTTCTAGCTTTAAAAGCAGTCTCTATTTTACCTCCACTTCTTAGATTCAGCTTCCTCATTTCATAAGATGTAAAAATCCTAGTAGCAGATCCTTAGTACAAGTACTATAATCTATAATATACTCAATAGCACTCACCTTTTCACTGTAACATTAGGAAGATTTATGATAATCTTCTTTATAATTTTGGTTTCATCCATAGTAGCGCCAAGGGATCATATTCCAGCCACAACCTAATCCAATCTCTGTATATAGGCTTTAACATTCTCATCTTTAGACATGTGTAAAAGATCAAACTATGTTTCCAGATTCTGTAATTTTGCCTATTTTACCCTTTCATCACCATCGTGTGCTCTTTCTAAAGTATCCTAGACTTCCTTAGTTATCTTCAAATTCTACACCTTTATCAACTCAAAATGTGCCAAACTATTCTTCAAGATGAACTTTTCCTTATTATTTGCTTCATGTGCTCTAATTTCTTCAGGTGTACTCAGACCATTAGCAGGAGGAGTGCAGGGTTCCTTATAAGGTTTCTCTACATCATATCTACAATACTCCAAATATTCTTCCATCAATACTTTCCAGATACCATAATTAGTTCCATCAAACCTCAGATAATCATAGATCATTTTGCTAGCCATCCCGAACCTTCCTCAAGTGATTAAGCTCTTCACCAAGGAACCAAGCTCTAATAACAATTGTTGGATAGGACAATTGAGATGGGGGTGAATTAGCTATCCTAAATTTAAACTTAAATTCAATTATTAGAACTAACATATAAACTAATTAAGTGATTAACCATCAAATGCCAATGCACAAACACAATAACACTAGATTTACTCACACTATAGAGAATATCAAAACTGATTACAAAAAGGCTCACTACCAAATGAGGGAAAACCACGGTGAGGATTAACTCACACTATAGAGAATATCAAAATTGATTACAAAAAGGCTCACTACCTGGAATAAGGCTCACCGTCTGAAGTAAGGACTCGCTATCCAGACTTATTGTCCATAAGGCTACAACTCAGATGGCTCACTTCCATAGAGATACAAAGAATACAAAGAAGAATTGTTACAAAGAGACCAATCCCAATGCAACAAAGGATTCCACCACAATCACTGATCCACTTGCATGAATGATAGATTTCACCTTCTGCTCACTACATCCAAAAACTCAATGTTAAGCTTCACAATGATCAACCACACACATAACTAACACACTTTCATAATAGCATCAAAGTCACATCTACTCTTTCATTTATCTTCCTTCTTTTCTTATGTACACTTTTCATTACTAGTGCATTCTGTATTTATACCATCTCTAACTTTGAAAAGATACAAATTCAATCATCCAACTTCAAATTCAAATTAGGTTGATGCCAAACATCCTAGGGTGGAATTAGAATGAGGGTGACCCAAACACACACTTCACCGAGACCCATAATAGATCCAACACGCTTCATCAACTTCAAATGTAGTGCTTGGCACACGATTAGCAAAACAAGTGTAAAACACATATATCAATTAAGCTCAATGCTTCCAAATGCCAAAACATCTTCAATAGAACCAGGGCAACACAACTCTTGAATCATAAGGAGAAATCTAGACCAACAACAACAATTCTTTTGGACCTCAACCAGAACACAAAAAACATAGTTCACAAGCACCGGACCAACAACCTCAATAGCTGACAACCTACAATCTTCTTTTTATACAATTTTCTCAATATCCTTAACAAATACATTCAACAGTAACAAGTAGATAACCAGCTGATTGGTTGACGTCAATGACAACACTTGCATTCCTCTTTCTATTCTTGCAACAGGTAGAGGCAATGGGAATCATGTCATACTTCTGTGCAATATCAATAACTTTTTCTTCTATTTCCTTCTATATTTTCTCAATTTGATCTTGATCTCTACCCATTAGAAGTGTGTTCCTTCATTTTGATATGAATTCTTTGCTAAGTTTTTGGGCTAGTGTGGCCTTGTTAGCATCAGATAAAGAAAATCCAATTTTCTCCACAACATTTGATCTGATATTCTCTTCTCTTTCTTTGGATTATTTTATTCTTTCCAATAAGAGTTTCCACACAATATTAGGAACTTCCTTCCTATTGTTCTCCATATCTACCTCCATTATGACAATGAATTTGATAATTACTTTTATTATTGTGGCTCTATTCTCCTTATTGTCCTTTTCATACAAATAATTTTTTTCTTCTAAGATCTCATGATGCAACATACCTTTGAATAATGAGTCCAAATTCATTGGACTGAGTGGTTTTCCCATAGATGTCTTATTTTTCTTCTCTAGTTCTATTACGTCTGATTTCTTTTTCTTCCTTTCCTTCACCTACTTATGTACATATATCTGAAAGGATTCTTTTTCCTTCTCAACTCCTTCAAAAGTATCAAAAATATCTATTATTTATTTCTTTGAAAAATTCCAATTTTTTTGAAGGTCACCAAAGAATCTTCATCCTCTTCTTCTTCCTCTTCTATAGACTGTACACTCAAGTCCTTTTCTCTCCTAGATTTCTCTTTTATTATTTTCAATGTAGTAGTAGTAGAGGCTGTCAGATTAGTTTTCTTTCTTTTCCAGGCCATGTGGCCTCCTCCACCTTAGGATCTTCTATTACTAGAGCACTGGTCTCCATTCTCTTTGTGTTGTTGCAAGTAGAAACTGGTCCAGAGGGTTGTTGAGTACTAGGGGGAATAGTGGAAGCAATTCTTCCTAATCTTCTAGGTCTATTGGTCCCACTTTCTATGCTTGGTTCTCCCTCTACTTTTTTTTAACTTATGTATTTTTTCATCTGTGAGTCCTTTGTCCCTAAAAAAATCATGTACCACTTTTTTCACCTTATTTATTTTAGGATTTTTTAGTTCCATGTGCACTTTCATATATTTCTCCTCATATGTCCCATGTCTTTCTTGAGTAGGGTCTTTAGGACTGTTCAATAATATACCAACATAACCATATTCTTCATTTTTAGTGATCTCATATCCAAGCAGTTGAATCCAAATAGTTCAAGGTTCCGTAGCCTCAATGATGCATTCATCAATTTTGACTAAAAATGTGATATCATCTCAATATTTTTCCACTACAAACTTAGGGATCCTTTCCCATTCATGCATTCTATTTAAAATTACTATGAAGAAATTAGTAAGTGCCTCATCTTGAGCTTTCATATCACCAATGTTGCATAGATGTTCAAAGATTTGATGGGATACAGTCTTGCTTCTACTCCATGTAATATTGCTTCTTCTTGGAAGCTCCTTCAGAAAATAGAACAACAAACAAACTACCAAAGAACCAAATTTGAAAGGATATTTCTTATCTTCAGTTTGCTTCAGGTTTTCAAAAATTTGTTTCCAGAGAAACTCACACAAATCATAATCTTTTCCTCTCTCTACCATTTCATGAGCTACATGAATTGTTGTGGCAGACACAAAATTCTCTCTATTTTTATAGTATATCTTGTATCCAATTACCATAGCTACATATATTATTATAGGATTCTATTTGGTATTCATAGTGAGAGCCCTTTGATCAAATGTGGATCGTGTCAATTCCCTTGCATCCTTGTTCTTTATACATTTCAACACAGGTATAGGTCTGGTGTCACAAAGACTAGTAATCTCCCTTATGACTTCCTTAGTTATCATACCAGGAATATCAGTCCATAAGAATTTATCATGCACTCCACTAAATTCTATTCTCACATACTTAAGATCATCATCATAGATGAAGCATGGAAACATCTGCCAAACATCCAATTTCATCTTCACTAAGTTTTCATACTTAGGTGTGATGTCAAAATTATCTCCAAGAAGCTGTCTTGTAAACAAGTCGGTGAGTTTTTTATGGTTGTATTCTTCCATCTTCTCATAGATGTATTCCCTAACATCCTTAGTAGGAAAAACCCTATATGGAATACTCGAAAATGCACAAATTTGATCATTCTCAAACACTTTCATGGGATATTTCTTGAATTTTTGTTGGGGTTTCTCACTCACATTTACCATTGTAGATGTTTCTATCTCTAATAAATTCAAATGCTTCAAAAAATAAATTCTATTTCACATTTGGACAATGGTAAATATCTTTTCTTTCTGAACCAGGATTAGGGTTCGAATACTCTACTTCTTAAATCACCTTTGAACTCTTGATCTCACTTCAATTCATGCTACTTTCTCCAAATGCATAAAGGTGAATGAAATTGAAAAGGGAGAGGTATATAATCCCTTAAATTTTTCCCTAAATTCACATTTAATTCGTCAAATAGTAAAGCTAGTAAAACCTTCTCTGTGTAACATCAAAACTTAAATCGCTATGCAATTCTCTGCATTTGCATATTTTCTTCTAGAGTCTTTTTAAAAACATCCATACTATCCATATATATCTCATATCTTTTTTCCAATCCAAGACACCTTATATCGGCAGGGGGTTATATGATTTTTTGTTATTGCTCCCCCTAAGCCAATGCCTAGGTACAATTCCCAAAGGAATTATCTACATCAAAGGGTGGTACAGATTCATTTTTAGTCTTTGATTATTCCTTTTTCTCAAGTTATTTCTTTCTCCAAATATTTTCCATTTCCTTCTTTACTTCAGTCAGACCAATCTTTTAAACTGGTTCATTTCTCTTTACAGGATTTTCCTTTCTTGAATTTCAATTTCTACAAAATTTAGCAATATGTCCAAGTCTATTACAACTATAGCATATGATATTTCTCTTGGAATTATTTCTTTCATTCATTAAAAATTTGCATTGATTATATTTGTGTCCAAAATCCTTAGACTAAATAGTAGTAGTCATCGAAAGATTTAGTCATTTTATCGCTCTTGTATGCATTCATGATTTGATTTCTACATTCATTTGCTTTGTAAAGGATGGAATTTTTTGATTAATTTTTCTTCTACATTTCATTGCTCTATGTTCAAATATATTGCAAAAATAATAGATACCATTAAAAGATGGGTACCTTTGAGCATTTGGTTGTCTGACAAGGGGTCTTCTAGCATTGTTTCTTTGATTCCAAAAATTGATATTGTTCTTCTTATCTTCAGTATTCTCTGAATTAGGTATCTGATCATATTTTGAGCTTTCTCCTTTCTCAAGTCCCAAATGACCTTTCTCTTTGGATGCTTTATGTCCTAATTGTAGAACTTGTCTTGAATTTGTCCTCATGAATATTTTCTTTCTCTAGATCTAATTTCAGATTTACCACTTCTTGCTCAAGCCTTATACACTCATTTGTCTTACTTTTTACCATTACATTCATAAATTCTCTCAATTATTTTCTTTTCTTCCCAGTCTAGTATGTTCTCATTTTCTTGTTTAAATTTTTCATTGACCTCCTTATGCCTTTCTCTAAATTTTTTTATTTGCTCTCTCAATTTTTTGATGCATTCATTTTCTTATTTAATATTTTCATTCAAATATTTGTTTTCAACTTCAATTTTGTCAAGGTCTTCAAGAGAAACATTGAGTTCTCCATATTTTTCAAACATGCAATCTTCTTTTGTGTATCCGATAATAGAAATCACTTCCAGAGCTATGTGTTCAAATTCCAAGATCTTCCCAAAATGGTTAAGCTTCTTCCATGAACCAAACTCTAATACCAATTATCGAACACATGGAATATTGATAGGGGGTGAGTCAATATTCTATTAAACCATCCAATTTTCAAAGCATGCTTAACAATTATAAGGAATGAAAGCATTAAAAATCCATAACACACAGAACACATGAACACAAGGATTTTTATGTGGAAAACCCAAGACGTGAAAAACCACTGTGAGGATTAACTCACAATATGTTATAACCGGCTATAAGATATTACAGAAAGGATCACAACCAAGATAACTCACTGTCCAAGTGAACTCACTATTCACATAAAAGAAAGATACAAAGAAGTAGCTTCACATCTAGAATTTGAACTGAGAAAAGTCCATCTAACATATGTTGGATTCAATTCCTTTGAAGCTCATAACACACTCTGATCAACTCATACTACAAGTCTCTTCTCTTCTCTTTATTTTCACACCTTTTCTTAATACTCACAACTTATTTACATAATTCTACAAAACTTCACATCACTTCTTGCATTCGGATCATGTATATATTAAATCCTTATCTCCATTGAAACTCAAATCAACCTTGTATTTATACTAAACTCCATCACAAAAATCAATTAGGTTGACCTAATTAGATGTTGCCTTAAATTATACAAAATGTGCCTTGTCAGCACCCAATTCAAACAAAAATTACCTTCATGCAAAAAACATAAGCAATATAGGTCAGAATGGACCTATAAAAACTCCCTTTTTCATTTGCAACACATATTTAATCTTCATAACTCTTTGCATACCTTAAGTCAGCCAAGAATAGAACCAAAAAGTAAAATACTCCAATAGATCATCACCTAAGGATATGTGGACCAAAAAATGTCATGCCAACTAGAAAATACAATGTACTGACCCCTGTAAACATTCTTCTGAAACCTCAATGTCTAATTCAAATCCATGGAGGAATGAAAACTAGTAAGGTAATAGCCAATACATAGAAACACTATGTAAACCATATCTATCAAACTTTTGTTACTTGCAACCTTTTAACCACTTATCTAAAACAACTAGAATTTTAAAATAAGATGTCAGTGACATCCATGAAAATCATACTAGAACTACATAGTTATATCTGAAAGAGAGAACAAATGTGAACCATAATATTGAAAGGAACTATGTGTTGAAGTTACCGGTGTAGACACTTAGCCAAAGAACCTTTTGTAAGATAAAATATCCTTCATACTATTTTGATGTTCATCATGTAGTGTTGACATCAATGACAACTGATTAGTGACATTCTTCTTCAGTCTTTCAATAATTCTCACTCTCCATATATCTTTAATTTCTTCATATTGAAAGTATGCTTCCATATCATTGGTTCAATCAATCAATTCCTCATGGTTTAAATTTCTCATGTAATTTTGAATTTCAATTTTAGGTCTCTTACTAATCTTGTAAATAGATTTCAACATCTTTACTTGATCTGAATCTTCTCCTTCTTCTAGGTTTTCTTCATTTTGATTTGTAGCATGATCTAATTCATCATCACTTATATCCTCTTGTCTATATTTTAGACCTCTCCTTCTATATTCTTCTACAAAATCCAATTGGAATCTCATTTCCATCATCATCTCCAATATTTCATCCATTCACCCTACAACATTTTCCATAAAAGGTGCTTTTCTTGGTGGCATCTCTCTCCTTAGATCTAGTGCAACTGCCTCAATTTAGTGATCTAGATACATGATCTCAATTGCCTCATAGTTTGTGCTTAGTTGAAAGCACTTGCAGCTTCCTTAGGTCAGTGATCTATTCACAACAAGGAATTCCTTCTCAGGACTCACAAACTTGCTTTGATACTACTTGGTGCAGTCATGGATGGAGGGTCCAAAAAGGACTATCCAACCATGCAAACTAGATTTCAAAACAATAGAAATAACACAAGAAATACTCAAAAAATATTATCATTGATTCAATCATTTCCAATCTTACATGAATCATATGCCTCATATGTGGAATGAATAGGGCTCACAGGCCTACTGTAAGGGTATTACAAAGTATCACAATTGGCACAAGGCCTTATTATAGTACAACAAACTTGAAGGTTGAATCTAACTATCTAACTTACTTGATTTCCTTCTAATGAATTATAAATGGTCTTAAATATGAATCTCTAGCTATAACTATGATCAACATCAGCCTCAATTGCTCACAACCCCAATGAAAGATCAAACGTGTAGGTTAGCCAAGAACACGGAAAGATAAACCATCAAGAAACGGAATGTATTATGGATCTCCAAGAAAGTTCCCCTAGACCTAAAATACCTTGAATGGTGTTCCATTAAGCTTTGCATGTTCTGAAAAAGGTCCGCACAACCAATTTGAGCTAGCTAGGCCCTTAATGCTTTGCTAGAGAATTGATAGTGAAGTTTTGAGAGTGATAACTTTCTACAAATAAATGTAAATCACTTGAAATCTAGCTACGTTGAAGATGAACTCATGTAGAACCAATATCCTACTCTATGAGCTAAGAAATTATGATGTGGTAAAACATAGAAGAAACTACTAAGACAATTACAAACTAAATTGAAAGAAAAAAAATGTTTTCAATTGATACAGGATTGCTTTACAACTAGGGATGCTCCTACATTAGAAGATATCAAGGCATAAATTAAAATATTTGATTCTCTTGTGAGTTATATGGAATCTAAGTGAGTGTATTCACATCATAATATTTGGGAAGATGTGTCTTCTAAGTGACTTGGTAATTTTAGGTTTGAATTAGATCTAAATATGGATCATAACCCAAAAATGTATGTGGCTGGGTACTTCACACTAGATTTGAATATGTGAAAATTTGATGAAAATGATCTAACAAATTGGTTCTACCAAATGGAGTAGTTTTTTATCATCATCATGGTCCATGTTAATTGAAGGTTGAAATGAAATCCTTATAGTTGGACCTAGACCAATTCATTTGGTATCATTAGCTATGTGAATAGAAGAAAATAAGGAATGTTTTGTCATATGGTCTATTTGCTAAGAGAAACTTAATTTATGTTATGGTGACAATCTTTTCAATATCCCCTTCATCCATATTTCCAATTTAAATCAAATATGTATGGTTAAGGATAATGCTAAAAAATTCTAAAGATTGAGTTTAATATTGGAGCATGTTACAAAGTAAAATTTGAAGGAATTATTTCTAGAGGGTTTAAAGGACCACATCAAATATGAGGTATGCATGTTCAATCCAACTTTCATATCCTAATAAATGATTAAATAGATGATTTTTTTGTCCAATAGATGGAAATGGAATGTAAACATAAAAGATAGAATAACTCCTACATAATCATTTCCTCAACCTACCAAATAAACTTGATGAAAAATTAGATGGGAGAGATAAAAAAAGTTATGCTTTAAATATAATAGATAATATATTTTATAGTATAAATGTAATAAAAATATTTATCTACATTAAAGGGATAAGTGAGGAATAAGAGGATGAAGGTATAATATTATATTTTGAAAATAAACTAGATGAGGAATGTAATGCCCCGCCACGCAACCCTAGAGGAAGTTGAAACACAATGCGGAAGCGTACAATTTTTTTTCTTAAAAGTGCATTACTAACAAGGAAGATGTACAACACTTCACAACATCCTCTAAGGAAACGTGGCAATATTACAATAAGAATTCACATCACATTAACTCTATAGATAGGTTACATCTCTCATTCCCCGAATGAGGTAGAACATATAAATGTGATTACATATACAACTATCCACCTTGAATATAAATGAGGGGCAATAATTACATGAGCTAAACTGAAATAGATAGAAAGCATAAAATAAATACTGAAAACACTACGAGCTCTCCACTAGAAAACCTCGCCACACGATCTGCAAATCAAGGGGGACCCAACGGCACAGGGCACACGTTCCTCCCAACCAAGTGGTACCTGAAGGCCCACCCCCCGTGCGAAGAGATAGTAACATGGATACATGGTCAACCTACTACCTCTAGACACAAGGTGACTCAACACTAAACAAAACCACCACAAGAACAACACTAACTCAAAGATACAATGCTACCCGAGTTAAATGACAAAATAGACTAGTGAACCATATACCGCTGACCTAGGAGATGTGCCACCACAAAGGTGCATGAGTTACCCATCAAATCTTCACCGATCTTGGACCCCATCAAGATTCACTCTCCTATTGTCAACACATGGAACATAGCCACTCCAAACTAAGGAGGAACAAATAACAATACCCTCTCCAAACACTAGAGATGACAAATCACACAATCCACTCCTTACAAAGGAGGTACAAATTCCCATTCATGGAAATCGGGTAAAACTCTGACATGACTCCATGCACTACCCAAGGGAAATTTAAACGGTTGACATCACAATACGAAAACCCCCATCATATAAAGAACCTTTAGAAGACTTACGAATTAATTGACTACCATTTAACCCATTTCCCAAAATGCAACTAGAAGATAGTTACAAAGGGCATTCAAGACATTAAATAATTCTAATATTTGGATTTCCTATATCCATTCTCCATCAATAGAAAACATTAAAATAATTATCCAATATCACTAATTAAATAAAAAGCCCTTCATATTCACAAAGAGGAAAAATCTAATCTTATTTAAACTCAAATCCTCAATTACTTTTAAAAGCAATAATAATTTCCTCTATTTACTTAAAATATCCATTTCTCTAATAAATTAGGCCATGCTTATAAATTATTCTTTTCTAAATCTCCATTTGTACAAAATTGCATGCAACTAAATACATAAAATAAAACATTAAATATACATTTAAATGTATATACACATGCAATATATACAAATCACATATATACTATATATTTAATTATATATATATATAATCCAATATATATACATTAAATATATAATAATATATATTACAAAATACGTATATTATTTTAATCAAAATAAAAACTTTTAATAAACAATTTCCGAATATATGTATAATATTTATATATATTATTATATTTCATTTTAAAGTCATGGGAAATCAAATCACATTTAATAAACTAGAGAAGATGAATTCCAAAGAAAAGGATTCAAGCATTGAGAAGTGTGCCAAAGTCTTTTAAATGAAGAGGATTCCCATACATAGGGTGTCAGACTGTACTCATGGTACAATCGGTCGACCCCAAAATAATGGGAGGGAAGGCTTCAAGCCTTGGGCAGCGCTCCCTCCACATATGTGGAGGGCACTGCCAAGGCAACTGCCCCCCTTACATAAGGTATGGTGGGAAAAAAAATAACCCCCACCAAAAACCAAAATCAAAAGCATTTAAAAAATAATCCTCCAATAAATAATAAGCGTCGTACAGATGACTTTAGGATTTTAATGGTTTTTCAATTTGGATTTAATAATAATAAATATATGTATAATATATATATATATGTTTGTTAATACATATATATATATATATATATATATATATATATTTAAGGATTTTAGCACAATAAAATGATTGGGGAAAAACTTCTGAAGAAGGCCATCTATAGGTAAAAGTTATGCAAATCTTCAGAAAACCCAAAATTCCACAGAAGATTTCTAATATCACTATTGTTTCCTCTAGAATTTTCTATTGTATAAAATCAATTCCCTATAGAGGCTTTCAACAATTCTCTACACAAAGCTTTCAATAAATTTTCTACACAAAAGCTTTCAATAATTTTCTACAGAGAAGCTTTCAATAATTTTCTACAAAGAAACTCTCAATAAATTTTCTACAGAGAATCTCTCAATAAATTTTCTAAATCTTATAATGTTTTCCTTTGGGTTTTCATGGCAAATCTACAAATACAAAATCCTTACAATTTTTTTTTAAACAACTAAAAGCTTCTACTAAAAATACAAAATCTTCTTAGACAAGCAATCTTTCAATTTCTTTTTAATCAATTTTAAAAAAGCTTCTACATAATTGAATTTTGTATAGACAAACTTTCTAAATCAACTAAATAAATTAAACAATAAAAGAACCTATTTTTTTGAAGCTTCAAGAAATGAAGGTTGGAGCAGAGCCTCGCCTTCAAAATTCAATTTCCAAAGCCTTTTCCAAAATCACCACTTCCAGAAAGATGCAAAAATGCATAACCCACAATCTTTCCCGAGAACCTCTTTTAAATTTTCAACAAAACAATTTTCTACCAAATATCCCTCTTGTCATTTCCGTGAAGTCACCTTTTACCTCACTCAGTTATGGCAATTATTCTCTCCGAGAATAATTTCTTAATAAGAGTGATTCATAAATTTTTCTCACACACATGTCAAATTAAAAAAAATATCTTCTCAACAACCACAGATATTTCCTCTAAAGCATTTACAAGTCATTTTTGCATTTTAATAATTCCAACCATAATTTAATTTCTAAATAAATTTAGTCAATTAATCTATTTTCTTAATAAATAAATTTAATCAATTAATTTATTTACTTAATAAAATAAATTTAATCCCAAGGATTAAATTAATTTACTAAATAAATTAAATTTAATTAATTAAATTAAATAAAAGCTTCCAACAGTATTATTTAAAATTAGTTAAATAAATACTAAAATCATTTAAAGCATTAATTTAACATTAATTTTCATAAATAAACCTTGCATAAATAAATAATAATTGACAAGGCAAACGTGGACATGACAATCAAACATTTTGAACATGGATTGATGACACACTGTGGCTAGGGTGTAGACCTAACACAAGTAACCTAGCTATTATCTCCCAATCAACTTTACTGTTGGGTCGACACACTAAAACCTGTGAAACCAGGTGGAGTCGATGTCATGTACCTCCAAACCTGTAAACGAAATCGCAGGGTGCTCACAAGCGAGTGATGCAATCCCATCCCCTTCACCAATACAGTATCACCAAACTGGCAATTCCATCATTAATAAAACTCATGAGCAATAATCATGTTATAATAAACCAACATTATTCTAAACAAAGCATGTCAAGTATAACATCAAATAAAGTAAATCTCTTCACACACATAGTCCATGTCGCTCTATAAGAAACAATAAAATAATAAAGCATCATAATCTAACATAAGAGAAAAACAGAGGGGTGTTACAAGGAATTTAGTATGCTCAGCTAACCATTTTTTGTCATGCATTTTCCTAAATTAGTAAACCACAAAAGCTCAAGGTAGTGATTTTATTAAAGAAAGATAGAGTAATAGTGTTGATATAATTAAGAATTACTCACAACATTATAAATAATAAGTTAGTCTCCCATATCAATTATTTATATATCCAACTCTAGAATGTCATGTCATGGTTGGAGATGGGGGTACTATCATTTATTTGGGGAATTCTAAAAGCATTAAAATATCCATGGGATATATTGACTTGATTACATAATATTTACTATCTTTATGGGTACAATTGATATTGTGTTGGGAGTATAATGGCTTACTACATTGGTGACATTTAAGATAAAATTTTGAGAGTTATTCATGTCTTTTCACTTAAGTGGAAGATAGGATAACTGAGAGTGTTGTGTGAAAACTATCCACAAATGGAAATATCCCATCAAATCCAAAATGTTTTTAATAAAGAGGCCAATTTGGTTATGGATATAAAGTATTTTCATTAGAATCCTTTATGTTAAATGTTCCTATATAGTTAAATATGAAAGTAGTTGTAGATATTCATTTAATAGTTTTTAGATATATGCTAAAAGGATTGCCTCCTAAAGGAGATCACAAAAATTCCAATCAACTACTAGGGATCCAACCATCCAACATCAAGTCCTATGATTACCAACTTCTAAAAAAATGAAATAAATAATATGGTCTAGGAGATATTAGAGGTAGGTATTATCTAGCATAGTCAGAGTGCTTACTCACCTCCAATCATGAGGAATGAGGAGAGTAGGAGAAGTACATGGATATTCAGACTATCATTTAAAAAACTCCAACAAGATCCAAATGTTTCAAATAAGTTTTCATGAAATAAAAATGATTTATCGTACAAGATAGGTTGTACCAATACAAGAATTCAACCCTTAAGTTTAAATTTTTCATAGAACTACATTATTTTCTATTAGTTGGGCTCTTAGGATTCTTGAAGACATATCATAGAATTATGTGGTAAGATTTATTTTAGGATGGGGTCAAAGAGGACACTTAGAAATTTGTAGGAGAATACATGGCACACCAATAAAATACATGGGAGATAATTAAGACTTGGGTTTTTTGTAGAACTTACCTATCCCAAGCTAAAGGTGGGAGGAGGTATCTATGGATTTGATCATAGTTTTTTCTACGTATAAATGAAAAAAAAAATCATAGATTTTATATAAATTTACTCACCAAAGACACATTTTTTAGGCTTTATCACACCCATTTGTAGCAATAACTATAACCACAACCTCTATTGATAATAATAAAAAACTACATAGGAATCCAAAACTCATAATAAGTGATTGTGATCTTATTTAAAAATAATATTTAGATTGAATTGTTTTCATATTTGGACACTTAGCTTGCTCATAGCTTGTTATGTGGTCAACAAGTGCTTGGAAGGTTATCTTCAATGTTTTTATTTGGCTAAATAATTGATATTTGTGTAATGGTTTCCACTATTAGAATGGTGGTATAACAAATTTCTATAATTCATCTAAAATATCTCCAATTTTAGCACTATGTTGGTACTATCCAACATCAATCACCTCAACTTTTTTCCCACTTCTCTCTCCTTTGCCTTTGTTTGAACTGCCTACGTGCATGGTAGACTCTACATTGGGGGTACCCTGTAGTCTCCCCATTTTCCTCCCTTGACCTATTACTTTCCCAGATGCATGCAGGCTCATGTTCCTCGGGGGTCACTCCTAGCTTGTTCATTTTTGGTGATCCCATGATTCTGGGTCAGCCCAGGTCACCTATGATTACAGACTTATCTGATGGTGAAGTGTCAGTGGTCGATGTTTCTCTGAAAGTTAAAGGATGGAAGAATGTGTTGACTAATCGTAGTCAGATAGTTAAGGGTCCCTCGCCTCATCTTGAGGAAGTGATTATTGCTTCGAGCACTGGCTTTTCTATCCCTGATTCTGTTAGTGAAAGGATTATCTCCTCAATGGAGAATGCGATGGTGGGTTGTTTCCTCTCCTTTCGTCCCACGGTGGATATGGTCAAAAGATGGGTTGTGGTTAAATGGCACCTAAAAGGAAGTGTGGATATTTGTGCTATGGAAAGTGGGATTTTCCTTTTCAAGTTCATGACTTATGAAGATTTGATCTTGGTCCTATTATCTGGCCCTTGGGTCTATGGAAAGCATAGTCTAGCTTTGTGCTGATGAAAGCCAAGTTTCAACCCCATAATGGATCTCAAAAAATAGGCTTTGATTTGGGTCTATGTACTTGGTATACCTCTAGAATACTAGGATGAAACCATATTCAAGTGTATTTGGGACTCCTTGGGTCAGTTCATCACTTCGTACTTCATTACCAAGTCCAAATCCAGGTTAGTGTTTGCTCGTTTTTATGTTAATATTGAAGTGCATAAATCTCTACCCACCTCAGTGAAGTTGTGTTCTAATTATGATCCCTAGAACCAACAAGTATATTATGAGAATGTTGTAATATACTGCCAAAAATGTGCTAAACCTGGTCACCTAATCTCAGACTTCAAATCTTCCTTTAAACATGCTCCTAACCCTAGTGAGGTTTTTGTTGATGACCACTACCCTTTTGTAGAAGATATTCTAAAGATTTTTTACTCCCTGGCCAAGTTTGGCTCTCCCATGTTGGTTGACTCCCAGGTCAGCTTTGATTTCCCCACTACTGGGGATAAGGTCTCCTTTAGAGATTCAATTTTGGTCCCTGCTTCTCATGATTTGGCTGATAGCTTAGTTATTCCTAGTGGTGGCATTTAGGGGGCTAATGCTCCTTCCCCTAGCCAGGTGTGGTGGGAATATGGTGAAAATGGTGAATCCTTGAAGGAATAAAGGATTAACTTAACAATTGGGTCAATAATGAATGGAGGTGAAGAAGGAAAAATCGTGGAAGGAGAGGTTTCCTAAGTTAAAGTGGAAATGGTTAAAATGGTTTATGAGGATTTGACTCAAGAAAAAGAAATGGAAGAGGAATTTTGGTCAACCCCCAAAAAAAAGTTGAAACAAAGGAAAGTGGATGTGGGTGGTGACTCTAAACCATGATGGCCTAACCAGTGACTAACTTGGTATAGGGAGACAACAAAAGAGATAGCCATTGGTAAATAGAGGACATTGGAAGTGTCCTCAAAGAAGGTTAAAAAATGAAGGTCATTTCCTAGAATGTGTGAGGGCTAAACAACTCTCACAAACAGCTCACGCTGAAAAACTATGTTTTAGAACATAAGATTGATGTTTTACTTTTACAGGAAACTAAAATGAAGAAAACTAACTTCAATAATATTGCTAAGTATATTTGGTTGAGTGCCCTTTTCTCTTGCAGTGATGTTGATGGTGCGTCTGGTGGGCTTGTTGTGTTATGGAATCCTAATAGGATCACTAGGTCTGAGTTTTTACATTGCCAGAGTAGTGTGGGAGTCAATTTTTCTCACTTGGGTGACTCTTGTTCATTCATTAATGTCTACGCCCCTAACTAGAGGAATGTTAGGAATTTCTTGTTGTAGGATCTCATAGATTGGATAAATAATAATAAGGGTTCATGTTGGCTGGTAGATGGTGACTTCAACTCTCCTTTGTATCCTTCGAAAAATAGTGGAGGTCTTAAGGACTACTCTGATGCATGGCTGATCTGGAATTTTTTTTGAGTGTCACCGACTTGGTTGATATTGATTTATTGGGTCAATATTTTATGTGGACCAACAGATGCCCTGGGATGGATTGATTCAAGTCAGATTAGATCAGTTTCTCTATTCCCACAATTGGATGGCCCTGCTCAGTGCTAATTTTCTTGCTCTGCCCCATATTGTCTCTGACCATAACCCTCTGCTGCTAGTCATGAATGATTTATCTACTGCTAGACCTTTTTCCTTTCCAATTTGAGATAATGTGGAACTCCCATCCAGAATTTAGGAATAAAATTATTGAATGGTGGAACATCCTTGTACGTGGCTCCCCCATGTTTAGGATCTTTAACAAACTTAAACATGTCAAAAATATGGTAAAAGGCCAGAATAAGAGAGTTTTTGGTGATGTCTTCTAGAAAACAAAGTGCCTTAGGGGATAAGTTGAATGTTATCGAAAAAATAATAGAAGAGGATGTGAGCCTATAGACCTACAACCGGGAAAGAGAGAATCGTAGGGAATAAGAATAAATTTTTAAAAAGGAGGAAATATTCTGGAAACAAAAATCCAGAGTTCAATGTCTGTAGGAGGGTGACAAAAATACCTCTTTCTTGCATGTTTTTGATCTTAAACACAAGAAAAGGAACCAAATAACTAAAATTCAAAATGAATAGGAGGTTTTGGTTGATACACCTACTTAGATTGGGATTTTGGTGTTGAACTATTTTCAAAGGGCTTATTTAGCTCATGTTGAGGCTCCCAATCCGTCTTTGGATAATCTATTATTGGACCCCCTCCTAGCCACCATAACTCAGGATGATAATTATATAATTCTTAGTGCTGTCACTCCCAAGGAAGTTCGCCTAGCTTCTTTTAGTATGGATGCCTTTAAGGTTCTAGGCCCAAATGGCTTCCCTACTGATTTCTTCCAAATATATTGTGACATTGTGGGTGAGGATCTTATTTTTTTAGTCAAGGATTTCTTCAAAATCTGGTAAGATTCTCAAACAACTGAACCACACTTTAATTTACCTAGTTCCCAAGGTTGTTGAACCCTTGTCTATGACTGATTTTAGGCCCATTAGCCTTTGCAATACCATTTACCAAAACTTCTCTAAAGTTTTGATGAACCACTCTAAACCCCTCTTGGATAAAATAATTAGCCCTATCCAAAAAGGTTTTGTTCCAGCTCATCATATATTAGATGCCACCATAATTACAAATGAAATCCTCCACTCCATGTATAGATGTAAAGAAGCCAGTATGGCCCTCAAATTGGATATTTCAAAAGTATATGATAAGGTGTTATGGGACTTCATCCCCAAATTCCTAGCTAAGTTTTCTTTTGATTGTGGGGTGGTCAACCTCTTGATGGAATGCATTACCACGGTGAGATACTCTATGTTGGTTAATGGGCCCCCCTTTGGTTTCTTCAATGCGAGGAGAGGTATCAGATAGGATGATCCCCTCTCACCCTATTTATTTATCATGGGTGTGGATGTCTTGAGCAGGAATATATCTAAACTGCTTCTGGAGGGGTCTATAAAGGGGGTCAAACCCGCTTCTTTCTTGGAACCTACTATTATCCAACAGTTCATTGATGATACAATACTCTTTGGGAAGGCCTCTATGGTTGAAGCTAGAAAATGGAAAAGTTGTCTTAATAGTTATGTTGCTTGCTCTAGCCAATGTATAAATTATAATAAGAGAATGATTTACATCTTCAACAACACTCCTGCTCTACAATATCATGTGACTGCTATCTTGGGTTGTATGAGTGGCTCTCTCCCATAGGTGTATCTTGGGTTACCCCTTACTATTAAGGAAGTCACTCTTTCCTTTTGGAACATTTTTCTTGAAAGGATACGAAGGAAGTTTGTAGGGTGGAAAGGCTCCATTCTCATCCATGCTAGCAAACTGCAACTCCTATCTACTGCTCTTCAGGGGATCCCTATTTATTTCCTCTCTATCTTTAAGATCCCAAGTTATATTGCTAAGAAGTTTGAAAGAATTCAAAGGAAATTTTTATGGTTTGGGACTAAGGAAAAGAAAAAGTTTTCTCTAGTTAGCTGGGACAAGGTTTGTAAGCCTAAATCTTGTGTTGGGCTTGGAATTAGGAATATCCTATGCACCAACAAGGCATTACTTGCTAAGGTTGGTTGGAACCATTTGAGGAATAAAAAATAATAGTGCAAGATTAGGAATGTTAAGTATCTTCACAATAGACCTATGATTAAGTGCCTCTTTGATGACCACCCCTCAAGATCTCTGGCATGCAAGAACATTTATAGAATGCAAGGGATTCTCATGAGTGGGATGAAATAGAAGATTGGAAATGGTAGTAACATCAAATTTTGGGAAGACCCTTGGTTGTTTGACAACCCCCTTGCACACTCTAACTTCAGAAATATTATGAAACCGGTGTAAGTCTTCTTCGGTGTGTACATTGGTGATTACCTTCTCAGTCAGTTAGGAACTCGAAGGTGGAAAGATCTACTTCTTTGTTATCCTTTGTCCCCCGAGTTGTTAATTCTAGCTAAGTTTAAATAGGACTTACTCTCCCTTACCAAATTACTTTTATCCAATATGGAGGATGAATTATGTTGGACCAATGATAGGTAGGGAAATCTTACAATCAGAACAACTTACAATTTTTTGTTGGTTCAAGGTATTGAGAATGGACCTTGGAAACAGGTTTGGAATAAGCACATGATTTTGAAAATATTTTTTTTCTAGAGGACAACCTACTACAATAGGATCCTCACTCAGGATAACCTGAGGAAAAGGGGATTTCAGATCCCCAATAGGTGTTTGATGTGCAAATGCAATGAAGAATATGTGGATCACTTACTTCTGCACTGTTCATTTGTTGTTGGTGTTTGAGAGTTGGCTCTAGAGAAATTGGGTACTCACTAGACTATGTGTAAGGACATCAAATCCTTTATTTTGAGTTGGTTTAGCCCCTTGCATTACCCCTTACCTAGAGATATTTGGAACCAGGTCCCCCCATCCTTTATTGGTGCTTATGGAAAGAAAGGAACAACCAAATATTCAATAATATTGAGATGATTCCTAAGGAGGTTTTTGGTATAGGGTTGAGGCTAATTTTTGAAAATGTTTCGCTTTTTAAAGGGAAAGCCCTAGACAAAGCTCCTATTGAAGGGTAGATTAAAGTGGCTAAAGCTTGGTACCATAATCTAGAGGCCAACTCCTTTGACAGATCCTGGTCTCGAGCTAGATGGGACACTATCTAGAAATCCCTAGATCATGGATGGCATATGGCATAAACTCAATTTTGATGGAGCTACCAAAGGAAACTTGGGCAAGGCAAGCATTGGGGGTATTATCAAGGACTGTAGGGGTATAGGGACTTAGACCTCCATGACTTCGGAAGCAAGGGTGTTGCTAAAGGGCATCCAATTAGTTGTTACTATAGGGATAAAGAAACTACACATGGAAGGGGATTCTAAGTTAGTGGTTGATTCTATAAATCTAGGCATATTTTGGGGATGGAGTACCAGGGATATCTTGTTAGAAATAAACCATTTGGTGTCATTGCTAGATAGGAAGATTATAACACATTTTTAGGGAGGGTAATCAAGTTGTTGATGCCCTTGCTAATATGGGCTCCCATTGGAGAGACTCTAAGTGTTGGAGGAATATGGGGAACCTACCGTTGGGTATTCAAGGTTTAATCCTCAAGGAGCAAGGAATATGTTTTTATCATGATGATATATAAATTTTTGTTTGTCATGGCTTGCTAGGTGGTCCACATATTTTCTTTTTGGGTGATGTGGATGAAGATTGATGCTGAGGTGTCTAATTTGTGGCATAATTTGAACTATGGGGAGAAGTTAGATATTATGGATCTAGTTATGAGGAGTAGTGGAAAGTACAATGGGGAAATGGCCAAGTTAGGTCAAGCCTTATGCAATATTTATTTGAGGTCTTGTCTCAACCCTCGCATATCCTTATGAATTTCCAAATTCAAATTTGATGTGACTAATAATTATGGCGTAAAGCGCTTGTTTTTTCTTATCAATTTTGCTAAAAAAATTCTAACGCTAAAAGGTAGATATTTAGGGAAGCCTAAATTTGGCCCCATGACCAACTATCATTGGTACTTGTGCAATGGCCACGTGGAAGGAAAACCTTCCATTTTGATCATTTTTCATAAACCTGGTTGCAAGTGTTTACAGATTTTCATTTATGGGAAAGTGGAGATTGCCTTTTTGGATTTTACTCCTAAAGCATGTGTCCTGCATACCATATTGATTGCTCAAAGCCTTCTTGGTTGGCTTAAAAGAAGATTTTTTTGACAACTTCTCACATTAAATATAAATAAAATATTTTGCTCTCACAAGTTTCTTGGTTTTGCAAGGTAAAGAGTGGAGAAATGGGTGGTGACAAGGTGAGGACGGTATCAAACAATTGTGGGGAATTTTTTAAGGACCCACTAGTTTGGTACATTTGTGTCGAAGGAGGGATGTTTCTTTAATGGAATGCTTGGTTGGTCATGATCTGAGGATTTTGACGTAATTCACGAGTTCTTGGAAAGAAAGAAGGGTTACCATGGGTGGTATCTCCTTCAAAGTCAATGAGGAAGTAATAGCTAAGGCAATGGGGCTATCTTGTACTAGGAAGAGGTATCCTAAGCACACCAAGGCTCAAGATAATGAAAGCCTTAATTCCTTCTTTATAGGAAATGAAAAACCTATCCACTCCCAGTCTGGCTTTGAAAGAGAAGCTCTCCCGCAGCCTTGGGACCAACTCTGTCTCACTCTCATGAAGTATGCCACCTTATAGGGTAGATCTAAAACTTACTATTACTATCATCTACCTCTTTTAAATCACCTCCACCATAAAATTTTGTTGAGCTTCCCATTTTTCTTATTTTCTGATTTAGAAAGTTCTATTTAGAAATTCCTTGATGTTGCTGCCCAAAACCCTGGGGATTCTCCTCACCTGCCATTCCACCAAGGCCTCATCTTAAGGATTTATCATTTTCACCTCACACTCTGCCCACCCAAACCCATTTCTAATGTTCGTATTAAGGAATTTGAACCCCCTACTTAGACCAATATCTCTCTGACTAAGTCTAAGGGCCTCAAAAGAAAAACCCCTCCAAGAAATACTGAAACCCTCAGGCCTAAACCACCAACTAAAAAGAAAAAGGGTGGTGTGGGGCTTGCCCAGTTGAATCCTGTGGTTGGGCTTTGTGAGCTCAAGTTCACCCTCGATAAGACTCATAGAAAACCAAAAGCTAAGAAAAAAGTGAAAGAAGATGGGAAAGGTTAGGTGGAGCCACCGACTACTGACAATGATGAGAAGGATGTGGTAGGGAGAGACTCCAAGGGGGATACTATGGTTGTTGCTACGGTGGAGTCTAGGGTAGAAATACCAAAATTAGGAGATTTGGAAGGCTTGCAAAAAATAGCAAGAAGGTGGAGATTAATGAAATCTCTACTAATGAGGATTGGTCTTCCAACAAGAGCAATAGGAATGAGGAAGATACTAAGTAAGAGGAGGAGGAATTTTTTGAAGGGCCTAACCACTTTTCCAACTTCAACAAAACGCTAAAGGAGAATTTGACTTCCTAGTCCTCTGACCCTCAGGCTATGGAGCATGAAGATATTGAGAAGACCTCAGACAAAGGGGAGGATCATCACAAGTTGTTGGAGCTAGTGGAGAAGCTCGAGAAGAAGTTCACTCGTCTAGCTTGGTTCACTGTCAAGATGGTCCATCGTGCAACTGACTCCCTCTCTACTTTTTGAAGGAGGAAATGGATAAAAAGGATACTGAGGAAGGCCCCAATTGGGGAGGATGTTGTTTTCCTCCTCTCTAATAATTGGGAGAGTGCTAGTTAGTTTTTTGTTGTTGTGTCTAGTCCTCTGGATCATTTTACTTTCAACTATTAGTCTATTGTTACTGTGTTTTGTTTTGGTGGTTTTTTGTTATGTTTTATGGACCTAATATTTTTTGGCCCTTGTTGTTCATTGTGTAAAGGGTACATCACCCCATAAATGTTGCTTATCTTATCAAAAACATCAATCAACTCTTGATTGTGAGCACACCCAAAGGTTTGATCCAACAAGTTTGCAGATGGGAAATAGAAGCCTTGATCTGACATCAGAGGATTGCAGAAATTTATGTGAATTTTCCCTACTAAGATAGTGGCACTTGGGGCACCTATGTCCTTAGTTTTCAACTCCAAATTTGAATCGCATGTGCACAAAGTCATGTCCTTTCTATTTCTGTTGTTTGATTTTATCTGTGATTTATCGGATCTTTTATATTTACATCAAAACTATAATTTTCATTATTAGGTCAATAGAGTTATTGCATTTCATCCTTAGGGAGTTTCCATATTTGGTTAAGGGTTGGTAATTGACTCACCTATTAGGCTGCAAGTCAATCACATACCTTGTACAAATCCATCAAGCCCCCATTCCATCTGTCATGCACCAATACTAAACTCCCAAAAAGTTGCAATGCAATGCAAATTTTTTTTTGTCTCTAATTAATTAACTTATTTGCATGGCTCTTTTTGATGTAGAAGTCCAACAATTTTTACGGAACCAATTCTTTATACTACTATCATTATTTACTGCACGTTCAAGATTTAACTCTTCTTGAGAGTCAACTACTACTACTTCCTTTCTACTTCCCATATTCCTATAATCTAAATCTGGACATCTATTCCTTTACTCTTTTTGCTACCATCTATCTTAATTTTTATGTTTTATTTTTTTAGATACTTTACATAATGATGTAACACAAGATTATTACGACATTATTATTATTGTGCACCCTATTAGTTGATTAGTTATTAGCTTAATTATTACATATAAATTTTGATGTCAACATAATCACTACTACCTTAAATCATTTCATGATGCTAAACTAAATGGGTGAATGTTAATGCCATTATTTTTAGTGAATTAATTATTACACATAAGTTGATACTTAATCCTCAAGTAATCTTATTATTATTATTTTCCCATCTAATCGGACATAATTATTGTTGTTCAATTTTTTTTCAAATTTGCATTCAAAATTTAAATATTATTATTTAAAACAATGACATGTTTAATTTCTTTGGAATATCCATTAAAAATTCAAATATTATTATTATTTTAAAACAATGACTTGTTAATTTCTTGGAATATCCATTCAAAATTCAAATATTATTATTCTAAAACCATGACCTGAGTATTATTTCCCCTATTAAAATTTACTAACACCCTTATTCTTTGTTCTCAAATGACCCTATTATTGTATTATCCTTATTTTTGATTATTGAACTTAATATATATATTTATCAATTGTTAGAATATTATTTTATATGCAAGTATTATTATTGTTTATTTATTATTTTTTTCTTAAATAAATCTACTAATACCAATATTTAAATCATTGTATCAATTGTTGACTTAACTTTTATTAATATTGAGAATGATATAATTTAATATTTAAATAGTCAAGTTTTTAAACTAATTTCAATTTGGGCAACATTAGGATCCAATGTAAGATTACATGGATCCCATCGTTGATATAATTCTAAACATTATTCGCTAAGTTTGTTAACATTAGACTTAAAATATCTTCTCCTGGATTAAGTATAATTCGTGTCTTATACACATGATCAAATTCACATATATTATTGACTTGTTACCTTCAAAAAGTAAGCACAGAGTTTTCTAGAAGAAAATACAAATCTTCTCGCAAATAAATAGTATATATATAATGTGATGGAGATCGATTAAATTAAAAGGTTAAGAAGACATCCCCTAATACCTAATCTTCTTCTTCTTCTTTTTCCTAAGGGAATTAACTCTTCTAAGTTTTTCTCTTTTTTACTTAACCCTAAACTTAGCGCTCCAAATGAGCAGCCCTATTTTTCTTTCCTCATTATGCTTAT
Source organism: Sequoiadendron giganteum (assembly GCA_007115665.2). NCBI lineage: Eukaryota > Viridiplantae > Streptophyta > Pinopsida > Cupressales > Cupressaceae > Sequoiadendron > Sequoiadendron giganteum. The sequence continues at coordinate 387,601,397 of CM021107.1, forward strand.
TGGGCTCGACACGGAGATGAGGGAGAGGAGTGTGGTGCTAGGGAAGGTGAGAGAAGGTTTGCCTCACATTTACAGAGACTAAGACCGCTTCCAGGGTGAAATGGTTGGGGATTCGTGTCTTCTCTACCCAACACCCTTTGTTCTTTTATTGTTCTTTTGAAGCTCGACTTCGAGGTTCACTCTTTTTGGTTTTAGAAGGAGATTCCTTTATCTCCTATCTTTAACCCATATATTACTAACATAGTTGTTCCTTGCAGGGCGTCATGGGTGTGACCAGCCAGTGGGAAGGGAGCGACTGCCAATTCTAAATGTGTCCGTTCTTGTGACACTGGTTGCGACCTGTAGAGGGTCTTATAGCGTATCTACCATCAGCATCTTGGCCAAAATTTCTATTATTCTTTCCTCATTCTTTTTTATTCATTTTCTAATGCCTTGGCCTAACCCTAAGTCTTAGTTTTTAGCTTGCTAAAAGAGAGGAAAAGATGGTTGAGTCTAGGAGGAAGGTGTGGCTAGGGTGGAAGGGGTTACGTCTCTATGCAAAACTCAACTTGTTTTTTTTAATGTATATCATCTCTGCAATATCATATGAAATTTCCCCTTCCTCATTTCTCATTCTGTTCATTGCTTCTTTATAGTTTTTCCTTTCTATTAATTTCTTAAGATCTGTATATGGCTCCCCAGGGAAATAAGTCCCAGATTGATAGGAAAAGACCTTCTAAAATAAAAGAAACAATTTGATAGGAAATAAACATATGTTGAGGTGTTCTTTATTGGAACCAACAAATCAATCTATTCAGATCTAATATTTTAGTTCAGATTAGATGTGCTTACTTTAAAATTCCAAGGCACACACAGAATCCATACTTCATAAATATTACACAAGAATCCTTATTTTAATTATTCATAGATCAATTTGCACGATTAGAAATAATAACCCAACAACAATACCATCCTTCATTCTATTTCCTAAGCCAATATATTTATTCTACTTTTTGCAGGTCTAGGTTTTAAACAGTGATTTATTAATACTGCAAAAATTATATGAAAAAACTTCCTAGAAATAACCTCACAGCTATTTACTCATCTCTGAATTTATTTTCCTTTCTATAATAGATCTATAATTAGTCCAGCGGCATTTTACAATTACTACACATTCCATTGAGTAATAGAAAGCTTAAATTTTTTCCTCATAATTATTTGCATTTTGCACAAAACATAATTCATCACAATAGAAACTTACTTTCATAAATAACAAACTCAATATAGTTGAAAGATAATGGTAGCATAGCAAAGGGGGTTATCTATTCTGCTATTTGACTTATTGTTATATGTTTTTTTTCTACAAAATTTACATTACATCTTTCCAAAAAATTATTCCATGAAAGCACATTTTCACTTGTAATGCATCTAGGTTCATTCCCAAGGAGTAACAATGAGGGGATGAGAAACTTCCATTCACCCAGCTAGGTCAAACTTTTTCCTTGCAAGCATTCTCCCTGCACAAATACATATTTACCATTTTCTGACTAGTGGGATCTCACCTCCCAGCCATAGGATTGTATACATCCCACCCCCAAGCTAGGGGAAAACCAAGGTAATAGGGCACAACACAAATCTTAGACTCACAATCATGGGTTAGACACATATCACAATAGTATATGAAAAAAATAGTACCAATGGATTCTCTTAGCATTGGTACCAACTTACAATTTTTTTTTAGACATTACTTTAAAACAAAATTATATTATAGTTCCTAGACATTACATTGCATCACACGTAGGACCCATTAACATGAGCCCAAGATAGGGGAGTGAGGACATCTACAGAAAGAAGGGAAACACATAATTTATGAGAAAATTACAGCCATTGACCACCTCAATTCACACCACATATCTGTCTCCTTACACCCCATTCTCTTCCTCACTTCATCCAACTACCAACAAACAGATTTGCATAATCCAAGCTCTAAATTGGGGTACTCATACCCATATTACATATTTTCACATGACAGCTTCCCTTCCCTAGACATCTCTCCCACTCAAACCCCTCATAAAATGGACCTTCAAGAGCCATGAAGATCCATTCAACTTGTCAACACCCTAAACAAACAACTATATAGCTTACACAATTCTAACCAAAACAAATAATCACATTTATTTTACCAAAAAAAAATGACACTAGAGGGTTAAGACTATAATTCCATGAAGTCTTCAAGATGACAATAACAACTTACACAATTTCCACCCAAAATATAATTACATACATGCTACCAAAAAATTAAACACAAAGGGGTTGGGTTAATAACCTATGAATTCTTCAAGATGACATTACAGGCAACAACTTCCTCTTCCAAATTCCTATTCTCCAATCAAGGTAGCAAGGAAAAATAATTACAATAGAAAATTAGAAAAAATTATAATTAGAATGCCCCCTCATTTTAAGGAAAAGGGCTTACTTATGACCCAAGAAAACCCATGATCATTCTCCAAGAGAAAAGTGTTGCCTCCCCCTTTGAACACACCTCCCTCCTTTTGTGAGTAATCACTTTTAACCTGCCTTAACTTTGAATTTCGTCATTTGAAGAAAGTGTTTCCAAAAAGGGGGCCTATGACTTTCAAATTAATTTTTAAATACATAAAATTACCCCCAAGACTTGACTTTATAACCTAAGGTCAGGAAAATATCTCAAAACATAACTAAGACCCCCTTAAATCACTCCAAAACTTGGGTCTAAAATGTTACCACATTCATCTACACAAGACATGGTAGAGGATGATAAGGAAGTATGCTTACTGACACAACACATAGTAACACTTGCACACCATCACGACATATTTTACCTTGGTTTCCCCTTAGTCCACTAGCCATAGTTAACCTGTACACTTAATTGCAATGTTAATCCATCATGATATTAAAACCAAGTACGAGATTGCAACATGACATCTATGTAGACACATTTTAAAGAATCTCCCAGCTCATCACATATATTCATCTCATGAAATGATTAGCTTATTACTAACAAGATCAATTCTGACAAAATAAATCACATTTTCATATGCTCATAAGATAATGATAACAACATCATTAGATTAATCAAATCTACTGCATAGCAAACCACACTATCATATGTTTTTAAATTAATATTAATAGGATCAACAAATTAATTTAAATTATCACAAAACCCATAGTAAACATAATATCACAAAACCATGTCAATGAAGATCAACATACATGTATAAATATAGCATATCTATAATAGCACATGTATGTCCAAACTAGATTCCAAGGTATCAAAGTATCCAAAAATAAAAAACTGTCAGTACACAACAACAGGAATCATAAAACTCTTGGCACTGAAAGATGGATCTCACACCATCTTTGCATTTCCAATCCATAATCCATTCCATCTCCCCTCCTAATGAACATTTGGGTAAGGTGTCAAGCCCTAAGGTGAAAACTCAAAGGTTTCCCTTTTCCCTACATTTCATTTTGGTGAACTCGACCTATCAACATGATATATCTTCTAAACATTTACCCTAGATCTAGAATTTATATTATATTTCTTTGGATTTTTAAATTAGGCATCCATTTTAGTATCATAAAAGGCATACAAACTTTAAAAATTGTATATCATATTGCATCATGGTTGCAATAGGGTTTTTTCCATCATTTTAGCTCATATCTACATTCAAATTGCATTCATAAATCTGCATTAGGTCATTTAAAATTTGAAAAAATAAAATTAAAAGGGGCCATTTGCACATACATTTAGGCATCTTGCATATAATTAAAAAGTGAAAAATTGTAGTATTTCCTTTCAAAAAGAATATTCATATCATCATTTTCAGATTTAGCATATTAGAATTAGTTAAATCTTGAATCTTAGATTTGGAAATTGCATTTACAATTGTCATTTCTTGTTTAAGAATTTTCAACATTCTTGCATACTTGCATTTTGAATTACATTACCATAAATTGAGAATTTTTTGAAAAAGTATTCACTGTCAGACCAATTTTCACATAGACACAAAAACCTTATATAGTATAACAGGCAATCAAACTTTTAATTTTGTAAAAGTTTGCCTAGGACATAGGCACCCTAGGCGCCATAGTCCTACCCTTTTGGCTCAATTTTTTGTGGCAGAGATTTATCAAGATTCTCTGTTTAGATTTGTCGTATGTTTTCTAGTCACCTATTGCATAACAATTTGAACTGTAGTAAAAGAATCATGATGGCTCAATGTTTTGGTAAGATGCTGATTTCTTTGAAATCTTTGGTGGATGTCTCAAGATGTGTGTTTGGTGATAACGTAGATCTATCTTGGGACAAGATGAGAAGAGCATGAAAGAATTCATACATAATTCTTTATGCAACCTTGAGAGTAACATAACCTTTTATCCTTCCATGATATTGCCTAATTACCCATACCAACAACCCGAACCACCTATCATTTTGCCACTTAAATTTTTTTCCACATTACATAAAGAAAGTGACTTGAAATTCATACCTCAACCAATACACATGAAGACACCTATCAATAACAATCACAAGGAAATAACATCAACCAACCCTCCATCATATGAGCATAAAATTACAAACACACTCGTTAACTTTGAATAGAGATATGGACAAGGCTTTAAGATATTGAAAACACAAAGATGTGACATAAAGAATGAAAATGAGATCCACTCCCTTTTGGAACAAATGTCATTTGAAGATACATAAGGATTAGGTTACCACGGTCCTCCACCTTTGCATAAAAAAATTGTTCCACCAACCAAACCACATAACAAAGTTATATTACATTTCTTACATTATATATCCAAGACTAAACATGCATTAGCCACACTTCTAAACTTAGGATACATTACATTACCTCCCATCTATGATGGGGGAAATAAAAAAGGAAAGAATAAAAAACACATCCTACTATGTGTATCATAGAATACGTGGACACACTACTAATGGATGTTGTGCTTTAAAGAATAAATTGAGAGAATTTGATCTTTACAGGGATCAAATTGAGCATATGATAGATTAACATCCATGTTCTTTTCTCCTTATCAAGTGGTAGTTGTAGTATCGTAAAATACTCACTACCATGCATGGGGCTATAAAACATGATTTATGCAATCATATTTCATCTTGCAAGGAGAAACATATCATTATCATCCATGTGGGCTCATTTTTGTCCCTACACTTGGGGGCAAGAGGTTAGATAGCTGCATAGGCATGAATTTGCACCCCTTACACAAATTCCCCTTTTACACTTCCTCACCTTAGAAAACCAAATTCGAAGACAAAATTCCACATCAGCAAGCTTCCTTTGTTCCACTTGGCGTTCATCTTTTGCGTCGATAGAAGAATAATTGTTAGGGACACCTACGTAGTGCATAGATTTCCATGTGGCGTGCTTACGCCCCTAACAGATTCTTGCATCTAAAGATGGAAAAGGCATTACACTTCCTATTGGGAATGAATTATAACATCCCTCTACAACCAGCCAACCCAAAAATGGCTTTTTCCCCCCTATTTTGGTCTTGAAATGCATATCTTGCTCATTCAATCCATATTCTTAGCAGTTTTGATCTATCTTGGCAATTTTCAAGCATTCACTTCACTCCCATCACTTCAAGAATCACTTTGGCACTTTATAGCAACAACAACAACACTCCATCAACTCCATAGAGCAACTGTGGAACAAGCCATTGTAGCAAGGGCTTGAGGTTTTGCAACACCTCCCTTCACCAAAATTGAGGTTGTGGTGATTGTTCAAGCTCTCTTTCTCCATAATTGGCTAGTGATCTCTTGGTGGAGGTGGTAATGTTTTCACTCCTCTCCTTTAAGATTTGGTTAAGTAGCACTTCACTATTTTGTAGTGTTTATTGTTTTCTCTACTTTCTTTTCTCCTTTATCATATATTTCTCCATTGTTTCTATCTTGGCTATCTGTGGAGATGGAAACACCGAAATGGGGGTCTGACTGAGGTAGACCCCTATACAATCCCCAACAATTTTCCCTCTTTATTGTGTGTTGGTGAGAGAACGTGCAGAGCTAACTAGAAAATGAGCATCTTTGTGAGATTATCTTTGCCACCCTAGTCCTAGTCTACTTGCTTTATCATTTCAGCATTACTTTGTATACCTTCTCATTTTGTTTTACCATCTAGATTGAGCTAGCTAGGTTGTCAATAGGTATTTTTGGTAGTTTTACTGTGTCCACTATTCTTTGGCCGTATGGAAACTAGTGTGCCTGAGATGCTAGCGTGCCATGATGACATCCCAGAACTATGTTGTCATCCTCAGAGAGAGATTTGTCTAAGGCATAGAACCGACTCCAAAAATCCAGCTCGCCTAGCCCAAATTATAGTTTAGGTCTTAAGAGTGATTGAAGGACCTTATAGTCCCCATCATTCTCATCCCTCATTTGAAACATTCTCTTAGAGTGAGGTAAGTTAGGGCAGCCTTCCGCTCTTGGCTCTCCATGACCTGGGGCCTTGAACGTGGTTGGTCCCCCTCTTACATTTTTGGTGAACCCGATGTGAACCATTTTGGTTTTGTTTTGTGATACTAAAAACTCCTTTCCTCATATTCTAGGAGTGTTGTACGTGTGAGTGTTGTGAGGCCTTCGCCTTACAACCCAACCTGTGACCCCTAGTAGGCATAGTTGGAAGGTTCCAAAAGTGTTGTATAACGAATCCTTAATTGTGTCACCGTCTTGTCCTATAACCTTCAGGGGCTCTGAGAAAGTTTCATCTAGTGTGTGAAAAGGTCTCTTTTATGCACCAACCTATTTCCTTTATGCATCTTGTGAGTGGTGGTACTGGTATAACCTTCACCTCGCAAGATCTATCGATGGGATTTAATAAGGAACCATCTCCTCTTTACATTCATGTGTGAATCAATGAAAACTCTATAGTAGGTGTTCTTATTGATCTGACATTTTCAAGTGAATATCATAACTAAGGAGATTGTGCTAATCAACTTTTTGCATAAAGATGGATATGATGCATGTGTGAGAACCATTCGCACGCACGCCAGACTTTTTGTACCTCCTATAGGTAGTATTTTCCTATCGGTTCTCGTTGGACCTAAATCTGTGAATCTTTTATTCGACATTATCTCAAGGTCTGAACACTTCAAAGTGAAGTTGGGTATCCCCTGGCTAGTAGCTATGAATGTAGTTCCATCAGTTGTGCATAAATGTTTGAAATTCATTCATGAGGGTTTCATACATGTGATCCATGACATTGGCTATAGACCACCGGTTGTGCATGGTAGTTACTCCTTAGATTAATTTTGGTCTACACCCATTGGTCCTCTCCCACCTAGGAATGACCACTTGTACTAGACATATCAAAATTATAAGAAAGGGCACCTAAGACCGAAAGTGAGATACCCTCCATCACCTTATGCTATTTCACATAGGGCATGTTTAAAATTTGACAGTGATTTTGCCAAAGTGCATAGAAGAGAAGAAGAGAAGCGGTCTTGAGACCCTCCTTCTTCCTCTTCCGATGTTCAACCTAGTGCTTCCTCTCACCCTACTGCGGCACCATCGAGTTTTTCCCCATGTGTGCGTGAGAACCCTATGGTGCCCACTTGGTGAAAGCCTAAGCATCCTACATTTGAGCTTCTTATCCTACCCACGGAGCCTAGGCCCATTCACTATGGCAGGAGGAACAGTCCCCATGGGGATTCCTTTATGTCTTGGCCTCCATAGCCTCCCATTGCTTTTGCTCCCAAAGTAGTAAATGAGAAGAGGCCCATTGTTGAATCACTTGAGCCGACTCACTCCACTACTTCTCAAATTGTCCCTCCTCCTCCCATTCAAGATTTTGTTCCTCCACCAGAAATGGTTGTAGTGGACACTCCCATGGCTGAGTAGGAGCCTTTTGTTCCTTCACGGCCTCTAGCCTCTAGCTCAAAGAGTCGAAGAAATCACCTTGTGTGTGAGCATAAGCATCAGTGAAAGGCTCTCATGGCTAAGCAAGCCACTTTGCAAAAGAAGGATGAGGAGATGGCCGCCCCTATGTTAGGGCCTCTTGTTGTGTCTTCCCCTCTCCTTTCTCCTACTTTCATTCAACCTAGTTCAGTCTCACCTATGACTCCCACTGTGAGTGTGCCTGACCCCAAAAAGGTGCAAGTGTTTATCATTCCTTTAGTGGAGCCGCCCTTGTTGATGTCCCTTCTAGACATCTCACCATTTCCAAAACTCATAGAAATGTTGAACACTGCAGTGGTATCTGTTGTGGTTTCCTCCTCCTCCTCCTCTGCACCTCTCACCTCATTTGTAGGGAGTTCACACCCCCCAATGGATAAAAAGATAGAGGTTGGTCCTTACAATAATGGAGGATGCAAGAGGTGTCCATCCTCTTTGAAGGGTGGTCCTACACTAATCTATTCTATCTTAGTAACGAAACTAGTCACGGCTTCCCTTGAGTTTGTCACAGCTCCCAAATCATTCAGTGAGCCTAGTAGTGAATCTCGGGCACAGTCTTCTCCATCCATTGAGGTGAAACATGGTACTCCAGTAAAGTGCATGTTTAATTCTCTAGATGAAGTTTCATCCTTGTCAACGATCTTCACAAAGTCGTTGACCCTAGCTCGATAAGAGCTTAGTGGAGGGGAACTTATGGGGCCCTTTTCCTTAGCCCTTGTTGTGGGAGGGTCGAAAGCTCCTCCCCTTAACATTCCACCACTGTAGGCTCATCCTCTTTCCCCCTACAATGATCTAGAGTGGGAAGAAGATGAACTATTGGTCGATCAATGTTAGAGGGAGGTCACTTCTTTATCTTTAGGTTAGATATGTGTGTGTGTTGTGATGTGTTCCTAGATGACCCTTATCACTCTTATTGGTGCTTGGGTACATAAATTATTTTTTGTGTCATAAACCTTATATATGTTTCATCATTCTTCCATGTTCGTGAATTGACCTTCGACAAATTGGGGACAATGCACAAAGCATTGGGAGCATTTAGGCTCTCCTTCCATGTTGACCCAATTTTTATTATTAACTTTTTCTTCTCGTGCATTCTTCACATGGTCAGATATAGTAGGGGGTTGATGATAGTTCATTTATACACTATTATTATACTCATGTACATATATTTATGAGTAGCTCTAACCCAAAAATATCAGATCACCCCTATGCCCTTTGTTTGTGTTTATCTCTTTCTTGCTCTTTTTCCTTCTTTTTTCTCTTCTTTGCTTGAGTTGTCCCTCTCATGTGTGACAACACCATCTCTATAATGCTTCATTTTTTATAAAATGCATTCATTTCCAACGAATATTTTCTCGAAACTTCTCATAAGCATTCTTTTTTTCAAAACTTTCCTATGTGGCCGCTTTTTGACATGTTCTATCTGCAGGTAAACATGTCAATTTGTAGGTGCGCCTGTGAAGCCGCTTCTTGACTCTGTGGAGTTCCCTTCCTTTGGCTTTCTCCATGTGAGATATCTTGGGGGATACCTCCCTACAAGTCTATGGACTTGTAGGGAACTTCCTTTGAGATTCCTCCATGCGAGAGATATTAGGGGGTCGCTCCCTTATAGGTCTGTGGGTTTGTAGGGCATTTTTCTTGGTTTACTTCACGTGAGAGATCTTGGAGGATACCTTCCTTGCAGGTTTGCGAGCTTGTAAGGAACTTAGTTTCGAGGCTTCCTTCATGTGAGAGATCTTAGGGGTTACCTCCTTACAGGTCCATGGGCATGTAAGATGCTTTCATTCTATAGCTTCATGGTTTTGCGGGACTATGGAGTCTTTTGTTCAAGCTTGCTCTTTCAAGCTCGCCAGATCACGATCCACTTCCTCGACAGTTTAGGTATACATTTCTAACCCTACTACTTTTTTGATCTACTTTACCGAAGCACTCATCAGTATTTGTGCTCACTAAAGTGGGGGGAAAATGTATAGGCACAAATTTGCACCCCTTATGAAAATTTCCCTTTTACACTTCCTCACCTTAGAAAACCAAATCCGAAGGAGAAATTCCACATCAACAATTTGCCTTCATTCCACTTGGTGTTTGTCTTTTATGTTGGTAGAAGAATAACTGTCGGGGACATCTGTGCAATGTGCATACATCTGTGTGGTGTGCTTACGTCCTTGATGGATTCCTACATCTGAAGATGGCAGAGGTGTTACACTTCCTATTGGGAATGAATTATAATGTCCCTCTTCGACCAACTAACTCGAAAACGGCTCTTTCCCCCTATTTTGGTCTTGAAATGCATATCTTGCTCATTCAATCCATCTTCTTAGTAGTTCTTGATCTCTCTTGGAAATCTTAAATCATTCACTTCACTCCCATCACTTCAAGCAACACTTTGGAACTTCATAGCAATAGTAACAAAACTCCATCAACTTTGTAGAGCAAGTGTGGAATAAGCCATTGCAGCAGGGGCTTGAGTTTTTGCAACACCTCCCTTCACCACATTTAAGGTTGTGGTGATTGTTCAAGCTCTCTTTCTCCATCATTGGCTAGTGAGCTCTTGGTGGAGGTGGTAGCATTATCACTCCTCTCCTTTGTGATTTGGTTGAGTTTATTGTGTGTTTATTGTGTTCTCTACTTTCTTTTCTCCTTTATCATATATTTCTCCATCATTGCTATCTTGGTTGTCTATGGAGGTGGAAACACCGAAACAAGGGTCTAACTGAGATAGACCCCTATACAACCCCCAATAATTTTCCCTCTTTCTTGTGTGCAAGTGAGAGAACATTCAGAGCTAACTGGAAAGAACATCTTTGTGAGATTATCTTTACCACCCTAGTCCTAGTCTACTTTCTTTATCATTTCATCATCTACTTTGTATACTTTCTCATTATGTTTTACCATCTAGATTGAGCTAGCTAGGCTATCACTAGGTCTTTTTGGCAGTTTTATTGTGTCCACTATTGTCTGGTCGTACGGACGCCAACATGCCCAAGAGATGACAACACGTCATGTTGACATCCCAAAACTATGTTGTCATCCTCAGATAGAGAATTGTCTGAGGCACATAATCGACTCCAAAAATCCAACTCGTCTAGCCCAAATTATAGTTTGGGTTTTTAAGAGTGATCGAAGGACCTTATAGTCTTCATCATTCTCATCCCTCATTTGAAACATTCCTTTATAATGAGGTAAGTTAGGGAAGCCTTCCACTTTTGGCTCTCTATGAACTGGGGCCTTGAACATGGTTAGTCCCCCTCTCTTATAGTAGCCTTGTGTTAGGTGCATTATTTCTAGAAAGGGATCCCCTCATTTCTCCTTGAAACATTAGTGTATCAAGTACACTAGAACATTTTAAAGGGGGGAATATAGTTCCTCAATCATTGTTTGCATAGGAAACAAACCCTTCTTAGTGATGATAGCATGTGTCTCCTAGGAAGTGTGACCTTGTCAATCAAAGTGTGGCCTTGTCAATCTATGTGAGTGTATCCTTTGTGATGATATTGGGCTTTATGTCCTCTAAGTATGTAAATTTTCTTGGAATATGATGTTCCCCTTTGTGGTAATACTATTTCTAGTATTCCCTGAGGTGTGATCTTCTTATTCCTTGACTTTTCATCTCTTGGTGGTGATGTCATGTGTGATATTCCCTAAGGTGTGGCCTTTCATATATTGAGTAAAGCTCCTTTGTTGTTTTTATAAATCACCTTTTGTTGTGGTGTTGTCACAACACCCCTTGAGATTTTGTCCTTATCTTGTCATAATTTATGTGCCTCCTTAGGTGAGTTTGGTATTTTTACTTCACTTTATTTACAAGCATTAAACTTAGTGATATGTTGGAATAGCATATTTATAACACCTTATCAGAGTTATTGGGGATTCTAACTCTTGGTATGGTTATGGTTACACACCTAGTAAATAGAGGACTTCATTAGACCTAGTATGTTTCTCATTTTGTTACCTTTTATTGGGGGCTCGCCTAGTGAATACTGGACTTCACTAGCCCATGTTGTTGTCCTATTTATGATTCACCTAGAAAATATCAAATTTTTCTATTTTTTAAATTATGAACACTTTAACATGGCCACCAAGCATAAGACAACTTTCTTTCCAATGGAGCTATGTGTTTCATGAGTGTCTAGCATAACACAACTTTCTAGCCAGTAGATCCATGTGTCTCATGAGTGATTTGGCATAGCACAACTTGCTAGTCCTCATGGGAGAATTCCTTTAACAAACAGTTATTCAATGGATGATGTTTAATGTTTAAGAAAATTAAGATTAAGGTCTCTTTTCCTTATGGAATTAAATATTTCAATACTAACATTGTATTTTATTGTGTCTTCTTCATTTTTGCATTGTGTTTAAGTTTATTTTGTTGTCATTTATATGTTATGTAATGTGTTTTCATCATGTATGCTTCATGTTTTCTGACATGTATATTTGTGTATGTTGTCTTGTTGTATTTCATACATGTATGTGTTCCTTTGTGCTCATGTTGGTTTACCATGGGATCTTGGATCCTAGGGGCTTGTGCACTCCCCCTTGATCCTTAGTCATCTTATCTCTTCAACATTTGTATATTTGGACCCCTCTTGGCATATATTGCTCTACTTTAGTGTGAGTATGAGCATAAATTCATACTCCCACTAAAGTGGGGGCTAAATAGAGCATCATAAATTGTCACCCTTCATAATTTCACACTATTTTTTTCTCCCACTTAAGTTATTGGACCTAATTAAGCACTTAATTTCATAAATTATCCATTCCATAGCTTATTTTAAACATTTTCCAATAATTTGCAAGCATAAAAAAAATTCTCTCATTTAAAAATTTGTCCCCGACACTTTGATTTTTGAAAAGTAGGGTCGAGACATAGGCACATAGGTAGGGTGCCTATGTCCTCCTATTTTGGATCCAAATTCAAATATGTCAGTTTCAGAATTTTATTATTTGAAATTCCAATATCTAAATTTGGCTATCGAGATTTGGTTTTCTATAAATTAGAATAGTAGCATATAAATACCTAATTATTGCATCATTTAAACATTAAGTGAAAATTTGAGAATCAAGAGAAAGAATTATTGTACCAAGAGCATTATTCAGCAAGTCAAGAGCATCCATTAAAGGATCTATTGCAACAATTAAAGATCCAAAATCATGTCAAAATGTATGCGATTTTATGCATGTTTATGCTTTTATATTGTTTATGAAGGCTAACTCTTTGTAAGTCTCCAATAAATTCAAGCCATTCAAGAAAATAAAGCAAGCAAGATGAAGACCTTGAGGAGATGTGTATGAATTCAGTCCTTCAGGGAATCCATTAAAGGGTGGTGAGTTGCAACACTTTCTGATTCATCATTTTGTCCTTTCATTTATCCTTTATCATTGGTATTGTCATTGTGGAAGTGGAAACACTAACATGGGGTTTAACTAAGGCAAGCCCCTAAATGGCATAACCTTTCTTCTCTCTTTGAATGTGTAGGTTTTAGATGTGAAGAAGATTGAAGGAATATTGAAAATCCATTATTCATTGTTTCAATTGAAACCCTACACCTTGACAACTCACGAAAACTTAGTTATAGAATTATTCAACAACGATCCGACAAGTTTATAGATGAGAAATAGAATCCCTAATCCGATATCAGAGGACTATGAAAATAGATTTGAATATTCCCTACTAAGATAGTGGTTCTTGGAGTACCTATGTCCTTAATTTTTAGCTCCAAATTTGAATCACAGGTGCACAGTGTCTTGTCCTTTCTATTTTTATTGTCTAATTTTATTTGTGATTTATCAAATCATTTGTATTTACATCAAAACTATAATTTGCATCATTAGGTCAATAGAGTTATTACATTTCATCCCTAGGAAATTTATAGATTTGGTTAAGGGATGGTTGATTCACCTACCAAGTTGTAATTCAATCACATACATTGTCCAAATCCATCAAACCCCAATTCCATCTTTCCATTTCCAATCCATAATCCATTCCATATTCCCTCCTAATGAATATTTGGGAAAAGTGTCAAACCTTAAGGTGAAAAATCAAAGGTTTTCATTTCCCTACATTTTAGTATGTATATATATGTATATCTGTACGTGTGTATGTATATATGTATATGTATGTATACATGTATATGTATGTATGTATATATATGTATGTATGGTATGTATGTATGTATGTATGTATGTATGTGTGTGTGTGTGTATGTATCTATGTATGCTTACATGTATGTATGAATGTATGTATGCATGTATGTATGTATGTATGCGTATATATGTATGCATGTATGTGTGTATGAGTGTATGTATGTATGTATATATGTATATATGTATGTATGCATGCATGCATGTATTTATGTATATATGTATGTATGTATGTATGTATGTATGTATGTATGTATGTATATGATACTATTCATTTACAAAGTATTTATTGTTATAAATATGTTAATTTTCACTCAAGAATTATTTTATTTTATTGGAGAATTTTGTTGATATTATTAAATTTGACAAATATCAACTCTTATAAGGAATTACGTAAATAATATTGGTCATTGTTGTTGTTTATTAATGAACAAGACAACTGAGAGGGGGGTGAATCAGTTGTATCTAATCAAAACATCAAAATTCTCAATAGTAATTAGATCTGCATGCATTCATTAAACCCTTATTCTATTATAAAGTTTAAGCATGAAAAGAAAATAACAAAGAACTGAAATAACAACAACATGCATAAGAGAACACTAGATTTACTTGGAAAAACCAATGAGGTAAACACCATAGTGAGAATTAGCTCACAATATAAGTAAGTACAAAATTGGTATAAAAGGGCTCACTGCTAGAATAAGACACACTATCCAAAAATTCTCACAGCCAGGGCTCATTGCCACGGAAATAAATACAAGAAGATAGAAGAGAAATGTTACACAAAAAACACTTTATCAATGCAATAAAGAATCCACCATAATGCTCCAACAATCTTGCAGTCTTGCTTGAATGATTTTGGACACTTTTAGCTCACTGCCTTTAGGAATCCAAACACTTGAAATTCACACTACTCTGCTCAAATTCACATCACACAAATTACTTGCATCAATCTCACATATATCTTGCCTCTCTCTTGATTCCTCCTTTTATCTCACAACAATACCATACTTATTTATATCAACCTCATCCTCAAAATCCTTCTCTAAGGTCAACAACTATCTATTACACTTACAAATTCAAAATAGGTTGGCACCTAAATATTCCTGTGGTGGATAGGAACAAAGGTGACCTATATAAATCCTTAATTAGGACCCAAATAGATCCCAACACACCTCAACATGCTTTTAAAAGCCTCACATGTATTGTTAACACAAAGTCAGCCAACACCCATGCTAACACCATAATCATTAATTACACGCTTCATTAAACCAATCTAATTTTTTTGGAAAAAAAAATTCACTTGAACATGATCTGGAATGATCCATGAGAAACTTAAGATTCATCAAACACTTCATCCAAATTTGCATCATACAAATACTTCAACTCACAATAACTGGTAAACCTTATTCATACACTGACAAATGAAACTCACTCTGTACTATACCAAATCAAGTGAAATCTTGAAATCTGAAATATACAAGCATTATAAGAAACTTCCCAAATCCACACAACCTAAAGCCAAATAGCAAAGAAACATGAAGAAAATACATTTCTCCCAAGCCATAGAAAATATCATTGAAAATTCGGTTCACACACACTGATGAAAATATCTTACATTGTACCATGATCCAGAAACCTAAATTATGAATATAGAAACCTTTGAAAGTCATGAACAACATACCAAATCCACATAGTCATAGGATCAACACAGAAGAAACGTAGAGAAAAATACTGAAGCACACTCTGAACACTTGCACAACACAATTTTCTTTATCAATTTTTCTCAAAATAACTTGGAAACCAAGTACCAAATACATCATATTAGCTCATTACATTATTCAAACTCATCTCTAGACTCTACAACAAAAGATAGATCCATGTACTCACAAAACTTCCTCAGTATCTCAACTACACATGCACAACCTGCAACAACCTATTTTCCTCTTTTTTTCAATTTTCCCAATATCCTTGGCATCTTCATCATGCAACAACTTCCTTAACACATATTTGACATCAATGACAACACCAATCATTAGACATACTATTGAAATAAATGACAACACCTTCATACTTGCAACATTTGTTTTGTTAATATATGAATGATAAATACAATATCAATTTAAAATAAGTGCTATTGACTCTACTATGTTTTATTTTTGTGTTCTTTTAGAATGCAATAATATTTATGCTAACATGATAAAGGAGATCATATAAAATAAAATTCAATATATTAATATTTGTAATGTGAAAGATAAAGACAATATTTTTTTATGAAAAGTTAGAACTTGATGAAGAAAGTTATGGATAATTCCAAACCCCATTTTTTATATTCCCTTAATAATACCTATCTAACTTGAGTGAATATCCTATATTATTTATGAAAGAAAAAGAGTATAACACATTTACCTATGTTTATAGCTTAATGAATACTGTAATGTGCATGCCCAAATTAATAACGATATAGCAAGATAGATCTAGATACAGATGTATCACAACCTATTGAAAAGATGACTATGATCTCATGCTAGGAATTAATTAAAACTTCTAGGTGTGAAAAAAATGTAAGGATCTCAAATAATACTCTTAATAATTTTTAGAATTACTATTCTCGATTGAAAAATTAAATAGTACTTGTTGTAAGGAAAATTAGAGAGATATTTTTTCCCACAATCTAACCATGCATGCTATTATGCATTCAGATGAGCTCAACATATTTATCTTAGTAAAATACAATATTTTTTATTAATTAAGTAGGGGAAGGGCCCTGATCCCATGGTTAGAAAGCCAAAAAAATCAAGAAAGGAAACAAGCTGGGGGGGATAAGACTAGCCAACAACAAGAAACAACAAGTCTAGGGTGGCACTCAGGCCCATTATCAAAACAGTAACCATAGAACCAACATACTTAATCAGAAATTGAATACTACTACTAAAGCAGTTAATACTATGAAGACCATTTATAAGGTCCAAAAAATTCTAGCAAGTTCTCAACCATAACAAAGCTCTATTAAAATAGCAGTCTAAAATGTTAAAACATAGCAACAAAAAATGTATGACAACCATAACCAAAAAAGAGAATTAAATTTATTACTTGGCTTTAGTAATCAGGACCCAATATTCTCCAATATGGGAGACATACTCCCTCTAGTCAAGTCCCTCATCCCCATCCTGGTCCTTCATTTCATCAGTCTTCCCCATCTTCTTAAGATTTCTTCTGATCTTGGTTCGGCCCAAGACAACTCCAACCATAGCCTTGTGCCTGAGGCCATTCGTCACCCTCATCAAAGTAATAATAGCTTTCTCCATGTCGTCCATTTGGACCTGCATGTAATTCAACCTACTTTTCAAAAATCCAATATTAGAATCATCAACAACATTAGTTTCTTTAGCAATGTTCATAGTTTTAGGAGCTTTCATATCTTCATTCCTTGGCTCTTCTTCAATTTCAACTTCTTCCTCCTTTTTTTCTTCTTTCTCCTCCTCTTTTTCCTCCTCCCCCATATCATAGGTTGTCTCTTCAAATTCCATATCCTCAATTTCATCATCCTAAGCCTCAAACTCTTCCACCTTCAATTCTTCCTCCTCTTGAAATATGACTTTCTATTTCCTCTTTTTTTCTTGGGAAGCAACCTTTGCAAGGTGAGCAGATCTTCATCCTTTGTTGCCTAGACTCAACTTCCTATCCTCTAGATCCTTCATTTGAAATCCCTCTTTTTCTTCACTTATAGTGATGACCTCCTTCTATTTGTTCAACTATTTTTTTAGTTTCTTGGACTTTGGAGGTTCTAGAAGAAATGGAGAATGTTTGTGTTTCTCAGGGGTAGATTTTACAACTTGAGCTCAAGGGAATGTTTAGCAGGAGTCTTCTTATCCATAGGTGTAGAAGGGTTGGAAGTTTTAGGAATAGAGGAAGAGGTAATTGCAGGGTTAATCACATTTCTTTCAAGAATTAGGGGAGGGTGCCTAGGGTTAGGCTCTTAAATGGGGTTAGCCTCCGCTAAAGCTTCAACATTTTCCCTGGCATTTTGATTCTCAAAATCTTGTCTAGCTACCAAGGGATTACCATGTGGGTTCATAGCAAGAGAATATTTATAAAGATCGAGTATTAGGCCTTGGTACAGGGGAGGGTTCACACCCTTATCTATGATTGGTTATAGAGAGGAGAGAAAATAAAATAAAAAATTTATACACTCATTATAGAAAATATTATTCAACAGAGGAAAGTGATATGCATGAACAGTCATATATCTACCTTCAAGAGTAAAATAGCGCATCACAGACATACTAACTAGAGTATAGGGTGATGGGATTTCAAGCCGCACAATACCCATTTTGAAACCTAGTGATATTTTTACCATTATGAAGGAAATTATCAACAAAGGACTAGTAATCAACTCTTCTCTTCTTCGTCACCTTAATTCCTTGATTTTGTAGTCTCATTGCCTCCACTATGAACTGAGTCATCACCTCAAATCTAATAGCTCCTATAGCCACATTCCCCTTTGTCCATGAGTTGGTGAATTTTTCCATGAGGTGCTCATTGTACCCTTTCGTGGCTTCAAAAAGGGCACTATTCTCGCTCTACGAAATAACCTCCAAAGATTAGCATTTTTCCTTAGAGCCTGGCAATTTGATGGTTCAGTTTGCTTTCAAGGCCCACCCATTTTAGAGCACTATAATTTTTTAGGATTATTTTTTTGTGAGCCTTTCCTCATTACACCACAACACCCTAGCAATCTTCTAATCTTGCAAAACACTCTTTTGCTTGTGGTTTGAAAACAATCTCTTTCTAAAATAGAGTTTGCTAACTTTCTTAATGACATGGTCGTTATCCCATTTCGCCAAGAAAAAAAATCATTATTATCTTTACAATAATCTTGATTATTCATAGCAATCTGATCTTCAAATTGGAGGTTAGATTTGACATAAGGCACACCACTACACTTAGATTTGACACTAGCCTTTGCATTGATAAAATCCATGTGATCCATTATATTCTTGGGAATGAAATAATAATTACCTTTCTCACCTGAGGATATCTTCAAGCTCATAGCCATACCAATATTATCATCATTATTCTGAGAACCCTTTATGACACAAGATCACATAATCCTCTTATGTCGATCCCTTTTCTCAACTTTATAATCTATACAAATTTTCATATTTTTCTTTGAGCACTTTTTCTTTCAATGAAAAAGGTAATTGGTTGTAATCCAAATAGTTCCACCTATTATACTTAAGTTATTCATTGGTCGCATAGTCAGCTGAGAGGTTTCCTTCTCTAAACACATGTTGTATGCGATAATGAGTAAAGAAACTCATTAGGGACTTGCAATTGTCAATGATGTCTTCTAATTCCTAAGGGGTCAAGACACCACCATTCAATATGCCCACAATTAATTTGGAGTCTCCTTCCAAAGTTACCTTCTTAAAACTATATTCTCTTAGAGTCTTTATACCACCCCAAACAACCATTGCCTCTGCTTTATTATTTGTGCAAACTCCAAGTTTTATACCATAGCCCACAATGCAGTCACCCAGATGGTTTCTCAGTAGACCTCCCACCCCAGCCAAGCTAAGATTACCTTTTGAGCACCCATCAAAATTGCATTTAATCCAATCCCTTTCAAAAGGGACCCAAACAATAGCCTTCCTAGCCAAAATTGTGGCCCAATTAAGATTAATAAGGTAATTCTTAAGACCCCAGACCTACTAAATTGTCAATTCTTTATAGGTTGGCAAAACTTTTGAGAATTTGTATCCTCCATCTTCCATATTTTTCTGTATCTGGGCCTTAATGATCGTGCTGACATCATAGCTGCTTCTCTTGGCCTCCTTAAAAATCCTATTATTCATTTCCTTCCAAATTCCCCAAGTTATGAAAGGGGGGGTTTGATTCCAGAGATTTATTATGACCTTATGGGAGAAAGGATAGTTGGACCAACTTTCAACAAATGTATTCATTGTTGGGGGAAACATCTAATCAGTGAACAACAATGGGAGGAAAAATGACCACACTTCTCTAGAGTACTAACAAGGAAAGAAAAGATGCATAACAGACTCTTCATCTTGCTTATAGAGGATACATCTATTGACAAGCTGAAATCCTCTCCTCACAAGGTTATCTATAGTTAGAATTCTACCATGTGAAGTAGCCCACCAAAAATAGTTGACTTTTGGAGTAAGGTTTTTAATCCATACTTTGTCCCACTGAAGGTCTCTATAGTTTGTTAGAGGTTTCTCTAGATCCTTATAAGCATGTTCAACTAAGAAGTAGCCAGAAGTGTTCCCCTTCCACAACCATTCATCTTTCCTTTCATTGGAGAACCAAGTCACCTCCCCAATGAGGCTATGTAACCTTTGCAGGATCAACTCCCAATTAATCTGTCTCTGACCTCTCAAGTTGGAACTCCTGATCAGCCTATTAAATTCCTTCCATTTGGTTATTCGAACTCCCAATTCATATAGTCTGCAACCTTTTTACCACATATTCTTGTAAGGCTTTGTTTAAGGAAACTATATAGGGGTTGTACAATACATTGTTATTTGTAAAGAAAAAAATATTATTTCTTTGTGTGGTCACCCTTGAAGAAATTTTAGGTCATGAAACTATTTAAATACAATAAATGAATGCTTAACCCATATGTTTGTGTTATTCCCAAATAAAAAGGTGAGGTAATTAACTATACAATAAAATAAATAATTAAATACAAATGAAATGATTCAATTAATAAAATGAACGTAAAAATCATCAAGCTAAATATTTTCTCTCATTATCCTCTATATGGTTTAAAAAGGCATTTGTGTGTCTTTTATTGTTTACATTTTCTTACCTAGTGATTTTATTGTTAATTAATTTTATTTATAGTGTTTATCTCTAAAGAGATAATGATATTCAAATGAAACTAGAATTTGAAATTAAAATTGCTCTAATCTAATGAGAATACATTTTTTATATCTAACTAAACACTAAATTCATGAAGTAATAACAAAATGTTACATATTTGAACAATATGAAGAATTGATTAATTATTCTACAATCTATTCTAATCAAATATTTTGAAAATAACTATTTTAAAAACTTGTAAAAAAAAATTGATCCTCATTCCTATTAGGAATGGAGTTGAACAACTATATATGAAAATATTATTGCAATTGTTAAACTAATTTAACTAGTAGTATACCAAATGGAGGTAATAAGAAAATACATCAACAACACAAAGAATTATAGAACATAAAAAATAAACAAATAACACAATATTTACCTAGAGAAACCATTTCAAGAAAAAAAATATATACCAAGAAGAGAGGCCCAAGTTTGTATTATCTTTTGGAATAGATATTGCATACAATCCTTTCTTTCTCCTTTTCTATCTTCAATCCTTTAGCACCTGCATTTATAAATTTTCTACATACTACTACCTCCCTTAGAACCTATTTAATGGCATTTTCACCTCCTAAATGGGGAGTCTAAGTTGATTATCATATCCCAAATCCTTCCTTAGAGTAATATAAGAAGTAATTATATGTCCCATCATAGGTTACAAATCACTAACCTAAAATAACACATAGTTATCCTTATAGACACATCATTTGTCCACATCTCAATGTAGTTTTTTCTTATTTACCAAGGTGTTATAGCCATCCAAAAATGATTACAAGTGTCAAAATAAACCTCATTGGAATTTGGGAAATCAAAATCAGTGTAACCTCCAAGATGCCTTTTTGACAAATAGTAACTTCATATTGGTAAACAATTAGTCATTTCCTCTACAAATAAAAGTTAAATTATACTAGTAGAACCTTTATGGTTAAAAATAATTATTTTTAATGGTGAATCCATCATCCCTTGAATGATTTAAAATTAATATTAGGAGTGATTTAATACATAATATTTACAAGGTTGATGATATCTTAATCCTGAAATTATCCCACTTGAAATCACACTTTGTCACTACACCCATAAGAATGAATAAGTCAACTAAATAATAGGAATAAGGCTTATGGCCTCCCTACACCATATAAAATTGTATATGATCAAAAATTTAGTAATTTAATCTTATGAAATTCTCTTAAGTGTCAATATTATGTCCATTAACAATAATTTCATGAAAAAATGGTATTGTATATCCACATGCTTATTTTGTGGATGATATATAGGATCATTGACCCAAAAAGTTGTGCTTTGGCTATCACAACCAATCTAAATAGTTCTACAATCAAAACCAATACCTATACACAATATTTGTAACCAAGAAAATCCCTTAAATATGTGGATAGTATTCATATACTCTACTTCGGTAATGGATAAATAAATCCTTGGTTGATTCTTACTCATTTGATGCATTTCTCATCCAAACAAAGTTAGCACATACCCACTAGTGGACCTTCGACTATCTAAGTCACCTACCCAATTTCTATCAACTAAACATTGTATTTATAATGTCTTGTCCATAATTTTACTACTGAAATAAACTAAAAAATGATCAAAAGTATCACAAAAATATCTTAACACCCATTTCATATAATTCCAATATTTTTTACCAATGTTAGACATAAAATTTCTCAATACTCCCACTACTTGGGCAATATTTGGCCTAGTATAATTCATTACATACATTAAACTTCCTATTACATGAGCATATGGAACATTAGAAATATCATCTAAATAATCCTCATTCTTGGGATGCATAGCTGATGAAATCTTAGTGTCAAATTGTAAATGAATCCTAGCTAGTTTATAATCCTACATGCTAAACCTATTCAAAATAGTATTAACATACTTACATTGTGATAACTTAATTTTTTTGTTTAGTTGATATCTTGTAATTTGCATTACCAATATGTAAATTTCTTCCCCTAAATAGTTAATCTCAAATGCACCTAAGATTTTATCTTTTAGCTCACTAATCATAACCTTGGTGTTACTTAAAAATAGCATATCATTCACATACAAGGAAACAATTAGTATATGATCATCAACACATATAATGTATTGATACCATATTTTTGTTGATTTCTATAAAGCATAAAGATGTATTTTTTAACTTACAAACCAAATTTTTTTTTCCTTTTACCTCAAAACCTTTTAGTCATTGCATATAAATGTCCTCTTCCAAGTATCCATGAAAAAATATAATTTTTACATCTATTTGCTCAATTTCAAAATCATCAATTAAATAATTCTAATTGAGGATAGTTTAGCAATAGGAGATAATATTTCCCACAAATTCCCTCTCTATGAGTATCCCTTATCCACTATTCTAGCCTTTTACTTCTCTAATGAACCATATTCTTAAAAAAAAATCTTGTAGAACCACTTACATCCAATGGCCTTCATTTCTTTGGGAAAATAAACAAGATCCCAAGTATCACAAGGGTCTAAGGCCATCATATCCTCTAACATGACTTGTTTCCAAGACTCACTATCATCTACAAGAATGGATTCCCTTTAATATTTAGGTTCATCATCAACACTCAATAAAGAAAATATACAATAAAAAATGTGGTGGGATATACCTATCAATTGGATTCTATTTTTTTATGGATGTCCTAAGAATAGGAGTATTCAGATCTTCTTGTTCTTGATATATATCTCTTCCTCATCTTGGTTATCTTCCCTAAACTCTTCATTGTTCTAAAAATATTTATTTGATCCATTGTATTCCTCTTCCTCATCATCCCAAAATTGATCTCCTTTCTCTTTCCAAGGTGCATCTTCTTGCTTAGTATCAATGTGCACTCATATTTCCTTTTCTTTATATTTGGGCCATTTTTGGTTATAAATAACTCTAAGTTCCATAAAAATCACATCTCTACAATTTATTTTTGGGTTTTGTGGATTCTAAAGCTTATAACCTTCAAAATTATCACCATATCCTTTTTAACTTTTAGATCCAACTTAGATCATTTTTTGTAGTTACATGAGTATAATCCTATAAACCAAAACCCTTGAATGTGAAACTAAATGTTTTTTACCTACCACACTTCATAGGGTGTAAAATCAAGAGCCTTACAAAGATATATATTTATTAAGTAACAAGAAACACTCAAATCTTCTTCCCAAAAATATCTACCCAAGTGTGAACCAATTAAAATACTTATAGCTCTTTTCATAATTGTTCCATTCATCATTTCTACCATCCTATTTTGTTGAGGAGTGTACAAAGTATTATGTTACTTAACACTACCTACATGCTCACAAAACTCGGATCTTAAAACCTTTATATTACGATCTAATTATTTTTCAACCAAGGCTTTAAATTCCTTAAACTTAATGAAAACTTCAAATTTGTGTCTCATAAAATAAATCCAGATAAATATTCTATTATCAATGAGGGACACAATATATATATATATATATTTTCCAATAGATTCAATATCCACAAGACTAGAAACAATTGAATGAATAATCTCTAATTTAATCTAATTTTATTACTGCTTGAAGGAAAATATTCTCTATTTTTTTATACCAAACACAATATTATAAAAAAAAAAATTCTCATTGAAATAAGAAAACTTGTTTAACAACCTCTTATTTAAGATGGTTTTCATCCAATTTCACTTATGTGGTCCAATCTAAAATACCATAAGATACATGTGTTTTTTATTTTTCTCAATCACATTGGTAGAGTCAAAAATAATGATGACATCTAACCTAAATAGAGTTCCCATCCTTGTCCCTCTCACCAATTTATAGTCATTCTTATCAAATTTTAGATGCATTTATCAATAATTCAATTTAGATATAAAAAATAAATTTTTAGCTAATCCAAGAATATGTAAAA
Source organism: Sequoiadendron giganteum (assembly GCA_007115665.2). Classification (NCBI taxonomy): domain Eukaryota; kingdom Viridiplantae; phylum Streptophyta; class Pinopsida; order Cupressales; family Cupressaceae; genus Sequoiadendron; species Sequoiadendron giganteum. The sequence goes on from CM021107.1 coordinate 387,626,269, forward strand.
AATCAAGGATATTTTTTAAACTCCCATCATTGAAACACAACTATACCTTTCATCATCCAACAATGGGATATGATTTGTTGTCCCCAAGTTATACTTATCCTCTATCATATTCTTAATATGTGGGAACCACTAATTATGAGGAGTTATATGATAGAAGCATACTAAATGACTTAAACAATTGTACTATATATATTAAATGAATAAATTAAAGATTTGTCACCTAAATTAGAGGATTTTTTTTTAGGAAAATATCATTTTTTTCTTTTTGTTTATGCATTCCTTCTTCTCATATCTCATGTTTCCATAATTCTAGCAATTTACTCTATCATTTATCCAAAATATTAGATTTTCCCTTAGACTTATCCTTAGGTACCTTTTGATCTCCTTTATATCCACCTCTTTTCTTTTACCCTCTCCTAACATGAAGAGAATTGAATGAGCTATCTATAGTTTTTTCCCATTTCTTATCACAATAATTTTGCAAGAAAAGAATCCATCTGGGTTCTTTGAGATTAACACTAATAGAAAAGACCAAAGTGACATAATACATTTATCTTTCTCATCTATCATTACATCAACATAAGATAACTAATTAAAAATTAAATTAAATACATTTAAATTCTTAGATATTGAATCTCTCCATTTTAAGAGAAAATAATTTTATTTTTATACAACTTATTTACCAAAAATTGGCTTCGTAAATATCACCCAACCATGTCCATAGATCATTTTTTTCTCTTTAGAAAATTTCAATAGGACAAAGTCTACAATAAAAATCTAAATGGTTCCCCATTGCTTTCTTATTCATATTATCTCACTCATCTTGATCTATCTTATCTAGTTTATTTTTCTTTGTTTTTTCCAACCATTGATCCCTCTCTTCAAGGAGACCCTCCATTTTTAACTTTCATATCTTTTATTTGGTTCCATTTAACTTTTTAATATCCAATCAAGAAGAGGATGTGGATATAAATTCTAAACAAATATGCAAAATAAATTTAGCCCAAAACTCACACTATAGCTCATAAAACCTTCACACTTCTACAAAATAAAATAAAAATTGGCATGATTTGATACCAAATGTTATAAATCAAGATAAACAACTATATATGATAATTTGTTTGTAACTATTAGACTAATTTAACCAACAGTAAACCAAATAGAGAGAGAAAGAAAACAAATCAACACAAATGTATAGAACAAAAGAATTAAACACATAACATATTATTTACATGAAAAAATCCTTTCATGAAAAAAACCACCAATAAGAGAGGCCCAAGTTTATATTATCTTTCACAATAAATATTTCATAAAATCCTCCCTTTTTCATCTTCAATCTTCAATCCTTTAGCACTTACATAAAAAAGAATTCTACATACTACTACCTCCTTTAGCATCTATTTTATAGTGTTTTCACCCCCTAAAGGGGGTAACAAATAGTTTATCATATTCCAAATACTTCCTTGGAATAATGCAAGAATTAATTGCATATCCTAATTTAGGTTACAACTCACTAACCAAATGTGACACATCATTTGTGCTTATGGACACCTTGTTTTTCCACATTGCAAAGTAGTTTTTGACTTCTTTACAAGGTTTTATAACCTGAATAAAAGATTACAAGTGTAAAAAAAATGATTTGAACTTGGGTTCTCAAAACCATCATAACCTCCAAGGTGCCTTTTTGAGAAATAGTAACTTCCTACTGGTAAAAAATTAGTCGCTACCCCCCAGTAAATAAAAGTTACCATACCATTACAACCCTAATGGTAAAAAGTAATTACTACTAATAGTGAATCTATCATCCCTTATTAAGGATTTAAAAATAATTTTATGATTGATTAAATACATAGGATTTATAAGATTGTTGGATCCCCTTTTGCAAAAACCTTAAATAGAGTGGGAAAGGTAAAAATAAGATTACCTTTGCTAATAAGGAGCCAAAGAAAGATGATCATATCCTTTCCAATAACCTCAAGGATAAAAATAGTATCTTCCCTAGAGAAAATGTTTTTTCCCTTAAAACAAATGTGGATAGGTCAAGGTTGATTTCTAAGGCTCCTAAGAAATTTTGAAAAAGTAAAAAATAATGAATTTTTCCTTGAAAAGGGTACATATTTTGAGCCTTTCAACCCTAAGGAGATTGAAATTTAAAAAAATATCTATGGTAAAATTGATCAAAGCTAAAAGAAGAGATAGAAGCAGGAGTGCAATCAACTTTAGATAATGCTATGACATTTTTTGCAAACAAACATCTAAGGAGAGAATGCTACTCTCCTTGATACCAATTAAGATTGTGTCATGGAATGTCATGGGAATTAATGCCCCTGACAAGAGAGCTTTGGTCAAGAAGTAGCTAGAAGCTTGTGGAGTTGATATTATAATTTTACAAGAGACAAAAACTTCAGATAAAATCTTTGAGGCAAAAATTCAGAAATGGAGGAAATGGAAGTCTTATCATTCTCCTATACAAGGTGCTTCAGGTGTTCTTATTGCTTTATGGGATGCTGAAAAAGTGGTGCTAGAATTATCAAGAAATGAGAGAAATTGGTAACTCCTAAAAATTTCCCACTTTGATCTTCATTTTTGGCTCTTAAATGTTTATGCCCCTATAGCTACAACTGACAAGAAACGGTTATGGGATGTGTTGATGGTGTTTTCTGCACAACAACTCAGACATAATATAACATCCTATCTCTCTTGAAAGGTAAATCTCTATCAGCAAGCCTCAAGAGATAACCCCAAGGTCACTAATGTCAGGTGTTGACAATGTAAAACAACTCAGTGATAAAAGTGAAAATGTTGGTAATCACAAGGGGCCTTACAAATGAACAATGTTGGAAGTATAATTTCATCAGATGTAGCAATATGGTGATGCTTTCAATCCTAAAACTAACCTAGATTAAAAGAAAGATCAAAAGAGATAAGGGTTAAAGATATATTCTAAACTAACTCCTAAGATCAATCGCAACAATGATGAAAGCTGCAAATGGATAGATCCCCAATAAAACCAATCTCTGCTTGATCAAGGAAAAGCCTGCAACTACAAAGAAATAGTGCAATCTTCTAAGGAAATCAAAATATTTTCAAACTATGAACATGCATCGACATACCCAATAACTGGTGCAATGTAAAAAAAATCACAATTGAACTTAGCACAAAATAGCGCCCAGACTAACTACACACAACATCTTACAATCAAAAAATTACTCAAAGTATGGATCAAAGATCGATCAAACATCATTCACATTTCACCATCATTGCAAAAGAATTGGAATCTAACATCTAACACTGAGAATCAAGAACAAGAAACCATAAACTATTGAAGATCAACACAAAGTTCACCAAATAATGACCCAATTGCATTAACTTCTCCAGAATTTACATAACAATTTCAAGTGTATCTCCTCCCCTACAACTACTAACTTGCAGAATCTAATTCCTAACTTAGCCAATTCTAGCTTTCTAACCACCTAAATTCAAAATTCTAACCTTCTAACCCTGATTCAAAGAAAGATGGAGCCCTAATTTATAGAGAAACAACATTAGGTCAACCCAGAATTAGGGTTTACATGTTGAGGTTGGCCCAGAGAGTTCTTAATGAAATAAAATTACATTAAATGCTAAAACATCATCTAGGTCAGCCTAGATTCTTCCATAATATTTCCCTTGATTTCACAAAACTCGAGGTCACCCCTCTAGTTGTAAACAGTTTGGGCACAGATTCTCATGTAAGCTCATCATCACATTCAATTTAAAATATTCTTGGTAGCATCATGGTGCACGTTTCCATATGTGGGTGTATTTGTAATTAATTTGAAGTATTCTCCTTTTGGTGCATTTTCATATGTAGGGGTGTACTTTGAATAAATTGGGCCTTCCTCCCTTGAATACGAATCCATATGCAATAATATCATGATTCCTTTAGTTCATCTTGCAAAATAGATATAAGAATGTTGCATGAGTTTTAATTTTAAAATAAATACCCATAAGGATTAAATATTAATTATTAGAAGTATTATTACTTATTCAATCCCTCATTTGAAACCTCAATGATCAATCTATTTTTAATAATCAGGGAATTAATCATATCATGATTCTTGATTAAGGAAATACAATAAAAGGTTCTAGTGAACTCCCTGTAGTATAGTGAAATACACTTATCCACCGCATTTATGTTCCTTCATCAACATATATCTTGTTTGTTGGCTCCATTAATATGTATTTCCAATCCTTCATCATCCGGTTGTTATTGGAACACGATTGCTTTAAAAAATCTATAAGACATAATACATTATCTTGTGCCCATGTAGATCAGTCCCCCATTAATTCATCTCATATTTTCCTCATTACACTATATTTCCTTTCAGAGTGCAGCCTTACTTCGATACAAAACCCACAGAGCATGCAATCTAAACCTTTTATTTCACAATTCCCTAGTGATTTTATCAGCATAGTCTGAATATCATTGTCAAAGCTTGTTCATTATCAATATTGAGAATTTAAAACAAATGAACAAAAGTCGGGTAATCCGAGCAAGCTCAGATTCCCCAACCAGATTAGAGGTCGGATAATCCAATCATGCTCGAATTTCCTGGACTTGACACATTGAGCATCTTTGACTCAAAAACATGATGTGAGATGGGACCTTTTATCATAATTAAGTATATGTCAATACTAATCACCATGACATCACATTGAAATCCTCCTCATTAAAGCTTGATTCATTAAACACGTTGAAGATTTTGAGCTTCATAGGGCTTGGGTATTTCAAGGGGTCTCGAAATCACTGAGTAGAGGATAAGTCAAAATTCACCAAGTGTTCATCATTTCAAGGTTGAGATTTTGGGTGGTCCTCGGACCCGAAAAATCTGAGGGGGCTTAGATTCTCCGAGCATATTAGAGCTCAGAAAATCTGAGCTACCTCAAAATTTCTGAATTTTAGCTTGAGTGCAAAAAATTCACTAAGTGTTGAATCCACCCTAATCTAAGCTGATAAATGATACCTCAAACACCTCCTTTATTCCCATTTTGGCCTTTTAAACTTACCAAAATGAGCAAAAAATGTGCTAACGTACATCTTTAGAAACCCGAAAACACGAAGGGAGCTTAGACTCGAGTAATCCGAGGCAGCTCAAATTACCCAACCGAATTAGGGTTCGAGTAATCTGAGGTAACTCAGAATTATCGAACCTGGCCAGAACTTAGCCAATTTTCCTCTAAGTCAAAATTTTATGCAAGGGCCAGGCTCAAGGAGTTAATAAATCATCATTAAGTTGCAAAATGACATCTTAAATGTCAATTTATCATTAAGCACATAGGTGAAACAAAACCAAGACCGAGTGATTTATCCCTTAAGGGGATGAATTCAAGACCCTACGACAACAAACAAGAAAGAAAAGCAAGAAAAGAGGGTCCCCACCTCAGGTGGGGCATGTGTGCAAAAAAGGTACGACAAATGGTGACTCCGCTAGGGAAATGATCCAGAGAATTTCGATGACAAACTGGAATCAAGAACCCAGAATCTTTGGTTTCGATCCTCACATCAAATAAACCAATGTCTCAAAGCCAATGAACAAGCTATCCCTTCATGAGATGGAAATCCAAGTGTGTGCAAGAGTATAAATTTCCCTCCTTAAGCTACTACAAGAACCAAGTTCAATCAAGTTAAGCTACATAAAGATTATAACTTCAAAAGCAACCTAGATAGAGCCTCGTTGCTAGTCAGGCATCCATAGCTCCAATGAGGTTATCGTTGTGATTCTCCTGAACATAGCTCTACTACCAACAAGAAATCCATAGCCTCGGTGGAGATATTTGAATCCTCCTAAAAATTTGAATTCACTTTCTTTCGACATTCAATATTTTCTTTTCTTTTCTTTCTTTCCTTTTTGATATTTCTTTTTTCTTCTTTTCATTTCAACCCATAAGCAATGAAGCTCATGCTTAGGGTTGAGAATCACAGTGGAATTGAAGCAAAATATAATATTTTTCACTTAACCAGACCTCACAAGGAACCAAACAACAACCTCAAGATTCTTAAGATGTATGTAAGATATAAGATTTGAGAACATTCAAGAGCTAACTCAATCCAATGACTTCTCCACTTTAAATATTAAGCACATATGACACTGAATAGAGGACCTCCACCACTACTCTTGGAAAAATGATTAAGTTTGTAAAGGAAATACTTAGAACAACCCCAAATAAAATAATTTTTTTTGTGCGAATAAGACACTCCCAACAAAAAACAGGGGAACCCAATCCGAAGAAGCAAAGCAACAACCAAACCAAAATCCAAAGAAAAACTAAACTAGCAAAAGAAAACCAAAGGAAAAGAAAAGCAATCTAAACTAAATCCATCTATCCTAAAGAAAACAAAAAGCAGACTAAAGAAAAAGAATAGTAGGGTAAGCTGCATTTATTCAAATCAGACTATGGTACAAGAAGAACCAAAATAAATCACGATCAGATAGGGAAAACTGATTCCAACCCCCATATGGTTCATCAATGTATGGACAAGCAATAAGGTGATGGTAATAGTCCTCAAGAATGCAAATTAATCTTTATGTTCAACAAAATAAGGCTTAATAATGCAACATTCAAACTCAACCTCATCAACAGGAATAATCAGCAACTAAGGCAACTCATTGAAACCATGATCAATCCATATGCAAGTTGTCTTTCCTAAACCTCCATAATCAAATTGATAAGCTTCAAAATTCACAACAAGGAAAGAAACAACCTGATGTGACCCTCGTTCAAGCAACATGTGGTGCTTGTTGGCTTCCAATTGTGAAGATCTGATATCCAAGTCATTAGGAGGTCTCGACTGATGGTGTGGTATCCCTCTCAGATTCAGAACATGAAAATTAGCAGTAGATTCATCAATAAGAAATTCAGTGTTAGAGTAATAAGTTATTACACTTAATTAATTATATCATATTGGTTAATTAATTAATTCACTTATTCCTTTAGGTACTTAAGCTAAACTTAGGCACATTAATAATTGATTAATTATTAAGTGTGCACACTAGGGTTTCCCTTTTAGGGTTTCTTGATCTCTTTCATAAGGATTGATCTCTTTGTAATAATTGATTCTCAATAATGCATTTTTACTTTGAGGTTTACAGAACATCTTCTTTGGTTCTGCATGTCTTTTGCATGTGACAAATGATTACATGCATGTGATCTTGGTTTCTAACATTCAGGATAAACATCATATTGAATAAATTCATAATTAAAATCATGGAACTTTTCACCTATTTGTATTTCATCATGAGGGATAAATGATTACAATGCAGGGGAATCATCATGTACAACAATTGCCTTAGTAGGATGGTCATCAGGAGGCATCATAGACTGAACCTCAAGCGCATTTTCACCTACAACTATGTGATTAAACACATCAATTATGATTGTAATATTACTGTTTTCAGCATCATTCAGGTTTTCCTACACATCAGTATGAACCACATTAGCTACCTCATCCTTTATACATAAAATCTGTGAATTTTCATTAAGTAGTTCATCAATAGATAGAGAAAAAATAGAATTTGATAAATGAGAGGACTCCCTGAATTCATCTTCTATTGGTCATAGCCATCCAGGACATTGACTCCATTTATTCCTTCTTTTCCTTCTTCAAGGAGTTCATCGGAAGCTTGTTGATATTCTTCTATTGAAGACTTATTTGATGTATCATTTTGTGCATCTCCTAAATGTTGCAACAAATTTAATTATTCTTCCACCTCCTTTATGGTTGTATGGCACTAGAAATAGGTGAATTCAGAATATTCTTCCTCATGTATCCTGTACCAAGTTGGTAACAACAACTCCTCTAGTAAGAATCTGTAACTTAGGCCTAACCAATCCTTCAAAAATCTTGCCACAAACTCATTGTATCTAGTCTATATTAGACCTTCATCATGAACAAAGGAAATCTAACTTAGCTCTTCTTCCTATTGTGGTTCACCCTCAACTGAATTTTCCATTTCAGACACTTGGTTAGCCTTTGTAGGACCAACATCCTTTGTGTTTGTCGGTTGTTCTTCACTTGAATGTTCATCAGCTACTTCCATTTCCTCGGATATTTCAGACTCTTCCTTCTGGCATGTGGCTTGGTTTGGGGATGGATCAACACCTATTGCACATTCTCTAGATCTGGAATTTTTCTTCTTTATAGTACAATCCTTGAATGACTATTCTTTCCATTCTAGATATCTCCCAACTTTAACAATAATGTCCACACATTAATGGCAAGTGAATTCTGAATGAGATGCATTATGAACTTTGTACCATTTAGATGAGCTGAAATCTTTCAAACACTTACCACCACCAAGCTGATCTTTAACTAACTTTGTGAACGTCTCAATTGCAACATCAACAAACTCTAGATCTATGGAGGCTATTGGTTCAAGCAGGTTCCGCATGAAAATATCCCTTTGCAAAACCATCTTGATTTTACCCAAAAAGGTTAAGCATTCAAACTCATTATGCCTAGAGGTATTGTGGATTATGCACTGGTCTGGTAATGCATGGTGATGCAAACTCTTACTATTCTAGAGATCCAATCTCTTATTCAGAGACTCACAAAGTTGTGGAAAACCAATCTGATGGCTATTTCCATCATGGAAAGAATAAGGCTTCTTTTCCATCTTGACTCAAAATTTGTACTTTCAGATTTAGAGATCTATCATATCTCATATTTTCAACATGAATTCTCATTCATCTTCCAACAATATCACTTACGTTCAACCCTCCTTCTAGTGCCAGTTTGTTGATGGTATTTTTTGCAACACAACAATCAGACAAAATATAACATTTTATCTCTCTTGAAAGGTAAATCTCTATCAGCAAGCCTCAAGAGATAACCCCAAGGTCTCTAATGTCAGGTCTTGACAATGCAAAACAACTCAGTGATAAAAGTGAAAATGTTGGTAATCACAAGGGGACTTACAAATGAACAATGTTGGAAGTGTACTTTCATCATATGTAGCAATATGGTGATGCTTTCAATCCTAAAACTAAGCCAAATTCAAAGAAAGATAAAAAGAGATAAGGGTTCAAGAGATATTCTAAACTAACTCCTAAGATCAATCACAACAATGATGAAAGCTACAATTAGACAGATCCACAATAAAATCAATCTCTGCTTGATCAAGGACAAGCCTGCAACTGCACATAAATGGTGCAATCTTCTAAGGAAATCAAAATATTTTCAAACTATGAACATGCATCGACATACCCAATAATTGGCACAATGTAAAGAAACATTCACAGTTGAACTTAACACAAAATAGGGCCCAAACTAACTTTACACAACAAATTACAATCAAAAAATTGCTAAAAGTATGGACCAAAGATCGATTAAACATCATTCACATTTCACCATCATTGCAAAAGAACTAAAATAAAACATCTAACACTGAGAATCAAGAACAAGAAACCATAAACTGTTGAAGATCAACAAAAAGTTCACCAAAAACAATGACCCAATTGCATTAACTTCTCTAGAATTTACATAACAATTTCAAGTCTATCTCCTCCTCTACAGCTACTAACGTGCATAATCTAATTCCTAACTTTACCAATTCTGGATTTCTAACCACCTAAATTAAAAATTCTAACCTTCTAACACTGATTCAAAGAAAGCTAGAGCCCCAATTTATAGAGAAACAACATTAGGTTGGCCAAGAATTAGGGTTTACATGTTGAGGTCGGTCCAAAGAGTTTTGAATAAAATAAAATTGCATTAAATGCTAAAACATCATCTAGGTCGGCCTAGATTCTTCTAGAATATTTCCCTTGATTGCACAAAACTCGAGGTCACCCCTCCAACTGTAGATAGTTTGGGAATGGATTCTCATGTAAGCTCATCATCACATTCAATTTAAAATATTCTTGGCAACATCATGGTGCACGTTTCCATATGTTGGTGTATTTGAAATAATTTGAGTTATTCCCCTTTTGGTGTGTTTTCATAAATAGGGGTGTACTTTGAATAAATTAGACCTTCCTCCCTTGAATGTGAATCCATATGCAATAATATCATGATTCCTTTAGTTCATCCTACAAAATAGATATAAGAATGTTACATGAGTTTTAATTTTAAAATAAGATACCCATAAGGATTAAATATTTATTATTAGAATTATTATTATGTATTCAATCCCTCATTTGAAACCTCAAAGATCAATCTATTTCTAATAATCAGAGGTTTAATCATATCATGATTCTTGATTAATGAAATACAATAAAAGGTTCCAGTGAACTCCCTGTAGTACAATGAAATACACTTATCCACCACATTTATGTTCCTTCATCAACATATATCTAGTTTGTTGCCTCCATTAATATGTATTTCTATTCCTTCATCATCCAACTGTTATTAGCACACAATTGCTCTAGACAATCTGTAATCCATAATGCGTTATCGTGTGCCCACACAGATCGGTCTCCCATTGATTCATCTCATATTTTCCTCATTACACTATATTTCCTTTTGGAGTGCATCCCTACTTCGATACAAAACCCACAAAGCATGCAATCTAAACCTTTTATTTCATAATTCCCTAGCGATTTTATCAACGTAGTCTGAATATTATTGTCAAAGCTTGTTCATTATCAATATTGAGAATTTAAAACAAATGAACAAAAATCAAGTAATCCAAGAAAGCTTAGATTTCCTGGCCAGATTAGAAATCGGATAATTCGAGCATGCTCAAATTCCCTAGACTTGACACATTGAGCATATTTGACTCAAAAACATGATGTGAGATGGGACCTTTTAGCATAATTAATTTTATGTCAATACTAATTACCATGACATCACATTGAAATCCTCCTCATTAAAGCTTAATTCATTAAACACGCCAAAGATTTGGAGCTTCATAGGGCTCGGGTGTTTCAAGGGGTCTCAAAATCACTGAGCAAAGGATAAGTCAAAATTCACCAAGTGTTCATCATTTCAAGCTTGAGATTTTTGGTGGTCCTCGGATCCGGAAAATCCGAGGGGGATCAGATTCTTTGAGCGGATTAGAGCTCAGAAAATCTGAGCTACCTTGGAATTTCTGAGTTTTAGATTGAGTGAAAAAAATTCACTAAGTTTTGAATCCACCCTGATCTAAACTGATAAATGATACCTCAAACACCTCCTATATTCCCATTTTGGCCTTTTAGGCTCACTAAAATGAGAAACAAATGCATGAATGTACATCTTCATAAACCCAAAAACATGAAGGGAGCTCAGACTCGGGTAATCTGAGGTAGCTTGGATTACCCGACCAAATTAGGGTTCGGGTAATCCGAGGTACCTCAGAATTACCGAACCTGGCCAGAACTTAGCCAATTTTCCTCTAAGTCAAAATTGTATGCAAGGGTCAGCCTCAAGGAGTTAAGCAATCATCATGAAGTTGCAAAATGACATCTCAAAAGTCGATTTATCATTAAGCACATAGGTGAATCAAAACCAAGACTGGGTGACTTATCCCTTAAGGGGATGAATTCAAGACCGTACGATATCAAAAAAGAAAGCAAAGCAAGAAAAGAGGGTCCCCGCCTCAGTTGGGGCATGTGTGCGAAAAAGGCACAACAGGATGTTTTTAATAATTTTTTTGATGGGATAAGGAATGATAAAGTGATTGTTGCAAGGGATTTTAATGATATATCTAGCTTACATGAAAATAAAGGTGGGAATTTTCCACCACAAAAGGTAATAGATGATTTTGTAACTTTCATCTCAAATAATGCTCTATTGGACATCCAGCTAGAAAGAGGTCAATTCACTTGGACAAATCAAAGGAAAGGAAAACTGGCGTGGAGGTAAAAAGGGGTTATTTTCTAAAATCTTGCCTCTTTCACATTCATATCATTATGTTATTTCTTTAACCATTGAAGTCGCCAAAGCTATAGAGAAGCATGTCACTTCTTTTAAATTTGAAAAGATTTGGTTTCGACATCCACACTTTTTTCCTTTGTTGAGATAATGGTGGGCAACTTCTCCTTTTGTAAGAGGCTCTAGAATGTATCAGATAGCTCATAAATTGAAGCATATCAAACAGAGATCAAGATTTAGAATGTAACAATATTTTTAAAAAAATTAAGCAAAAAGAAAGAGTTTTCAAGGAATTATCAGTTATAAATGATAGAATAATAGTCGAGGGTCTAGATGCTAATACTTATGAGCTCCAAAAGAAACTAAAAGACGAATGGGTAGAATTAGTGGCAAGGGAAGAATTTTACTAGAGGAAGAAGTCTAGGAAGTTGTGGTTGAAAGAGGATGATAGAAAAACAAAAAAAAATCATGCCTCTGTACAGATTAAGAAATCACGTAACTTCACATTTAGAATTCAAATTTCTCTAATAGGAAAGGACTTAGTTAAGGAAGAATAAATACATGAGGAAGGTATAAGGTACTTTTCTACCCTCTTGTCTACTCCCAAAAATAAGTCTTCATCATCTATCAAAGATGCAAAAGAATTGTTGGATTAAATACCAACATTGATCATAAAATAGGGCAATGAGCATATTTTGAAGCCTTTTTCTTTTGAGGAAGTCAAGGGAGCGGCTTTTTCTATGTAGCTAGAAAAAGCTCATGGTTTGAATGTTTTTATAGTGTTGTTCTTTCAGAAATATTAGGAATTCATAGGTTATGTTGTGTTTTTGGCATTAGAGGAATTAAGGAGAACATGGACTATGCTAAAGCAGTTTAATTCAACATGCATTGCTATCATTCCAAAAGTAAATGATGCCAAAAAAAATTGTGGAGTTTAGGCCAATCTCCTTATGTGATACAATCTATAAATTTTTTACTAAAGCTATTTATCTAAGAATCCAACCACTAATTTCTAAAATAGTGTCACAAGAACAAGGCAGATTTGTTCCTAGAAGGGAGACAACAGAAGATGTAATAGTAGATCATGAAGTGCTACATACTATTAAAACTTGTAACATTTTGTCGTTCACCACTAAATTGGATATGATGAAAGCGTATGATAGATTGTGCTGGGATTTCTTGATTCAGGTACTGAAGAATTTTGGCTTTAGTAATAGATGGTGTAAATGGATACTCTCATGCCTCTCAAGTGCAAATTGTTTGGTTATTTTAAATGGATATCCAGTAGGTTTTTTTGGTTCTTCTCAAGGATTTAGACAAGGAGATCCTTTATCTCCTTTACTGTTTATTTCAATGGTAGAAGCCTTAAGTAGGTCAATTTAGAAGGCTCATTTACAAGGATTATGCTAGGGGGTTAAAATCCCTAACACAAATATTTCAACAACACACTCTCTTTTTAAAAATGATAAATTGTTGTTTTCCAAGGCTTCTTTAGTAGAAGTAGCACAGGTCAAGTCATTGTTGGAAAAGTACTCTTCCACTTCAGTGCAGAAAATTAATGTAGCCAAGTCTAAAATATACATTTTTAATACAAAAAAAGCTATAGCAAGGAAATTGGTAGCGTTACTAGGGTTTCAAAAATCAAAGCTTCCTTGTTCATATTTTGGCATACCTTTCTTAATGGGTTCAAACAAATCTTTGTTTTGGAATACAGTGTTAGAAAGAATTAAAGCTAGAATTCTTGCTTGGAAATGTCAATGGTTGACGCTATCAGGAAGAATTTTGTTGTTCAAATATTCCCTTGCATCTATCCCAAACTATTTCTTGGTTGTACTGCATGCTCCAAAGAGTGCTATTCTTCAAATTGAAAGGATCGTAAGAGAGTTTTTGTGGAAAGGTAATTTGGATGATAAGAAGAAAATTCCTTTGGTATCTTTGGAAAATATGTGTTCTAATAAGTTTAGTGGTGGAGTGGGGATACATAATTTTTCTGCAAGGAACATGGCTTTAGGGGCTAAGATGGCATGGAAAATGTATGCTAGACCATATTTTAAATGGCATAAAATGATGCAAAATAAATACTTGGATAATGATAGCCCATCAAGAATTTTTATAATCTATAATCCTACAAGTGGATCAGCTATGTGGAACTTCATCTTGGCTTGTAGAGATGTTATTATCCCATAATTGTCATGGGAAGTAAACAATGGTGAACAAGTCTTGTTTTGGAAGGATTCATGGAATGGTTTACCATCTCTTAAATCCAATCAGGACTTCTAGTTAACAGAGGAGATTTTATCAGTAAGTTTGGAGATAGTCTTAAAGGATTATGTTCTTTCCTCAAATCCCATAATAGGTTTAGTTAAATGGAAGGACTTTTCAGCAACCCCTCTTTCAGCTAATCAAAAAAAAAAAAAATTCAAGCATTTTGAATGGAAAATTTTTGTATCTATCTAATAAGCCAAATAAGTTGATTTGGGTACCTTCGAAGAATGGTAGCTATACTATTAAGCAAGGCTATACATCAATTGTCTCTCAAACCCAATCTTAGAGAGCATATATTTTTTGTTGGAGTTTAATGATATTGCCAAAGGATAGAAGCTTTGCATAGTTGTCCCTAAGGAATCAGATTTTGATAGGTGTCAGGTTGGTGAAATTAGGTATAGAAAAATCCTTCAAATGCATGTTGTATAAAGAGGTTCATGAATCACTGGATCATCTATTTTTACTTGTCTAGTGGCACAAGAAATTTGGGATTTCATAATGGGAAAATTGAATGTATCTTTTCCATTTCCTAAGTTGTTATGGGATTTGTTTACCAATTAACCAATTTTTTATAAATCATCCCTCTTTACATGCATTTGGATAGTGACACCGGCTATGGTAATTTGGTGGGAAATAAACAAACGTATTTTCAGGAGTCAATCTTCACCAGTTCAAAGGATTAAAGAGAAGATTGAGAAAGTGATTTCAAAATTTTTAATTTCCTATGTTCGTAGTTCAAATACAATCTCCTATTTGTTCACTAATTGGGATAATTATATTCTACATCATTGGAATCACATTACATTACCTTTTGTAGGATCTTGCTTTCTATCAAATTCTACCAAAATAGATAGAAGTAAGATTATGTGGTTTCCCCCTAACCCATCCTTTTGTAAGCTCAACTTTGATGGAGCTTCAAGAGGAAATCCTAGCATGTCAGGAGCAAGGTGTTGTATTTGGGACTGGAAGGGGTCATTACTTGTAGCTAAAGCAATTCATTTGTCTATTGGTACAAACAACATGGCAAAGCTCAAGCTCTCTTGTCTATATTAACAATGGCAAAGGATCTTAACATCAATAAGCTTCATGTAGAAGGAGACTCTTTATTGATTGTTAACATGTTGATCATCAAAGCTTGTGCCTTTCCAACAACCTTATGGAAAATTTAGCGAGTGGGGGACCAATTTGTGCCTCACTAAATAACCTCCAGGATTTTTTATAGAAAATTGTCTCTTCTTTGTGTTGGGAGAAAAAGGTAGAAGGAAATGCAAATAAAATATGAAAATGGTGATGCACCAAATCTTTTACAACATTTCAAACCTTAACTTATTTCCTATGGATGATATAATAGACACAAAATTTCGCAGACCCTTCATTGTTGGGAAGAGAATGAGCAACAAAGGCTAAGAAAAAGCATAGTGCAGTCTTTCAAATCTCCCCATGGGAAGCGCCCATTAAGGTCTGATCAAAAATAATAAAACTCTATAAGTTAACAAAAATATCCAAAAATTGTAGAAAACCCTTCTCTTTTACAGAATAAGATGAAAAATAACAACTTTTACAGAAAATGGAAAAGTTCAACACACATAATCTGATCTTTGAAAACTATTATTCAACATAGAATCTTACAACATGGAAATTAGCTACCTAAACTATCAAAATAAGCTTAACACAATTTTTTAATATGAAAGATAATATAAACAAGGAACTTGAAAAAGGCCATAACATGCATATTTTCAAAGATTTCTTCTAAATAGATCAAACTTTAATATCAAATAAGTTGAAAAATAAAGGTCGGATGCCAATCAAATGCTACTTTAAGTTAACATATAACATGCTAGAGAATAGTAGAATTCCACAAAACTTTCTAATTTTGAAAACATAAAACTCCCTAACTAGATCTATCTACTCTGAAAAGATATTTGAAGTAACCTCTTTCATGAAAAACTATCTACTTAGAATTTCTAAAAACTTTTTTGTTTTTTTTGTTGTGATCTCTTTATAGCTTGGAGGAAGAGAACACTACCACCAATCATTCTAGTAGCAAAACTGCTAGATGCCTGCACCTAATAGCCCACGATCTGATCATAAATCTTGATTAGATCATAGCAATCCCTAATCATTAATTTACAATTGCTTCATTAATGTCCTTAGATATTTAGCAAAGATTGCAATCAGAAAACAATCAGATTTAGAAAAAAATCTTAGCAAAATTTGATTGATTGACTATACAGATTGATGGCGCCATCTCAAAGGTTCCAACCTAAAAGTAAGAAATACCCAGTATGCTCCGAAAAACTCCATCCAATGAGATCACTCCACAAAAACATAACCTACCTAAAGCGAAGAGATGATGTGTCGAGTGGGCGAGGAATCTTAGATTCATGAAAATAGCTTTAGAGAAAATTCCCAGTGAGCTGACATGTGCCCTGACTTGCTCCCAAAAGGAAGAAAATGAACAAAAGTCATGCAGCCACCATGTGGCATATTATGCACCTTTCAGAATGACCTTTTTTCTTTAAATGCGGATCCATCGTGAAGCCAAAAAATGTAAGAGCTGAAAACCAGAAAGATTAAGGGAAAAAACTTCTTTATAATTTTGGCGACTAACAGAGGGCCTTCGCTTATGGAGACATGAACCTAGAGCTCTGGGAAATCCTGGAGTTTGAGGAAGGAAAAATGTTGTACCTCCCAATCCAAATCAATGGGTCGAATGAGAGTGCAGAGAATCTCGTCTGCTTGATCCAACTCAAATATTTTTTAAAAAGAAACACCCCCCACCTTGTTGAAAGAACCTCGATGTGGTAATAGAGCCGAGAAAGGGGAAGTATCTCCTTCTCGATTTCATCAATGGTGGGTGTCGAGCTTAAACCTGGGAGTATTGTGTAAGCTTGGGCCTTTTGTTTGATTGCATTCATGATTTGCTCAATTGAAAACACTTCTCCATCTGGTGAGAAAAGGGTAGGTAATCCAGATTCGAGCATAGCATTGAACTCTCTTTTTATCTCATTAACCTTCTTATTCAACACTACCTAACACTCTTTGATTTTTGACATGACCTTGTGGAAGTTGATGAATTCACTTGCCTTCCTCAAGGTAGCCCTTCGATTAGGAATCCCTGCATCCCTTAAAACCTCTTCAGTGGTCTTGCATAATTTGGAAATAAGATTTTCCGATTTCATGGCCCGAGGAGCATAAATTTATAGAATTTGGTTGGCCATCAGGCCAACCTTTTCATTCAATTCCTAAGAATCCCTTAAAAACTACAATACTATCCTTAGAGCGGAGATTTCGACCATGATCCTTTCCCAATGTGAGGATATCAATATTTTCAATGTTGAAAGGATCTTGAATCCTTGCACCACAGCCAATTCCTAATGGAATCAAGATTCCCTTTCTTTGATTTTCTCCTCCATCTAGTTTTTCTCTTGGAGGGTTTTTATTAGTTCAAAGCTGAACCTTCCGACCTCTTGATCATGAGCCTGCAAAATGGACTCGATCTCCTTCTTCTCTTGATTTTTCCTTTCCATTTCCTCTTGGGCCTTTTGTAGATCATCAGAAACCTGAGATCAGACATTGTCCAATTCTTTTTGCATTCTTTCTTATATATGTTGCTACTCTATGTTTGTCTAACACTTAGTAGCAAGGTCAACTCTTAGCTTTTCAATCTCAGCGTAAAGTTAAATTTATTCATTTTGGGCCTCTTCAAGCAACTTAGTCACTTCTCCTTGTTGATCCTCTATTTGTCTTATGCAAGCCATTTCGACATCTTTTCCGTTGATTTATGTTTCTAGCCTATTCACCGTGTCCTTTACATTTACCAACTTTGCCTCATGCTTCTTCAACTTCTTGTCCAGCCTTTCATAATCAATGTAGACCACTTTTTGGGTGGCCTTATCTAGAACCACCTTGTCTCGTGGGCGATTTTCACTTAAATCTAGACCCATAGCTCTTATTTCATAATCTTCCATCTACATTTCTCCCTCGGGCTTCGATACAATCGGCTTCATGGTAGCGACCAACAAGGAATTTTGCTCCTCATTGTAACAAGCCTAAGTCTTCTTCATTGTTAGTTATTTGGTAGCTTTTAACTATAGCTTCTATTTTCTAGCCTGTCAGGCTTTCTTTGTTGCATTGAAATGACCTTGGAGACTTTATGGAGTGTCGATGCTTTGTGCAACAATGGAGGCACTTGGACAGAGACTGAATAGGGTGATGGAAGGAGAAGCCTCAAATGTATGGGATTGCAGAGAAGCAATGGGGAGTGTTATCATAAAAAATGGTGGGATATCGTATAGAGATTGAGTAGGGGAAAACCCATTGGATTGAAAAGGGAAGATGTTTGCCCAAGAGTAGATGGGCTTGGAGAAATTGGCAATATGGATGCTTCATATTTTTCAATGAGGGCCATTGATAGGGCAATTAAAGAATCAATCGTGGCTGAAGTTGATGACACTTGTTCGGTGCATAAGGTTACTTCATAGGGTTGATTGTTGAAAATAGTTAGGGTTCATTTAGGACAAAAATATCAGAATCTATGGATAGAGGACCCTTCTCCACAGATGGGGGCTGAGTATTAACTAGAGATGTAGAGGCAGAAAGAAGAGGGAGAAAAACTTACCTAGGCTGCTAAAGCCAAAAATCCCTATGAAGTGGACTCCACTTCTTCTTCTCCTCTAACTGATGCACAAGTTCGGCCTAGATCTTGGACTTGTCTCCTCTTTGTATGATTGGAACTAGCAGATTTTGATCCTTTGGTGGTCAATCTTGCTGAAACTTGGCCTTCAGTAACCACGGCGGACCTCTTTGGGGACCGTTGGGTTCTTTTTTCTTTGCTTCAAGCATTGGCAAAGGATGTGACCTAGGAGTCCTTGTGCTTTGATCCTTTTCTTTTGTCTAGTTCCTAAGGCTAGGAAGTATAAATTGGAAGCTCCTCATATTCAACCTCATGACTAGTCTCAGGATTACTATCCTCAGAATCAACCTCCTTTTCATAAATCTCATTGAACCTTTCATCATGTGGTTGGAGATCTCCATACATGGCATTTGGGCACCTCATTTCCTATCAGAACCTCTAGAAATCTACTTTCTTTCTCTCTAACCACCCTAGGTGTTTTAATTACGTGTTGATGGACTTATTCATCAGGAGGCTCCTGTGGTACTTTGTAGTCTAGATGTAGAATTCAAACCATGGTGGTCGATTGAATGGTATGTGGGCCAAGTCGATGTATAATTTTGGCCTTTCTTCAGTCAAGTTTTTTCTTGACTTAAAATACTCTTGATTCTCATGCCTCAAACTTGGGAGGTGCATTATCGGGTTGTAATCCCATGTGTCGCAAAAGAGAACCAAGCCCTAATGCCCTAATTTTCTAGTAAGCACCTCTCGATCCTTCCGCTTTACCAGTGTTACTTGATTGTTGACAATAATGAGGGGAGTCAAATAGAGTGTGGTTTTGTGCCTTTTGACGCCATAAGTGTTTTCAGTAATGGTTGCTCAATGGCATGCCTCCAACGTGAAAACCCTAACCGTTACAAATTTAGGGAGCCTAAAAGGCTCCTTGATGAAACCATGGAATCTAATGAAAATGAAATCATCAACAAGGAAATAATCCACTAGTGTCTATGAGACTTTTATCCATTGCAAGAATTCAAAGGAAAAATGGCCTGAAGGGTGTGGGAACAAGTCTAGAAGCAATGGCCTCATGAAATGATCCACAAACCAATAATAATCCCATGTCTTTGAAAGCACATGATTCCAGACTGAAATTGGTTGGATTAAACCCTTTACATCAAACCTAAATAACAACAAACCTCCCTCAAGAAATTCAAAATTTATCAAGTGAACCAAGAAAGAAGAATACCTGAATCTACATTCAGTATTGTAGGTCCTCAATTTCTCTAGCATCCTTTCAGCTATTGCCTCAAAAAATTCAAAATACTTCTAGCTTTTTTCTTTCTTAAGCATGAAATCCAAGCCCATCTAGAAAGGATGGACCGATTCATCATCATCAAAACCGTAAATACAGGCCAACATCGAGAAAACAAACTATGTATCTTGTTTGAACTTTTTGTGTGCCAAAGGGAAGGAAAAGTGATCTCTCTCTAGCCTTTCCTTTGTTTCATCTTCATAAAATTGCAGCTACCTTGTTCTTGTTCTCTAGAATTCTTCTATTTCTTCCTGGTCAAAGATATTGGCACCCCAGGTTGTAGGGATACAAAATATGTCCTGGATGGTCATCATAGTAATTGCACCTTTATCTTGCTATCGGTAATAATCCTTGCCTCTTTGTCAAACATCTTAGCACATGCATCCACCAGCTCCAGACATGGGTGTATGGTGGGCAATATGAACTATGAAAAACCACAATTCTAGAGCCATGAAGCAAAACCTTCAACTAACCCATGTCTAACCATTCTTTGTAGTGCCCTTTCCCTAAGGATTTTAGGGTTAGCCACCAATTTTGGCTCAAAAATGTTGTTTATGAAATCCAGCACTACCTCTTTCTTAACATGGTCATCTACTTGCACTAGTTTAGTATGGGAAAAATGTCACTCTTCTAGCATTGAGGCATTTCCAAATTAATCTGCCAAAAATATTGACATAACCTAGCCTTTTAGATGGGGCTCCATCCTTTCTACTAGATGTTGATGCTTTTTCCATTATTGTGCTGAAAAATTGCAGAGAGCTTCCTTAGAGAAATGACTACTTGCTATCTTGTTACTTTTAGAAAATTGTTCTTTTGGGTGCATTTAATTCCTCTTGCACATACATGCAGTTAAGACACTTCCATTACCGTTGGTCCGCTAAATGCTACCACCGAGGTAATACATGTGGATTGGGGATTTGTATACTTCGAGAATGCCAAATTTGTCGTGTGAATGTAATTAGTACATTCTTCCTGCCGCCTCTTTCATAGATAAGCCTAATGCATTAGAAAGCATGTTTTTAGTCATGAGAAGCATGCTTTGAGTGGTATAAAGTACTCTAAAAATATGTGCATATTTAATTTGTTAGAACTTACCACGTTAATCAACATCTTTTCATATAAACAAGCAAGCTAGTTCTAATGATAGCAACAGACACATGGTGGTGATTGGCCTATGCGAGCATTGACTCCCAACACCCAAATTTATTTCTCAAGGCCTCTTGCTATATTTTTCATACGATCCACCTCTCACCCTCTAGTTGATTTGATATTTTCTTTATTGTAGTCCGACGAGAAATGAATTTTTTCGTTGCTTGGGTTTGTCGGTGCACCATTTCTATAAATAGCTATGCCATCTTATTGCAATATTCAATTGGAATATCTCTTTTAGTTTAGAAAACTTTTCCTATTGTATCTCATCCGGCTAGCCTTAGCTCTTTTATCATCATTATGTCATCCGGTCTAGGAACTCCCATTCAGCTCCTTCCATGAAGGTCGCAATACTCTATGGGTGAAGTTAGTGGTGATAGAATCAAGTAGTTGGTAAGGAAGAGTGGCTGCCTTACTGTTGTTGTGTTCAATTGGGTCCTTGGTAAGGACTACATCAAGGATGAAAACCAGCCACAGTGCAACTCCAACTTTGTCTCCTGCTATGTGGCTTCCCTGCTTGACCTGGATATCAGTAAGACTTGGATAATTGAGTTGTGTCATGCCATATTTGATTCTCTATATTTGGAAGGGCTCGGTGAGATTGTTCAAGTGGCCATCATTGGTGGTGGTACTCCGTACACCATGGACCTTCGCAAGCATTTCAATTATGGGGAGGATGTGGTTTGGCTACCCCTCCTTACCGATTTTTGCATAATGGACCTCTAGAGGCACCATTCATTATCTCATCCTATGACTACTTTTATTTTGAGGGAGTATGGTGTTGAGTGCATTCTTGGGTTGGTATAGAAAATACACTTTGAATTTCTAGTGTATATCCATGGGAACGAGAACTCAGGTCCCGGGTGTGTCGATCTTGTGTGTGTTGTGTTACCCCCCTTTTCAGCCTCTCAAAGAAGAAGAAGAAGAACCCAAAAAAGAGTCACTTTTGACTACTTAGCAATGGCTAGAGGCTATGAATTTTATTGTTTTTTGCTCATTGCCTCTCCTTTTTTCTTTTTCGTAGTATAACTCTTTTTGGGTTTTCTAGAGAAAGCTTCAAGCTTCTCCTAGAGCCTCAAGCCCATACTATAATGTAATATTTTAGTGAATATAATATAATACATTTTTTCTTCTTCCTACGTTACTCTCATGGCTTTATTCCTAAAACTAAATCATATTTTATAAAAAAATTATATATGGTACGTAACTATGATTTTTTTTAAAAGAACCTATGCATTTTAATGGAACAATTTTAGATGAATAGTGTTTACCGATATTGTTGGATGTTTTGGTTATGTTGCTGATATGTGGTTGTCTTTCATGTCAACACTATTAGCATTGAATCTGCTTAAGGCTGTATATGTCGAGGATATTGAGAAAATTGTAAAAAATATAGTACTGGTAGCCAGTGGAGCTGAGAAGGTCAGAATGTTGTAAAGCTCTATGTGTTGAAGATCTGAAGGTGCGCTTCAAAGGGTTTGCTACTGAAGCTTTCTAGTATGTTTTTCGAAAGTTTCAGAGGTTCGCATAAAGATTTGTGGAAGTTATGAAGATCTATGTGCCTACAGTTACTCAGTTTATGTAGATGGTGTTCTTGGTTGAAGTGGATGAAATTCTGGTAATTTCATGTGTTGCACATGTCCCTATGATGTTCATGGGTGATTCTAGATCGTGCTCTATCCTTGTTGTATGTCCACATTGATTGAAGTGTTCGTAATCAGAGATTTTTCTATTTTGTGCCTGAGTTTTCATGTTCTTGGCCGACATAATGATGTTAGTGTGTTGTGGATCCATGAGGTTTAATATTTTATTGTTTGGCATGTTTGAAGGTGTTTTTTTGGGTCCTCACTATGTTGTGACTCACTTGTGTTTGTGTGCATTGTAATTTATTCATGTATCAAGGCCGATAGTTGTAATTCATTCTTTATTTGTGGGCGAGTGAATAGCGGTTGTAAATCCATGTAGCAGATATATATATGAGATTGTTTTCCTCATTTAGAGAGGAGTGCTCAATTGTACAAGTGATGTAAAACTATGAATAAAGGTCAAATCATTTAGAGTGGAGTGTGGAAGAGTTTGAGTAGAGGGTGGAATATTTTGAAGAAGTTTTTGTGCACCTAACTGGAATTGTAATCAGGCTTTTGTAGAAGCTAATTTCTCAGTTCAACTTCATCAGATGGATTTAATTTGATTACTGTATGTAAGGCAGTGAGTCTTCCCTTTGAGCAGTGTGCTCTAGGCAATGGCCTGAATGCAAGTGCATTCCCCTTTTATTCTTCATTATACTTCTAACAGGGTATAATCTTGTGGACTTACATCCACCGTGGTTTTTCCCCTAACAGGGTTTCCACTTATAAAATCTTGGTGTTCACATGTCTTTGATGTGTTGCTGATTTAATGCTTGGACTGTTAATTGTCAGATCTGGGATATAAGTTTGATTTTGGTAACAACCGATTCACAACCCCCCCCCTCTCAGTTGTTTATCCTTGTTTTTCCAACAATTGGTATCAGAGCTAGTTCCTCTAAAAGAAGCTTAACAGCTTCAGGTGATATGAGATGGCATCATTCAAAAAGGATAGTCCTAGATTCGATGGTACAAACTACTCTCTATGGAAAATTAGGATGTCATGTCATTTAAGGTGCATCAGTGAACCTTTTATGGAAAATGACACAAATTGCATATACTATTCCTCAGAATGGTCCTTCCTCTAAAGATTAGATCAAGCAAGCATAAATTAATACCACTGCAGGAGAAACACTGGTGAGAGCTTTGACAGATTCAGAAATGAAAAATGTAATGGGATTGAAGACTGCATACCAGATTTGGAAAAATCTAGAAAAATTGTATGAAGGAGATGCACTAGTGAAAAGTGCTAAGCTACGAAGTCTAAAAGGAAAATGGGAGAGATTGAAGACGAGTGAAGATGAGAACATCTTTTCCTTCTCACATAAGATAAATGAATTGGTGATGGACATTAGATGTGTCAATGGAACCTTGGATGATAATGAAATTGTGGCTACAATACTTAGATCTGTGCCCCCTTCTTACAAGACAAAAGCTTATGCTATTGAAGAACTTGGGACAGTGACAAATATCACAAAAGACATGTTGATTGGAAAACTTGCTGCATTTGAATTGAGTGAATTCGGTGAGTCTTCTCCTAAGACTGAATCTGCTTTCAAGGCTATTTTATCCAAGAAAAGCAACCGAAGATATAATTCAGGAGAAATTTCCAAGAGAACATTCAGGTATGAAGATGAGATAAAGAAAAGAAATTGGAAGAACTAGAAGCATTGATTGTGAAAAGAGAATCAAGAGGTCATGGTAAGTACAAAGGAAAGTTACCTATTAAATTTTTTTCTTGCAGTAAGATAGGTCATTTTACATCTAGATTTCCTAAAAGAGTTTCAAAGTATAAACCTGAGAACACTAGATTTCAAAGAAAGTGCTATTATGTTGAAGAAGGTGTAACTGATGAAGAATCTGATAAAGAAACTAGAAATGAAGATGAATAGGTATTTATTGCTATCAAAGAAAATGGTCAGGTGTCCACTGAATCTACTAGTAATGTGAATGTTGAGAAAGCTCTTGCAGTCAAAGTTGAAGAGAAAGATGAGTGGGTGATTAACAACAGATGCTCACATCATATGATTGGTGACAAAAGAAAAATTGTAAGCTTGGAAAACTATGATGGTGGTGTTGTGAGGTTTGGAGACAACACTTTTGGTGTGATTTGTGAAAGAGGCACTATTTCTTTTGGTGGTAAGCACAATATTGACAATTCTCTTTATGTAGAAGGCTTAAAGAATAACTTGTTGAGTTTTGAACAAATGGTAGACAAAGGTTACAATTTGTAGTTCAAGAATGGTAAGTGCGGAATATTGGGAAGTTCAAGAAATATGATTGCTTCAGGAACAAAGACAAAAGGTAATATCTTTCAATTGAGTGTTGCTAGTGAAAGTTGTTTGATTACTCAAATTGATGTAAGTTGGTTATGGCATAGGAGGTTATGTCATGTTAACTTTGATAAAATTGTCAAGATAAGCTCTACTCAAGTAGTTAGAGATCTACCTAAGTTATTGAAGCCTACTAACACTATGTGCAAGGAATGCCAAATGGGAAAGAAAACAAGAAATTCTTTTTGGAGAAAACAATATAGCTCTAATAGAGTAATGGATTTGATACATATTGATCTATGTGGTCCTTCTAGAATAAGAAGCCTATAAGGTGAAAGGTATTTTATGTTTCTCATTGATGATTATTCTAGAATGATATGGGTCGCTTTCTTGAGAGAAAAACATGAAGCATTAGAAAAGTTCAAAAGTTTTGAATCTATGGCAGAGAATGAGACAGGTCAAAGGATCAAATGTCTAAGGTTAGATAGAGGTGGTGAATTTACTTCATGAGAATTCAATTCTTTTTTTGAAGAACATGGAATCCAAAGACAGCTATTTTCTCCCCGGACCCGTCAATAGAATGGAGTTGTTGAAAGAAAGAACAAAACCATTTTAGACACTGCTAGAACCATGATGTTGGAAGAAAATGTTCCTCAATTCTACTAGAGAGAAGTTGTAAGTAATGTTGTGTACACCATTAATAGGGTGAATGTCAATAGTAATTCTAGTAAGAAACCTTTTGAGCTATGGTTTGGTTATAAGCCTACTGTCAAGTATTTCAAAATATTTGGAAGAAAATGCTACATCAAGAGAGATGATGATAAAGGTAAGTTTGATTCTAGAAGTGATGAAGGAATATTTCTAGGATACGCTACTAAAATTAAAGCTTACAGGTATTTTAATAAAAGGCTGAAGAAAATGGTTGAAAGTGCAAATGTCAAGGTTGATGAAGATATTGGTTAATCATCCAGATCTAGTGGTTATGATTCATATGATCAGCATGATGGTACTAACAATGAAAGTAATTTATAGGCACAAAATCCACTTCAAATTATTTTGGTGAACCAAGGAATCAAGAAGCAAAAAATAGCAGAAGTACAAAAGAAAGAACACAAGAACAAGAGGTAAGAGAAAATATCAAAACTCCTAAGTATGTAAGATGAAATCATTTTGATAGTCAGATCATAAGAGACAAGAGAAAAGGTGTGCAAACTAGAAGAAGAATCCTGGAAGAATATTGTCTAATCTCTAAAGCTAAGCCTAGAAATATCAGTGAAGCATGTAAGGATGGACATTGGATGGAAGCCATGAAAGAAGAACTATTGCAGATACAAAAAAATGATACATGTGATCTTCTTCCTAGACCTCAGAACAAAAATGTGATTGGAACCAAGTGGGTGTTCCAGAATAAGTTGAATGAACAAGGTGATGTGGTTAGAAACAAAGCAAGATTGGTTTACAAAGGATATTCACAGATGGAAGGTACTGATTTTGAAGAAAATTTTGCTCTTGTTGCTAGAATTGAAGCTATTAGATTACATCTTACTTATGCTACTTTCAAGAATTACAAAGTTTATCAGATGGATGTAAAGTCAGCATTTCTGAATGGTGAACTAGAAGAAGAAGTTTATGTTGAAAAACTAGATGGATTTCAGTTAATTGATGAAAAGGACATGGACATGGTATGCCAATTGAAGAAAGCTCTAGATGGACTGATGAACTCAAAATATGCTCATAATTTGAATATTATGATGTATTTTTAATACCCTTACTCTTTTGCTGATGGTTGTTTAAACTCTTTGATTAAAGACTTTTTATCTAAAATTGTAGCAACACATTCCTATATTCCTACAGCTTAACATCTCTATGTGTCTGTATTTACTGCCCTGTTGGACCTCCTGAATGACTGATATAATGCATATGGTTTTTGGATAATGAAATGGATTTAATGTGTGATTAATGAATGTGTATCATGTTATTGTGTGCATGCTTTCTTTCACTTTTGTCGCCATGTGTATCACAGGTTGTTGAAAGAGGCATGAACGAGTCAAAGCGCAACAAATCTCGACCCTGCAGTAAAGTCCATTTCTAGCATGACATCGAGGAAGTTGTTCCAGAAAAGACTCTCTGACCGGGTCATTGGGAGGAAATCTAAATGATCATTAATCTAGGAAGAGTGGAATGCTAGATTCTCTTGAATCGGTTGAACAAATATTATTTCATTTATGAGAAGTTTTTTCCTCAGCGTTAGGAGGCATTTATGTCCACGTCTTTCTCTGTTAGAGTTAGGTAGTTAGTTTATTTTCTATAAATAAGTGTTCCTCTTGCGTGAGTGAACAGAACAAAACAAAACAAAACAGAGTGTATTAGGATTAGTATTATAATGAGAAATAGAGTTTTGTGTTAGTTTTCTTACAAGCAAAATGATCAATGTATATGATTCCAAGTTTATGAATAAAAGCTGATGAAGTTTTGAGTTCAATTCTTACATAAACTGGTTGATGCTTGCTAAGGGGGCCCACTTAGTGAGTATCTGTAGTTAGTTGTTTATTTCCTATTAATTATAAGTTAGAATTTCATTCTTGAAGGTTTCAACGCAAACTCAGTCTTATATTGTTCCTGTAGCATCGGGAATCCATCCTTGTGTTTGTTCCTTATTAATAGTTGTCATGATTTATGCTTTGATTAAGTTATGCTTAAGTTAAGAAGACTTTACATTACGTCCCTGCAGCATAAGTAGAATTCATTCCAAGCATTTATTTCTAGTAAATTGTGGCTGAAACTAGTTCTTAGTGCATATACAGTGCCACTCCATTTCAAGTATACGTTCCTTGGTTTGACAATGTAAATGAACGACCATAAGAAGATGTTAGTCTCTTGCTAGAATGTCCAATTCATAGGTTAGGATTTGCCATGTCTTTTATATCCTTTTGTGGAATCGACCATCATTTTTGGCACTGTTGTCGGGGATGGTGTCAAGCTAAGAACCTGTCATAGTCATTGTTAGCAGTAGTTTAGTGTGATTATTCAAGCATTTTATAATTCCTTCAATTTTCAGTTAAGTCAGTTACATGCATAGAAGAAGAGACGCTCTAGGAAGATTCCTCCCTAACCTTCCATTCATTGATAACAATTTTGAACCAACTTATAATCTATTTGAGGAAGGAGGAGACCAAGATATCAATCAATTTGCTGAAAACCTGCTTGTTGAATTCCCCTTTGCCCTAGCTGATGAAGAACCTCAAGAAAATCCATTTTCTTTGATACTCTATCAATCAAATATGGCACAAAATCCACCTAATCGACCTCCTACTTTTGAATTCCCCATCATTGCCCAACAAGATAATGATAACCTTAAAAATATTCCTTCTTCATTACTTCCCAAGTTCTATGGACTAGTTACAGAGGACCCAAACACTTTCTTGTTTGAGTTTGACATCCTCCGCCACAGTTGTGATTACACTTTAGATGCTCACAGGCTGAAGTTGTTTCCTACTACTTTGAAGGAGGGAGCTCTTAGATGGTTTATGAGTTTGGGAAGAGATGCTGTCGATAGTTGGGCAATCATGCAAACAAAATTTCTTGAGAAATACAAGGAATATTTTAAGAGTGGTAGTAAGGGCGATGATATATTCAGAATTCAACAAAAGGAGGAAGAAAGCCTGGAAGACTATATCTCAAGGTTCTTGTTTTCCCTGAAAAATAATTCAGACCATACTCTCAATGAAGAATCTCAAAAACTACTTTTTCTGAGGGGAATCAATGATGCATGTATAGATGCCCTGGATCTGATGGGAGGAGGAGATATAACTCAAGTGCCTTGGGATGATATTAAGACCATATGTCACAACTACTCTTGATCAAATGTTAAGAAGAGTAGAGGTCATCAAGCCACAGTGGGAAAGTCTACTAATGGATTTTCATGGATGGAGATTACAAATTTTCTATATAATTTCAAGCAGGATATCATAAACAACATGGCTACACAGTTGGATACTATGCAAGCTCGAAAGAAACGTGAGGAAGCTGAAGCAATCTTAGTTGAGTTCTGTCCATATTGCAGACAAAAGAAATGTGACTGTAGATGTAATATGGTGGCTAACCTAGAGGCTAAGAAAATACCTATTAATTTTAAGGCAGTAGAGGGTGATGATGACCAAGTATTCTTCGTTGCACAAAGGTGCCCATGGGCTCAAAGACAAGATATACCTCAAGACCCTTTGAATTTTGGTAATCCTTATTCTAATAACCAATGGAAACCTACATATGGCCCATCACCACATTGGAATACTTCTCAACCACACTGACCTAACTATCAGAGTCCTCAATGGAAATCTCCTCAAGGAGGTTGGCAACAACCACAAGGACAATGGACTCCACCCCAAAGTAACTGGCAGCAGAATCCTCAATGGAGAGGTTCTCAGCAATGGCAGAACCAATCACTTGGATTCTTGCAGCTTCAATGGCCACAACCTCTGACCCTCATGCCACCTCCTGCACCTCCTGCAACACCTGCAGCAAATACTGGCCCTCCAAAACAAACGCCTATGCCTACTCAACCATTACCAAATCCTAATAATAAGTAGCAGCAACAAGAACAATCTGTGCATTTTGCAGAAGCCAATCAGTATTCAGCTTATGCCCTGAATATTAATGATATCCATCTCAGATCTGGAACCACTCTCCCTGCTACATAGCCGCTAGTAATTATTGAGACTCCAGACTGTGCCTTTGAACAACCTACTGATCTTGCATAACATATACCTATATCAGATATTGTCTCTAAGGAGCCTATCCTGCAACATCAAGCCAAATTGCCTTTTCCTCAAAGATTGCAAGTTACTACATCCAAGTCTATAGAAGAGCCTATCTTTGATATTTTGGATCAGCTAAAGAATGTACACATTCAAATTCCCCTTTTTCAAGCCATTAAAGATGTCCCAATTTATGGGAAAGCCATTAAGGAGGCATGTTTGAAGAAACCTGGAAGAAAGAAAAAGGATCCCCAAACTATCCATGTTCTTGGATAGTTGGTAGATATTATGTTAGGGAAGGTAGTCATTCCAAAATAGGTTGACCCTAGGAATCCTGTGGTACAAATAAATATTAATGGCCAGATAGTAAAGAATTTTTTGATTGACTTTGGTGTAGCCATCAATGTAATGAATAAGCATAATATGGAGTATTTAAATATCCTAACCATTATGTCTATACCTACCATCCTGCAGCTTGTTGATAGTTCCACAGTAACACCTGGTGGCATGGTAGAAGATATCATTGTCAACCTTGAGTCTTGGGAATGCCCAGCAGATTTCACCATATTGTCCACTAAGGCAACTTTGGGAGGATATCCTATCATCCTAGATAGACCATGGTTAGCCACATCTGATGTTTTTATAGGATGTCATTCAGGAGACATGACAATTTATGATGGTTAGCCAACAAAGAAATTGGCTTTATACCCACCTGCCCAGCCTCAGCCAGACTTGTCTCAACCAATTTGGCCAGATTTAGGAGAGGAAACTGAAGAATTCAGTTCATTGGCTCAGCTAATGATGCTGTAAACTAATCCATTTTACTAACTTTAGAGTGAGGATGGCCTGCTTTTACACATTTTGCAGTCCACCTCTGATATGAGTAGCCCATCTATTCCAGATAACTGTCCTCGGCAATGCTTCCTGCAGCAACTGAATCTTGAGAGCCTGCCACATAAAATTCCTATAGTTTATCAACATTTGATTCCACATGAAATACAGACACCACCTTTATCAGTAGCCTCCATGAATGATCTTACCAAGAAAATAGAACTATCCCCAAGCCGTTGTCTGAATATCAATAATAAGTTGTCTCAATCTCAACAAACTACCCTAGTCACAATGCTGCAAGATCAACACAAAGCTTTTGCATGGGACTATGGGGATATGAATGGAATAGATCCTCAACTCTATACTCATAGGATCTACATTAAGGAAGATTGCTCACATGTTAGGCAACCTCAAAGAAGGATAAACCGAGCACTCAGGGAAATAGTTAAAAATGAGTTCCAAAAATTGCTTGATGTTGGTTTTATCTACCCCATTTCAGACAGTCAATGGGTATCTCCATTGGTGATCATTCCTAAAAATGGTAGAAAATGGAGAGTTTGTGTAGACTACAGGGAGCTGAATACAACAACTAAAAAGGATCACTTTCCACTACAATTTGTTGACCAAGTGCTAGACTCATTGTCTGGTAAAAAGTATTTATCCTTTTTGGATGGATATAGTGGGTATAATCAAATTAGAATTGCCCCTGGGGATCAAGACAAAACAACTTTTACCTGTCCATGGGGAACTTTTGCCTACTATGTCTTACCTTTTGGCCTGTGTAATGCACCTGCAACATTTTAAAGGGTAGTGATTAGTAGTTTTGCTGACATTTCTCATGCTTCTATGGAGATCTACATGGATGACTTCACCACTTATGGAGTTACTTATAAAGAAGCATTAGGAAATTTGAAAAAAGTGTTGAAAAGATGTAAGGAGCACAATTTGTCTTTGAATAGTGAGAAGTGTTTTATGATGATGCAAGAAGGAATTGTTTTAGGCCATCATATCTCTCAAGCAGGATTTCAAGTTGATCCTGCAAAAATAGAAGTCATTCTAACTTTGCAAACACCTATGAAACAAAAGGATGTAAGAAGCTTCATAGGACATGCTGGATATTATAGAAGATTTATCAAAGATTTCAAAAAAATAGTCAGTCCATTATATGCCTTATTGACCAAGGATTCTGAATTTAACTGGACTGAGGCCTGTGACAAATCTTTCCTGCAACTTAAGAACTTACTTACTCAGGGACCTATTCTTCAAGGACCAAAGTGGAGTCTTCCCTTTCATATACACACAAATTCTTTTGATTATGCCATAGGGGTAGTTTTAGGACAGAAAGAGAATTCCATAGAGCATGTCATATATTTCATTAGCAAAAACCTTTAAGGCCCTGAATTAAACTATACTATCATAGATAAAGAATTGCTTGTAGTTGTGTATGCCCTGAACAAGTTTCGACATTATGTCATTGGTTACCAAATATTTGTTCATATAGATCATGCAATAATAAGGTACATCATGAATAAGTCTTCCATATCTGGCATATTAGCAAGATGGCTCTTATTGTTGCAGGAATTTGATATCACAGTTATTGATAAGCCAGGCCAAGCTAATGTGGTGGCTGATTTCTTGTCAAGACTTCAAACAACTACACCTGGCACCCCTGAGGTAATTGATGATAGCTTTCCTAATGAACATCTATTTTCTATTGCTGCTGAAACTCCATGGTATGTAGATATTGCAGATTATTTAGTAGCCAACAAGATCCCAACTCACTTCTCACCAAAGGACAAGAAATTGTTGATAGAGAAAAGTTTTAACTTTTCATGGATTGCAAACTATTTATTTTACATAGAACCTGACCAAGTCATGCAAAGGTGTGTTAGGGAAGATGAGACTCATGAAATTTTTCATTATTGTCATGATGAGCCATGTGGTGGGAACTTTGCAGCCAAGAGAACATCTATGAAAGTGCTTGTTATAGGGTACTATTGGCCCACACTACACAAGGATACTGCAGCCTACACCAGAAAATGTGACAGATGTCAACACATGGGGAGACCAACAAGGTCTGATAAAATGCCCCTGTATCCTCAAGTGCTAGTTAGTCCCTTTGACAAGTGGGGCATGGATTTTGTTAGGCCTATTGATCCTCCATCCAATGGGAAATCATACATTTTGGCTTGCACTAATTATGTAACCAAGTGGGTGGAAGTGAAAGCAATGACACATGCCCGTGACAATAAAGTTGTTGAGTTCCTATATGAGCAGATTTTTACTCAGTTTGGAGTCCCAAGGGAACTTGTTACTGATCAAGGAGCTCAGTTTACATCAAACTTAATCACTGCATTGATGAATGATTACAAGATCAGGCCCAGAAAGTCTAGCCCCTATCACCCTCAATCCAATGGTTAGGCAAAGGTTACCAACAAAGAATTAGAGGCAATCCTTACTAAAACAGTACAGTTACACAAGAAGGATTGGAGCAGTCGCCTTCCTGAAGCAGTCTGGGCCTATAGGACAACATGGAAAAAAACTACAGGGTTTACCCCTTTTGAGTTACTCTATGGAAAAACTACCATGTTGCCAATAGAGTTTGAGCATAAGACCTTAAGAACTACTCTTCAGCTTAACATTGATCTTTTAGAAGCCCAAAAGGAACACCTCCTGTAGCTAAATGCATTGGATAAGATAAGGAAAGCTACCCTATAGCATACTGAAGCTATCCAATAGCAAAGAAATAAATGGCATGACCACCATATTAGAACTAAGCAATTATCTACCAGTGATTGGGCGCTGCTCTATGACTCCAGGTACAAGGAAAATCAAGGTAAACTCACCAAAAGATGGCTTAGTCCTTATGAAATAGAAAATGTGTTTGATAATGGTTCAGTTCAGTTGGCTACAATAGATCCTATCTAATTCAAGCTACTAGTTAATGGACACCATCTTAGGTTGTATCATAACCCAACATCCAAAGAAGAATTTATGAAACAGTTTCTTTCAGATGCAACCACTGATCTTCTTGCAGCAAAAGGCTTCGACCTTTTTCCTGTAGCATCTCTTTAAAATGCTATGTTGCATGCCCATAATAAAGGTTTCCTTTTTAAGGAAGCCACTTTCTTTGTTTTTCATCCATCACCATCATTCGTTCCATCTTCCTCGATGTCACCCATCCATGTCATCCATCCTGTCGTACCACCTTCATTTATGGTTTCCATTTCGGTCGTCATTTCAAGCTGAGCTGTGATCTTTCCCAGCATCTACGAGCACTTATTATAAGGTATGCGATATCTTTTATTGTCACATCATTTATTTATTTCATTTATTCATTGATTGCTATATATCTATCAATCATTATTGCCTATTTTTCGCCTATCCTTTCGCGCATGTGTGGACACATACCAAATTTTAAGTAGGGGGTGGGGATAATCCATTTCAAACTTTTTCTTGTGCCACTGTCAAATCTGTCAAGACAATTTTATTTTCTTGTACTTACCAAGTACGAATGTGTGTTTTTATCCTAATCAACAAGTTAATTACTTGATTTGAGTAGTTTTTAATAATCATTTCATGCAATTATCCTTTGTATCATTTTTGGAAAAGTAAAAAAAGGTGACAGCAGAAAAGAAAGAAGCAGAGTGAATTTTTTTTTTGAATTTTCAGAAGAAGTTTGAGTTTCAGGAATCTCACTAGGGATAATTTGTGAATATGGGTGGCTAGTTAGTGAGACATGAGCCTGCAGCTCATGAAGCCTTGACACAAAATCCTCAAGTGGTTCAGACATTTAGTAATTGCGGATGGTTGAATTATTTTATGGGGATAGATTCCTTTAATGAGGAAGCTGCAGGTGAGTTTTTGAGAACTCTTTCAGAGGGAGAAGCTACACTATGGGGTTTGACAGTAGCCGTTACAGAAGAGCTGAAGTAATTGGGCTTCCGACGGTAGGAGAGAACTTTCCTTTAGGAAGGGATGTTGTCTCTTCTAGGGAAGAATTCACAATACCAATAGATGGACACTTAGAGGTTTCCAAACAAGGATGCAAATGGGTGTCACTGCCTCCTCCATACTCATAATATGCCACCTTCATAATCAGGTATTTAACTTGTGAGGGACATTTTTCCTATTTGCATTATTATCATTTCAAAATATTGAGTCATATGAGGCACGATTTAGCTGTCAATGTTCCAAAAAAATTGTTAAACCTTTTGGAACGTAGTGCCCATGAAACCCAGAGGGGTAAGGACAACTCTATCACCCATCATGCCCTCATTAAATTCTTGATTGAGCATTCCCTGAGGGATGTATCACCCCTTTCTTGGCAAGAATTTGTTGCCCAAAAGGGTTTGCAACCTCCAGAACCTCCTAGAGCACTCCCTGCACAACACAAGAAAAAGAAAAAGAGAGTAGAATCTACGTGTAGGGAAGCAAAGCAAGAATCATCTGCTCCTGCAACACCTAGTCCTATAGCCTCCACATCAGAGTCCTCTACCCAAGTAAAAAACAGGTCTGCTGGTAGAAAAGAAAAAGGGAAAATGAAGGTAGGAGAGTGATCTAGGGCTGAACAAACCCCAGAATCAAGCCCTCATGTTCAAAAGCAAAAATGTTCTACTCTGCTCTCTCCTGCAGCAACACCTGTTGCCACCGCAGTTTCACTATCACCTTCTCTTGCTGAATCTGAATCCTCTAGGCAAGTTAGAAAGAGGAAAGCTACAAAAGAGTCTCCTACAACTATTACATTGCCAAAAAGAGTTTCATCAAGGAAACAGCGTAAAGTTACCTCAACCTCCGTTCAACCTGAAATTATAGTCATTCCTGAGGAATCTGAAGAATTCAGTCATGATGTTTCTCAAAGTGTATCTAAGAATGTTCCACAAAGTTCATTTGTTATTCCCGGGGAATTGCAAATTGAGACAGTGGAAGTTGAGGAAGCACAACATGGTAGTGGTAATAAAAGGAGGATGTCAAGTCTTGATGACTTGGCTGAAGCAGTTGGGAAAATTTTAGGAGAAACACAATCTACTCCTGGGCAGCAATAGGATTCCATCCTGTAGCAAGAGGAAGAACAATTTGAACAATTTGAAGTGTCCAATGAAACACCATTACCCTCTGAAACTTGTCGAGCATTGGTTGTTTATGAAAGGATATTGTTGATTGAATATTTGGAATATCTTAGGATTACATGGAGGCCTATTACATTTCAAACTTTGAGTTTCTGACATTTAGCTAGAACTGACCTTCAACAAAGTCTTTGGGAAGAAGAAAAGAAGAAATTGAAAAAGGAAATTGAAAGACAAAAATAGGAAATTCAAGAAATGAAAGAGAAAATGGATGAAATGATGAAGGTAATTGGTAAAATTATGGAATGTAAACCACCACCTAGGGTATATGCTATGTGCCTTAAAGAGCAATTTCTATGGTTCCAATTGATGAGAATTTCCAGAAATTTAGACCCTGACATTCACACAGCTAAGGAATTTTATGATGCATATCAAGTAGCACCCAATTGCTTGAGAAATTCTTTATGTGAGTTTTATCTACATGGTTTGCTAATTCCCTTTGAAACACAATGGAATCCATTTCTCTACATTGGTGACATTCATCTGAGGTCACTCATGTCTTGGGAAGCCAATGAAACTAACTATGGAAAACAATTAGAGGCTTATGAAGAGGCTGAAAGGAATGAACCTATTCTATTGTGACCTAAAAGCTCATATCCCCACATAGTTCTGAGAACTGGGCTTACTATTGCATATGGATTACATGATCCTAAAGAAAGAATGAAAGTATTTGATATCAAGAAGTAGGTGTATGATGAGTTCAAAGACCAAACATATCTGTTTTGGAAGCTTTCATCTTCCAGAATTGAAACAAGATGGGAAAAACTGACTATTGGTCTGAGGAAATATGAGTCTCATAGCCCTCTAAACTTTAAAGCAGCCATCAGAAGGACAAAGGAGTATATGCAACTGGGTCTCTAGGAAAGGTTTGAGTTATGGTTACCATTAACATTTCGACCTCCAATTTTGATGTGGCCACTTTACCCTTATTTGGCTATAGATTTTAATGAGGATGCAGAAACCCACAGGTATGAGAGATGGCAAAGTTTCAGAGGTTTCTACTACAAATTCAGAACTTCATTGCAAGTCCATGCTACTCCTACTGATTTCAGAGAAACAACTAGAAATTTTAATGCTGGAGGACCATCATTAGGATAAGTAGGGGGCAAATGATGAGCTCGAAATATGCTCATAATTTGAATATTATGATGTATTTTTAATACCCTTACTCTTTTGCTGATGGTTGTTTAAACTCTTTGATTAAATACATTTTATCTAAAAATTGGGTAGTATCTTGTAGCAACACATTCCTATATTCCTGTAGCTTAACATCTCTATGTGTCTGTATTTATTGCCCTGTTTGACCTCCCGAATGACTGATATAATGCATGTGGTTTTGGATAATGAAATACATTTAATATGTGATTAATGAATGTGTATCATGTTATTGTGTGCATGCTTTCTTTCACTTATGTCGCCATGTGTATCGTAGGTTGTTAAAAGAGGCATGAATGAGTCAAAGCGCAACAGATTTCGGCCCCGTAGTAAATTCCATTTCCAACACGGCATCGAGGAAGTTGTTCCAGCAAAGACTCTCTGATCGAGTCATTGGGAGGAAATCTAAATGATCATTAATCTAGGAAGAGTGGAATGCTAGATTCTCTTTGAATCAGTTGAACAAATATGCTTTCATTTATGAGAAGTCTGTTCCTCGGAGTCAGGAGGCATTTATGTCCATGTCTTTCTCTGTTAGAGTTAGGTAGTTAGTTTCTTTTCTATAAATAAGTGTTCCTCCTACGTGAGTGAGCAAAATAGAATAGAACAGATTGTATTAAGATTAGTATTATAATGAGAAACAAAGTTTTGTGTTAGTTTTCTTACAAGTAGAATGATCAATGTATATGATTCCAAGTTTATGAATAAAAGCTTATTAGGTTTTGAGTTCAATTCTTGCATAAACTGGTTGATGCTTGCTAAGGTGGCCCACTTAGTGAGTATCTGTAGTTATTTGTTTATTTCCTATTGATTATAAGTTAGAATTTCATTCTTGAAGGTTTCAGTACAAACTCAGCCTTATATTGTTCCTGCAGCATAAGACCAGTTCATAGTTTGTTCCTTAGTAATAGTTGTCATGATTTCTCCTTTGATTAAGTTATGCTGAAGTTAAGAAGACTTTACATTACGTTCTTGTAGCATAAGTAGAATTCCTTCCAAGCATTTATTTCTAGTAAATTGTGGCTCAAACTGGTTCTTAGTGCACATACAGTGTCGCTCCATTTCAAGTATATGTTCTCTGGTTTGACAATGTAAATGAACAACCATAAGAAGATGTTAGTCACTTGCTAGAATGTCCAATTCCCAGGTTAGGATTTGCCATGACTTTTATATCCTTTTGTGGAATCGACCATCATGGACTAAAGCAAGCTCCTAGAGCTTGGTATGCTAGATTGGATAAATACTTGTTGAAACTTGGATTCAATAAAGGTACTGCTAACAACAATCTGTATTTCAAGTTGGATCAGAACAAAGAACTGATCATTGAAGTCTTTGTTGATGATATTATTTTTGAAGATGATGATGATTTATGTATGAATTTTTTCGATGAAATGAAAAGTGAATTTGAAATGTCAATGATAGGGGAGCTGAAATTATTTTTAGGACTGCAAATCACTCAGTTAGATGATGGAATCTTTGTATCTCAGTCTAAGTATGTGAAAGAGTTACTAAACAAGTTTGGCATAGAAGATTCAAAACCACTTGGTACACCTATGGTGACCGGATGAAAACTTACATAGAAAGATGATTCTCCTAAAGCAAATAAGACAAGATACAAGTCAATGATTGGTGGATTACTCTATTTGAGTCAGACTAGGCCAAATATAATGAATGTTGTGTGCATGGTTGCTAGATTTTAGGCTGATCCTAAAGAGTCCCATGTGACTACTGTAAAAAGAATATTCAAATATCTAAAAGGGATAGTTGATCTTGGTCTTTGATATCCTAAGGATGATGATCTTACTCTAAATTCTTTTACTGATGTTGATTGGGTAGGAGATGTAGATGACCGAAAGAGTACCAGTGGTGGTGCATTCTTCTTAGGTAAGAAGTTGGTATCTTGGTTAAGCAAAAAGAATAACTCAATTTCATTATCTACTATTGAGGCAAAGTACATTGTTGCTACAAAAAATTGTACCCAAGTATTGTGGATGAAGAAAATGTTGAGAGATGTCAGAATTGAGTATGAAGAACCTATTGCCATATTCTATGACAATTCAAGTGCCATTAACATTTCTAAGAATCCAGTGTTGCATTCAAAGAAAAAGCATATATCCATCAAGTATCACTTCTTGAGAGATAAAGTAAGTGACAAAGAAGTTAGATTAGAGTACATACCTACCAAAGAGAAAATTGTGGATATCTTTACCAAGTCGTTGCCTAAGGATAATTTTGAGTACCTCAGAGGCAAGTTAGGGGTGATTTCCTCTCCTAGTCAGAACTAAGATGCAGGTATTTGCATCAGTCTATGAATTCATAGCCATATCTCATTTCGGATTGAAGTTGTGGTGGCTGCTACTCAGGGGGAGTAGTCAAATGATTCAAATTTGTGATCAGAGCATGTGTAAGTTTTCCATTGATGTCAAAGGGGGAGAGAAACAATGTCAAAAATGTCAAAAATAAAAGCAATGAAGGAAACAAGAGTGCACAATCTCAGGGGGGGATTGTTGAAGAAGAGTTAGTCGGGTTGATGGTATTATTTTTCACATCATGTGTTGCCATCAATGCCAAAGGGAGAGATTATTGGATGTTGTGGCTGTGTTTTTGATATGTGGTTGTCATTGATGTCAACACTATTAGCATTGAATCTTCTTAAGGCTATATATGTCGAGGATATTGAGAAAATTGTAAAAAATATAGTACAGGCAACCAGTGGAGTTGAGAAGGTCAAAATATTGTAAAGCTCTATGTGTTGAAGATCTAAAGGTGTGCTTCAAAAGGTTTTCTTTTGAAGCTTTCTAGTATGTTGTCCAAAATTTTTAGAGGTTCGCATAAAGGTTTGTGGAAGTTATGAAGATTTGTGTGCCTATAGTTACTCAGTTTTTGTAGATGATGTTCCCAGTTGAAGTGGATGAAATTCTGGTAATTTCATGTGTTGCACATGTACCTATGAAGTTCATGGATGAGTCTAGATTGTGATCTATCCTTTTTGTACATCTACATTGATTGAAGTGTTCGTAATCAGAGATTCTTCTGTTGTGTGCCTGAGTTTTCATGTTCTTGGCTGACATGATGATGTTAGCGTGTTGCAGATCCATGATGATTAATATTTTATTATTTGGCGTACTTGGAGGTTTTTGTTTGGGTCCTCACTATGTTGTGACTGACTTGTGTTGGTGCACATTGTAATTTATTCATGTATCAAGGCCGACAGTTTTAATTCATTCTTTATTTGTGGCTAATTGAATAGTGGTTGTAAATCCATGTAGCGGATATATATGAGATTGTTTTCCTCATTTAGAGAGGAGTTCTCAAGTGTACAAGTGATGTACAAGTGAAAATAAAGTTCAAATCATTCAGAGCAGAGTGTGGAAGAGTTTAAGCAGAGGGTGGAAGAGTTTGAAGAAGTTTTTGTGTGCCTAACTGGAACTGTAATTAGGCTTTTGTAGAAGCTAATTTTTCAGTTCAACTTCATCAGATGGATTTAATCTAATTACTTTATGTAAGGTAGTGAGCCTTCCCTTTGAGCAGTGTGCTTTGGGTAGTGCACCTAAATGCAAGTGCATTCCCCTTTTATTCTTCATTATACTTCTAACAAGGTATAATCGTATAGACTAACATCCACTGTGGTTTTTCCCCTAACAAGGTTTCCACATATAAAATCTTGGTGTTCATGTGTCTTTGACATGTTAATTTAATGCTTGCACTCTTAATTTTCATATTTATGATATAAGGTTGATTAATGTTGTATAAGTTTGATTTTGGTAACAACTGATTCACCCCCCCCTCTCAGTTGTCTATCCTTGTTTTTCCAATAGGTATATCCAAAAAGTTTCCATCCATATCTTCTAGTTCATATGCATTCTTTTCTTTGCACGTGAAAATATGGAAAGGACCCTTCCATAGTGCTTCAAATTTTGCATGTCACCCTAGTTTTGTTGTGCGCTCATCATACTTTAGTACCAGGCTCCCTTCTCTGAAATTTGGATTGGAGGTCTTTTTTTCAAACCACCGTTTTATTGTCTATTGGTGCCTAATCATGGCCTTGTAAGCCTTTTCTCTATTTTCCTCAAGGTTCAAGAGTTATGCCAACCTAACTTCCATTCTGGTGCTTTCTTCAACCTCCAAAGCTTTTAATAATTGCAAGGTAGGGATC
This sequence comes from Sequoiadendron giganteum, assembly GCA_007115665.2. Taxonomy (NCBI): domain Eukaryota; kingdom Viridiplantae; phylum Streptophyta; class Pinopsida; order Cupressales; family Cupressaceae; genus Sequoiadendron; species Sequoiadendron giganteum. The sequence goes on from CM021107.1 coordinate 387,667,366, forward strand.
TCTATGGAAACAAGTAAAACCATCTCTTTTCCATAAACCAATTCATAAGGAGCGGCCTTCAAGATTTGGTTAGGTGTAATTCGGTCAAACCATAGAGTGGCTCGTAGGTGCATGTTTCAATCCCTTTGTCTTTCTGACCCGATGCGCTTGATTAACCTAACTAGGTTTTTGTTGGTTGACTCTGCTAGCCTATTCCCTTGTGGATAGTAATTTGATGAAATTTTAATATAAACCCCATGTTTGAGAGAAAAATATGACATTCCAAATCCCACAAAATCTCACGTGTTCTTAGATATGATGGTTTTTGGTGAACCAAATCTTGCTACCATCGCCTCAAGAAAGTTGGTAAATTTTCCTTTCATAACATTTTTTAGGGTGATGGCCTCCATCCACCTTATGAAATAATTAGTTGCCATAAGTATCCACTTATGGCTAGCATTGTAAATAGGGTTTATCATTCTGACAAAATCTAAACCCCATTGAGTAAATGGTTCCTTAGTTACAATTGGGCTTAGGGGCATGGTGGAATTATTTCGCTTGCCAACAAAAAAATGGCATCACATACACTTTTGTACCAGATGGTGCACTTCAAAAAATATGGAGGGCCAATAATATCCTACTCACATTATCTTCAAAGTAGTAGTTTTGGTGGAGAAATTTCCACCCTCAGGACTACTATGAAATTCATTTGGGACTCTTTCTACCTGTGGCTTATCTAAGCATCGGAACAGGATGCCATCATAATTCCTTTTGAACAAGATACCCTCAATTAGTACATACCTAATTCGTTGCAGGTGGTAGTATCGCCTTTTGTGAGGTGGAATATTGATTATTGCCCCTTTTGCATATTTCGGGTTTAATCCATCACCCATGACTCATTTGATTCGAACTTATTTGTGTAGACCTGATCGGTCTCTTCCTTCGCTAAGGATCTCAATTCCTATGCAAGATATTCTCACATACCCCTTCCCTGAACTATTTTTGTTGGTTTAATATCCACATCGTATTCTAGGATCTTAGTGATCTAATTGGCCCTCTTTTCATTTATTTCATCCTCAGTGATATACTCCCACACACTAGGGTGTGCGATGAGAATGGTGATTTTTTTAGTCGATACAAGGTGTCGAAATTTCTTTAGGATTTTTGCAATAGAAAAAGCATGTTTCTCAACAAAGTTATGCCTGGATTCGTATCCTTTGAGATTCCTAGAGTGAAATGCGATGGGATGCTCTCTACTATTTCCTTTGTCCTTTTGAGTGAGCACCGAAGCTATGCTATGTTGGTTGTTGTAGATGTAGAGAAAAAAATATTTGGAGAAGTCTGTGTTAGCTAACATGGGGGTTGCGGAGATGGATGCCTTTATTTGCTCAAAAGCTTCCTTGCCTTTGGGGGTCCATTTGAACACTAGATTATTTTTGAGCATCAGTGTGATAGGTCTTGTGATGCCCATGAAGTCTAAAATGAATTGGCTAACAAAACTAATCTTTCTTAGAAAAGGATACAACCCTTTCTGATTTACTGGTAGAGGCAACTATGTTATAGATTTCACCCTTTTGGGGTCTATTTCTATTCCTTCTTTTGATACCACAAAACCGAGTAGCTTTCCTTGGGGCACTCTGAAGACACATTTTTTGGGATTTAAGGAAATACTGAACTATTGGAATTTCTAGAAAAAAGTTTCTAGATGATCAAAGTGATCATCCTCCAATTTTGAAAAGACCGTTAAGTCATACAGATATACTAAAATAATCTGATTAATTAAACCTCTGAAAGTGATATCCATTGCTCGCTAAAAAGTCACACTAGTATTTGAAAGTCCAAAGGGCATTTTTGAGTACACAATGGTTCCCCACTTAGTAGTGAACATTGTTTTATGTTGGTCTCCTTCTTTTACATATACCTGGTTATAACCTAAGAAACCATCAAGAAATGAGAACATTTTTTATCCTACCATAGTCTGCAAGATCTGCTCCATTGAAGGCAAAGGGTAGTGATCTTTCAACGAGGCTTTGTTCACATCCTTGAAATCCACATTAAGCTGAATATCACCATTCTTTTTTCAAACTGGTACCAGATTAGACACCTAGGTAAAATTCTTAATCGGGTATACGATCCTTGATTTGATTAATTTTGTGAGCTCTTGGGACATCAATGCATTGACCTTTGGATTGATCAATCTTTGTTTTTTTTCGGACGGGCTTTGATCCTTTGGCCAATTCAATAGTATTCTTAATTGTGCCTGGTTCATATCCCCTAAGATCATCATAGGTCCAAGCTACAACCACATTGTATCTAGAACATAGACCTTTTAGTCCTTCTTTATCCTTTTGGGGAACATCCCTTCCGACCTTCAATTTTCTACCATTTGTGATATCAAGATATTCATAGTCTTTCTCCTTGGTAGTGAACCTTTGTTTTCCATTTCTCACATCCTCACAGTTGAAAATATTTTCAAGGGAGATTAAACCTCGAGGGATTTTATTTCCTTTTAACTGGATCACCTGCCCTTCGAAAGGCACCATTTCAGGATGTGAACTGTCAAAAACTTTTCCTGATTTCTATAAAAAGTGGCAATATAAACATCATCCTTGAATACTTTCTAGTTGTGATTGTTGTCGAGAATTGTCAGTTGGATGATGATTTGTACTGTGTTTTTTTTTGTTGTTGAATCAAAAATTCATTCAAATTGTGAACCAATTGAACCCATTTGATCAGCAACATCGTTCTAGGAATGTGGGATAACTTGAATGTTAAAATCCTCAAAGCTCTCAATCAGATCCCATATCCTATGTTTGTACTTCATTCTTATATTTTTGGCAGTCACCTGCCCATGAACTTGACTCACAACCAACTCTGAATCTCTGAATGCTTGTATTATTTTTACACCCATCCATTTTTCTAGGATCAAACCATGAACCAAGGCTTCATATTTTGCATCATTAAGAACTAGAAATGAAAAGCTTTGAGGGTTTCTGATCCTGTCGGAGATACTAGTTGGACACCTGCTCTAGAACTGGCTTTGCATTTGGTGTCATCAAAATATAATGTCCATAGGTTGTTTTCATCCAGACCATTATGCTCTTCCCATTCCTTTACCAATTTTGGGAAGACTTGATCATCATCAAAGATCACATAGGTTCCTAATCCAGTTGCATGGAATTTTATGAATGGGTCAGATTCAAAAAATTGGTTGAGGAGGACCTCTTCTTCGGAGGTCCAATCACTCATATCTTCTTTGTCTTCTAACATTTCTACACAATACATCTCACTTTGTGAAAAGTAGGTATGTGTCACTTTAAAGCATAGGACTACATTATCCTCTATGTGTTCTGGATGCAAATATTTGGACAAGATCATCATCTTTGCTCCATTCTTGGTCCTTAATATTAGATAAGACCAATCAAGTGCTAAATATCTACCAAGATTTGCAATAAAATCTCTTGAAAGGTACATCCCAAATACTGGGGGAATGTCTATCACAACTACCTCTTGTGTGATCATTTGACTTGGACATGAGAAGAGGGTCAAAGATAGATCCTTGATGCGGCTGACGGATGGAACTTTCTTCCTATCTAATTGCATGATTCCTTTCTCAAAGGGCTCATACTTAAGTCTTAGGGCATCAATGACTTATTTAGGCATGACTATTGTACTACCCCCCAAATCAATCATCTTATTATACAAAAGCTTATCTCCCACAATAAGTGTTAAAAATAAAGGTGTGGGCTTTGGCTTGCTTACCTCTTTCTCTTTTGCATTGTTTGTTCTATTCACATAAGCCACAACTCTTGAAGGTTGGGGTTATGATGCAAGCCCTTTGTCTTTATTTTGATCATGTGGTGGAGTCACGTCTATCTGCGGTATTTTTTCTTCCTTCTTTAATGCTTCTTGGACAAATTTATTTTGTTCAGGAATGAATATGATGTCCCATAGAGATATGTTAGTAGGCACCTTCTTCAATTGTTCCATCACATTGAGCATTCCAACTGGCAGAGCCTTTGGTTTGAACAGTGGTATCTCCCTCATCTTTGGGAGGACTCAATCCATCATGAATGGGTTTGGTGTCTTTTTTGTTCTTTTTTCAATCATGGAGGAGCTTGTGACTATAGAGTGGATCAGGCCTGCAGACGCTTCGACATTTGTTGCACATATTCTCCAATGAGCCTCCCCTTGGACCTCATGTTATAGTCTGATTATACTTGTGGGGCACTAGTCGATGGAGCATCATTTGCAAATACTGCATCTTCTTCTTCTATCCATGAGAATGTGTGCTTAGTCCGACGCAATATTTATATCTTTTTGTAAAGACATTCCTTGTGTTTTCACTCTAAGGTAGGAATTCTCTATTTTGGAAGATTGATACTCTGCATTCAAGAAGACACCCTTGTTTCTTTGTTTCGTTATCTTCTGTTGTAGATTTCCCCTTGGAAAATTCTAGGGCATATGACTATCATTGCATGGGAAGCACCATGTTTTTCCGTCTTCCACTAAGTTGTTCTAACCTAGTATTACATCCTTGCTCGAACTACTCTTGACAGCCTAAAGTGGCATAGTAACTGAGACTATCTAGTTGGCGGACATCATTTGCTTACCTCCTCCTCTCAAGGCTCCTTGGTATGTGTTCTATTGATAGGTTGGTCTTCCTCCATGATAGGGTTGAGTTGCCTATTTCAAAGGTGTTTCTTGTTGTTGTCAGATGAGGAATAGCTCATTAGCAAAAGACCGCATGAGACTCTTCATATTGTTAATGTCTATTCCTAGCAAAGAGGAACCTAGCGTGCTTGGTTGTGCATTAGGGTATATGTACATGGATTGTAGTGCGGCTGATGTGGTCGCTTGTGGAGCAGAGGTGTTTAGAGTAATTTATTCTCGGGGGCAACCAAAGATTTATACGAACACGAGCATCAATGGTTGTGGTGGAAGCTTCCCAGTGTCAATCAAACTATTTTTTGTACACACTACCAGGTTGTATGCATCAAGTAAGATATCTCCTCCCATGGAGGTGATCATGACCACAATATCTGAATTGAAATATTTTAGGTAGAACATGAATGCCATTGTGGCCAGAGGCCTAGTAGTGACAGGAATTCTTTGCCAAGTTTTGTGGAACCTAGTGTTGAAAATACTCATGGCCTCTTGTGGGAACCTTTTGATAGTGATTAATTGATGTAGCAATAAGGAATGATCTCCATTTTTGGAGAAACGTTCAAACAAATTTTCTTCAAGATAATCCCAAGAGCAAATAGAATAAAAAACCAGAGATCGATACCAATCTTGAGATTTTCCTTTAAAAGATACAGCCAACAACCTAAGATCAATATTTTCATCCACTATGTTATGTACTCTGCATACCTCTGCTATATCTTGGATATTTTCGAAGGGGGTTTTGAAATCCTCTCCAAAAAAATTTGGGATTGCCTTCAAGGCATTAGCGGATATGGCAAGTCATACATCTTAGGGTGTAGGCAGTTGTAGTGGACTACCACTATCCCAAGTTACAAAATTTCTAGGAGCGGGGACAACTAGATGAGCCATTGAAAATATATTCCTATGGATAGGGTATGTTGGTATTCTGATTTCAAAAGTTCAGCCTCCTAGTGGAGTAGATAAAGCTCTAGATCTTGGTATTTTTCTTCTTGCCCTGTTACTTCTTACAAGTGATACGAAACCTATTTAAGTCTTCTTCACCTTAATACTGAGGTAGGTAATTAGGACTACTAAAAATGGTCCCTTGAGGATGCTCTTGTTTGGATTTTGGGCATCAAATTTCCATCCTCTTTTCTTGGTCTAATTTAAGAAATATTTTTTATTTCTAACGAGACGTTCAAAAAACTTCGGTCCCATCGGGTGTGCTAGAAAAATAATTGTTGATCATCAAAGCTTTTTCCTCCAAAAAACTTATGGGAAATTCAGCAAGTGGGGGACCAATTTGCATCTCATTGAATAACCTCCGAGATTTTTATAAAATGTCTACTCTTTTTTGTGTTGGGAGAAAAAGGTAGAAGGAAATGCAAATAAAATATGAAATGGAAATGAACCAAATCTTTTGCAACATTTCAAACCTTAACTTATTTCCTATGGATGATATAATAGATGCAGAATGTCATAGACCCTTCATTGTTGGGAAGAGAATGAGCAACAAAGCCTAAGAAAAAGCACAGTGCAATCTTTCAAATCTCCTTGCAGGAAGCACCCATTAATGTCTGATCAAACATAAGAAAACTCTATAATTTAACAAAAGTGTCTAGAAAATGTAGAAAACCGTTCTCTTTTTACAACATAACATGAACAATAACAACCTTTATAGAAAATGAAAAAATTTCAACAGACATAATCTGATCCTTGAAAACTATTATTCAACATAGAAGCTTACAACATGGAAATTAGCTACCTGAACTATCAAAATAATCTTAACACAATGTTTTAACATGAAAGAGAACATAAAGAAGGAACTTGGAAAAGGCCATAACATGCACAGTTTCAAATATTTCTTCTAAATAGATCAAACTTTAATATCAAATGAGCTGAAAAACAAAGGTCGGATTCCAATCTGATGATACTTTAAGTTAAATTATAGCATGCCAGAGAATAGTAGTATTCCAAAAAAAATTCTACTTTTGAAAACATAAAACTCCCTAATTAGATCTATCTACTCTTAAAATATATTCAAAGTAAATTCTTTCAAGAAAAACTCTCTAAGTTTAGAATTTCTAAAAACTTTGTGTTTCTACTATTGTCGACTATTTATAGCTTGGAGGAAGAGAACACTGCCACCAATCATTCTAGAAGAAAAGTTTCCAGATGCCTACACCTAATAGCCCATGATCCAATTGTAAATATTGATCAGATCACAACAATATTTTCTCATTAATTCCCAACTTCTTCATTAATGTCCTTAGATATTTAGCAAAGATTGCAATCGAAAAACAATCAAATTTAGTACAAAACTCAAAAAAATTTGATCGATTGACCATATAGATTGATGGCACCGACTCGAAGGTTCCAACCTGAAAGCAACAAAGACCCAACATGCTCTGACAAACTCCATTCGAAGAGATCACTCTACAAAAACATAACATTTCTAAAGCAAAAAGATGACGTGTCGAGTGGGCGGAGAATCTCAGATTCATGAAAATGGCTTTAGAGAAAATTCTCGGTGAGTTGACACGTGCCCCATCTTGCTCCCGAAAGGAAGATGATAAAAAAAATACGTTTAGCCACCACATGGTGTATTATGTGCCTTTCAGAATGATATTTTTTTCTTTAAATGTGAATCCATCCCGAAGCCGAATATGTAAGAGCCAAAAACCAAAAATATTAAGGGCAAAAGTTTCTTTACATAACGCATGCAAGGAGAAGAGAGTATGTAATTGGAAATTAAGATATATCCATGAGAAGGCCTAGGCACTTTTATCCTCCTTTGAAGATATTTTCATCTCTCACACATATCATGAGGGTAATAAATTAGTAGATGATCTAGCTAATTTGGGTTATGATCATAAAGAACTGGAACTGTATGAAGATGGTGAGGGCCTCAAAAAATTCCTATTTCTTCATGAAAAAGTATTAGTAGACCAACCTTCCATATCCTAGCCAATTAATCCTAGATGTTGTTATTTTGATGGTGCTCTGGAACTTGTTCATTAGATTGGTTTCATTCCCTTCTTTGTTCCTACATTCCGACTGCATCTTTTAGTGATGCTCTAGAAATTTGTTCCTGCATTTCGGCTGCATCTTTTAGCAATGCTCCAAAACTTTTTTCTATCTTCCAGCTGCATCTTCCAGCGATGCTCCAGAACTTTTTTCCTGCATTCCAGAAGAATCTTTCAACCATGCTGTAAAGAGAAAAACTCTTTAAAACAAACATCGACAAAAATTTAAATAATTTCATTTATATTCAAAATAAAGTTGACAATTCATTCATTTAGACATCAAAAAAAAGACAATCGATTCCAAAACACAATGACTTAAAGTTGATAAGATAGATTCAATATATAATTCTAGTTTAAATAGATACATTTTCCGTAGTACACTTCAATGATATTCATACATAAGAAGTTGTAATATAAGTTACAATTCGATACTTAGGCATTCAGTCGCCTTAAGCTCTTCAATACATATTTCAAAATTAAATAAAACATAAAGAAGATGACATCCTTTGATCTTCAATCCAATAGCATATCTTCATAAAGAAGATGAGAACAAATCAGGTGCTTTTTTCGCCCAACCTCGAAGCTTACGCTTCCTCGGAATTCTTAAATCATTCAAAGAATACCCAACCTTGCATGAATCGCTTAGCAAAAATCAATCTACAAGCAAGATGGAATCTAGTGCGTGCCTAGTATAACTAGTAAAACTACAAGCATTTTCATTTTTCTAATTCATTTAAGAAACAAGCAAGTTTGATACTAGGATATGGTAGAGATTTCAATAATTTCATCTATTTCAATGGTCCTTAAGTTACTTCGCAAAGTAAAATGTCATGCATGACAAATAAAGAAGTTTTGGAAAAGCAAAACTACACTCTCTAATAACCCATATTTGGCACCCGTCCTGGAAGGTAACTTTCCCAAAAACATAACATGCACATTCATTTATCAAGCATGCATGGTTCTAAACAGTCAAATACAATCTTTCACAAATAGTTTAAAAGTTGTTCTTTTCATCGTTTTAATCCATAAATGACATTAATTTAATATTTAAATTGAGTAAATTAAATAACAAAAATAAATAAAGAAGGTGTATCTCCAGTATGTAGATTAAATAAATAAAGTAAAATAGTCATAAAAGAGCAGACGTTCTTTCGTTCTTTTTACTCATCTATTTTGTTTCCTCTGTGAACTAATCTTAATTTGTTTTGTTTCAAGTAAATCATATCTTTAAATTTTAATTGCTCTACTTTCTATTTTCCACACTTGCAGAAAATAATTAAATAAATTTATACTTTTCATGAACAATTTAAAATAACTCGTTTCAGTTTCGGTTTCAGAATGTTTTGAGTTTCAATTGCAAAATTTACTATTTTAAAACTTTTGATTCGAAATCATGTTAAAATTTAGGAGATATTTTATCAAATTGTTTTCAATTTGAATTCTTTTCAAATCCAATTTCAAATAATGTTTTATGTCAAAACAAAAGTAAATAAAGTTTATTGTTTAAAAATAAAATCTTTTCAAATCAATTATGAGTTTCTCCTAAGTTTGTAAATCAGTTGTTTCTCTTTATTTTCTAATTCAATTTATTGTACACTTTTATGTTTTGAACTTGTTCAATGGAGTTTGTTTTCCCAGTAATTCACAGTTTATTGTTCAAGAATTTACACAAAAATCTAAAGTAACAGAATTACTTTTAAATAATTTTAAAAATCTATACAATAAATTAGCTATCTCATTCAAATTTACTCTATTCATGTTTTGTTTAAAAATCTCAAAATCCTACCTGATAAATTCTCAGATCTACAAATTGTTGAAGGTGTGCTTCCTCTATATATTGTTACTCTACCTGGTGTCTTCCTATCTTCTGTTGTTGATACTATACTTTACCTTCTATCTGGTTACCTATTTTCATGTTGCCTTCATGCGCCCATTACCTTTCTCCTTCTCTGTTTCTTGCCTGTGCTAGGTGGTTGCGTAGGAAACAAATGGGAAACCTGTCCCTTAACCACGCATGCAGGTTTGAGGAGGGGAAGAGATAGTGTGGGCCTATTCTTTTGTTGCCGGTGTGGTGAGTGGAGGGACCTTTGGTGGCCATGTGGGAGATGTGAAGAGTCTTAGGGGCTGAATCCTCACTGCCCGCGCCTCTTCTTCCTCTCTACCTTAGGCGTGTCTTCCTCCCTCTCTTCTTAGCACGCCTTGTCCATGCTGGTTTCTTGCACCTCCTTTACCAGTCCTTGTGTGGGTGAGAAGGAGACTTGTGACTGCGTGGGAAATGGGATTGACCCTTGCCTGGCTGCGTCCCCTCAAGTCTTCTCCTACTTGTTGCATATGGTGAGTGGGTGGTCTCCAACCTGCAGTGCATGGGGGGAGAAAATGTATAGAAAGCTAATTCAAAATGAAAATATCTCACCCTCTGCCTTCCCAAAATCAAAACAAATTCACTGTCAAGATCCAAATTTTGTGTCAATTTCTCCTCAGAAAGCAAAAACGGATTTCCTGATTTTTCCTGTTCACTCCAATCCGAAAATCTCTCTCTCTTTTATGTAAATCATGGAGTTATCCCCAAAGAAAGATCCATAAGTTTAGGTTGATCTCTAGATCAAATATTTTAACTCCATGTTACAGAATTTAATTGCTTCTTAAATTAATTGAAGATATTTCTTCAATCTGTTCAACTGAAGTTTTAAATGCCATTTCAATTTGCACGTGAATCGTTTTCTAATTTTTTTTCAATAACTCCATTTTAAATCTTTGTTTACTTTCTACTATAATTTCCTTTTTCATAATTTTCAAATGAGAAATTAAAAACTATTAATTTTATAACACTTTTATTTATTACATTTTATTAAATTCCAAAATAAGTCTATTTTATTAAATTTCGAAATACAAGCATCTTATTTTCAAAAAATGATAAAATATTGACTTAAATAATTTGATTATTTTGACAAGATCTATTTTCTGAAAAATTAATAAAATTGTCATTTAAAACAACATATTTTTTTTCCACATTTTGGAAAAATCAATTTAACTCAATTTTAAAACTTGCAAACACTATAATCACAAAAATACATTAAAATATAAACTAAGTGAGTGTGTATGATTCCATCATAATCATAAATGTCTAATGGATAAAATGACTCTACCTGATCGTTGTTCTCACCTTCAATCACATTCACTTGCACTCGATTTTTCATCAGCAATGACAATCCCCAAATTAAATATAAATACATTTCGAATCATAGTAAATGCATTTGAATTTGAATTTGAATTTCATTTCAATTTAACTTCAATTTGAATAATCATTTAACTTCAATTTAAATAATCATTTAACATAATATAATTAATCAATATCATGATTAAATAATTTGCATTAAAAATAATCACTAAAATCTATACGTGACATCCTTCCCCTCTTGGAAGAGACATCATCTCGATATCTTATTAGTCATTCAATAAGCATAACATCACCATCAATAAAACATACTATCTCAATCAGTAAAAGCATAGTATCTCAATAGGTAAAACATAGTGTCTCAATCATAATGAAATAGTAACTAACAACATAGTTCTCAAACATAAGCATAAGCAAATCATATTAGCATCCACGCTATCAAAGTTCACAACATGTGAATCAAAAACTAGAGTATCAAGTATCTCCGCATAAAACAAATATTAATCTATGAAGGAAAATGAGGAAAATGATGGTCCATTGTCTTAGAATCCTCCCATGTAGCACTATCCTCAGTATACTAGTCCCACTGGACCTTGTACTGAGTACTATCTCTATTATGCAGCTTAATGCTATGCCTGTCTAGGATTCAGATGGGCTCCACTAGCACCACCCCTGGATCTTGTGCCTGTAATGAACACCAATCAATAATATGAGATGCATCACGATCATATGGTTTCAACAAAGAAACATGGAAAACATTATGGATTCGAGCTAGAGCAGGTGGTAACGCTAGTCTATATGTAACTAGATTAATAACTTCCAGTACATCAAATGGTCCCACAAATCTCAGTGCCAACTTTGATGATTTTCCAAATGAGATAGAGCTCTTATGAGGCTTAACCCTCAAGAAGACTTTATCTCCTGCAGTAAACTACTTGAAAGTCATGTTCCTATCAGCATAGCTCTTTTGTCTATCGGTTGCTTCCTTCAACCTACCCTTGATCAACTTCATTTGCTCATCCATTTCCTTGAGCATATCTGGACCAATAACGATCCTGTCTTCCATCATGTCCCAACTAATGGGTGTGTGACATTTTCGTCCATAAAGTGCCTCAAAAGGTTCCATACCCAAAGATGCATGAAATGAGTTTTTGTAGGAAAACTCAACCAATGGAAAATATTCCTCACTTGTACTGTTGATCCATGCAGTACATTCTCAGCAAATCCTCAACAACTTGATTGACCCTTTCAGTTTGGCCATCGGTTTGTGGGTGATATGCAGAACTAAAATTCAATTTAGTTCCCAAAGCTGCATTTAGTGTAGTCCAAAACCTAGATGTCATCATGGTATCTCTATCAGAAATAATGGTCTCTGGTACACCATGCAATTTGAATATCTCTTGCACAAATTTCCTTGCAAGAGTCAATGATCCATCTTTCAGATTCCTTGGTATGAAATGTGAAACCTTCATCAACTTATCAACAACTTCTAAGATGGTATCATGCCTATTCCTGCTCAAAGGTAATCCTTGGATGAAATCCATACTAATTAATTGCCACTTATACTTAGGTATATCGTCGAGATACAAAAGTCCTATTGGATGCACATGCTCAACCTTAATCCGCTGGCATTCCAAACATCTAGCGACCTACTCCATGACCTATTTCTTAAGCTTAGGCCAAAAATACTAAGCCTTCAACTCTGCTACCATCTTCATAACTCCTGGATGCCCTGAATAAGGTGCATCATGAACTTCCTCAAGAATCAACTTCCTCAAATCTCCACCCTCGGGGATATATATCCTTCCCTAATATCTGACAATACCATCATACTCCATCACATATCCATCAAATCTGTGATCTCAAGGATCTGTCTCTAAGGCTTGCTTGACCCTGACATAATGCTCGTCTCCTAGAAGATACTACAACACTTTTTGTCTCAAATTTGACCTTTTGGTCAACATAGTAGAGAGATGTCTTCTCCTACTAAGAGCATCAACAACTATGTTTTCCTTACCCTTGATATACTCAACGCCAAAATCATACTCACTTAGGAACTCAAGCCACCTCCTCTATCTCGCATTGAGGTTCGGCTATGTGAAGATGTACTTAAGTCCTAAATGATCTGTCTTTAGCTCAAATGGTTTCCCTAGGAGATAATGTCTCCACATCAGAAATGCGTGAACAATAGCTGTAAGCTCAAGATCATTTGCATCATAATTCAACTCATACTGTTTCAATTTCCTAGACTCATATGCAACTACCTTCCCTTCTTGCATCAACACAGCTCCTACACCTTCACCTGAAGCATCTGTAATCACTATGAAGTGCCCATTAGGATCTGGTATAGTCAACACTAGTGCTGATGTCAAATTTTGTTTAAGAATTTGAAATGCTTCCTCACACTTCTCAGTCCACTCATATTTATTTCCCTTCTTCTGAAGAGAAGTAATAGGTGTTGTAATCCTGTAAAACCCTTCCACATACTTCCAGTAGTATCCTGCAAGTCCCATGAAACTATGAACTTCAGTAACACTTTGCGATGTTGGCCAATCTACAATTGCCTCTATCTTTGTAGGATCAACTGAGATTCCCTCAGCAAATATGGCATGCCCCAAATAGTGAACCTTCTTCTGAAAGAAAGTACACTTAAAAAATTTACCAAAAAGATTTTGATCCCTTAGTCATTGCAAGACTATTCTCAAGTGCTTCTCATGTTCCTCTTCTATTTTAGAGTAAATCAAAATTTCATCAATGAATATAAGCACGAAATTATCTAAACAGTCTCTAAAAATATTGTTCATAAGGTTCATGAATGCCACTGGAGCATTCGTTAGACCAAAAGGTACCACGGTGAACTCGTAGTGTCCATACCGAGTTCTGAAAGTTGTCTTTGGAATGTCCTCATCCTTAACCCTCAACTGGTGGTAACCTGATCTAAGATCAATCTTAGAAAACACTATGGCCCCCTTCATTTGATCAAACAGCTCATCTATCCTGGGTAAAGGATACCTGTTCTTAATGGTAACCTTGTTCAGCATCCTGTAATCAATACACAGTCTCAAGGTTCCATCCTTCTTCTTAATGAAAATTACCAGTGCATCCCATGGAGATACAGTCGGTTTAATAAATTCTTTTTTCAAGAACTCCTGCAACTAAACCTTTAGTTCATATAACTCTATAGTAGTCATTTTGTGTGGAGCTTTGGATTGAGGATCCATTCCAAGTAAAATTTCAATCAAGAAATAAAATTCTCTTTTCAGTGGTAACTCAGTAAGTTCTTCAGGAAAGATATCCAAGAACTCTCTAAGAACTGGATAGCCCTCTAGACTATGTTGGGCATTATCCATGTCACTCACCAATATAGCATAAATGGAACATCCTTTCCGATGTGCTTTCTTTAGCTGCATAGCTGAGATATGTCTCAACTCTAGAGGCTCTCGAGATCCTAAAATCTCAATTGGATGTCCAAAATCATCCAAACAACTCATGACCCTATCTTCATAGTTCACTATGGCTTTATGTTCAGTTAACCAATTGATCCCTAAGATCACATCATAAGAACCTAATGGTGCTACATATAGGTTAACTTAGGTTTGGAAATTAGGTAGCTCTAAATCACTGCATGATAAACATGAATTTACCCTCTTCTTTGCTCGATTTCCATACTAAACCATCCATGAATGTGACATAAAACCAAGTCTAATAGGTAATTTAGCAACTACTTTAGGATCAATAAAGCATTCAGTAGCTCCTATATCTATCAAAATAGAAACAAATTGACCAAAAAGCTTACTCGACATCTAAATAGGTGAAGCCTAAAAATTTGCTTGACGATTGTCAACCGCTGCATGAATCTGGTGTTGTGGTGCTCGCCGATCATTACCACCTCGCTTACCTCCTATACAGTGAGTGCAATTGGAGGCATAGTGATCTCCTACACAATTATAGCATCCACCTCATGGCCCTAGGTGACCACCTATCCTATTCCTGATATTGGAGAGTTTGGTGTTATTATTGTTCACCTTCTTGTTTCCACCATTGTTCCCTTCTCATTTATCTTGGGTGTTTGTTCCTCTTTTCAAATTCCTGATCTATTGATTGTTATTATTACCCTTCTGATTATTGTTGTTATTGTTTTGGAACTTCCTGTTTCCAAAACTAGATTTAGCATTCACACTCTTCCTGTAGTTAGCCACCTATTGTAGCTTTTGTTCCTATTTTGTGGCCTTCTCAAAGACCTCATCCATTGTCAATGGATTATGAATATCCACATTAGCTCCAATCTGTGGCCTCAATCCTAGGATGAATTTCCAAATACGGAACCTCTCATCCATCTGATACTGTGGTACGTACTTCAAGAGATTAGTGAACCTCTCCCAGTACTGAGTAACTGTCAAACCACCCTGTGTCAGATTCTGGAACTCTGTCATCTTCCTGTCAAAGAACAGTTGTGGAAGCCACCTCTTCCTAAAAAATTGCAAGAACACTTCCCAAGTAGTCCCACCTGGTAGTAACTTCTTCTTAGTCTTCTAGGTATCCCACCAAGTAGCAGCTTCTCCAATAAGCTGGTATGCAGCCCAAACTACCTTGGTCTCATTGGACATATTCCTGAGCTCAAAGTACTTTTCCATCTCAATAACCCAAGCTTCAACTCCATCACCTATAGTCTTACCATCAAACTTGGGCAGTGCTACCCTTTTCAAATCTTTAGCCAATTCCCCCTCAATCCTAGCTTGAGGATTTGGTACTTCAACCCTTGGATTATCATTATTGGGTTGCTCCTGGTTTTGGGGAATTTCAACTCGAGGGTTTTTTCCTTCTCTGACACCTCAAACTTCATGTTCCAAATTATCCATTCTGGAACCCTACTAACTCAAGAGACTAAGAATCTGATCCAACCTATCATTCTCATTACTTGCAGCAACTCCTTTACCTCTTGTACCCATTATGTATCAAAATTCCTGCATCAAGGAATGTTTCTTTAGTGTAATGGACAAAGGACCCTAGTGTTCAAACCTAGAGCTCTGATACCAAAATGTAAAGAGCAGAACTCTTTAAAACAAACATCGAAAAAACTTTAAATAATTTCATTTATATTCAAAATAAAGTCGACAATTCATTTAGACATCAAAAAAAAGACAATCGATTCCAAAAAACAATGACTTAAAGTTGATAAGATAGATTCAATATGTAATTCCAGTTTAAATAGATGCATGTGCCATAATACACTTCAATGATATTCATACATAAGAAGTTTTAATATAAGTTACAATTCGAGACTTAGGCATTCAGTCGCCTTAAGCTCTTCAATACATATTTCAAAATTAAATAAAACATAAAGAAGATGATATCCTTTGATCTTCAATCCAATAGCATATCTTCATAAAGAAGAAGACAACAAGGATCAGGTGATTTTTCCGCCCAACCTCAAAGCTTACGCTTCCTCGGAATTCTTAAATCATTCAAAGAATACCCGACCCTACATGAATCACTTAGCAAAAAGCAGTCTACAAGCAAGAATCTAGTGTGTGCCTAGTATAACTACTAAAACCACAAGCATTTTCATTTTTCCAATTCATTTAAGAAATAAGCAATTTTGATACTAGGATATGGTAGAGAGTTCAATAATTCCATCGATTTCAATGGTCCTTAAGTTACTTGGCCAAGTAAAATGTCATGCACGACAAATAAAGGAGTTTTGGAAAAGGAAAACTACACTCTCTAATAACCCATATTCGACACCTGTCTCAAAAGGTAACTTTCCCAAAAACATGAAATGCACATTCATTTATCAAGCATGCATGGTTCTAAATAGAAATAAAATATTTCACAAACAGTAAAACAGTAATCTTGTTTGAAGCAAAAATAGTTTAAAAGTTATTTTTTTCATCGTTTTAATCCATAAATGACATTAATTTAATATTTAAATTGAGTAAATTAAATAATCAAAGATAAATAAAGGTGTATCTCCAGTATGTAGATTAAATACATATAGTAAAATAGTCATAAAAGAGCACACATTCTTTCGCTCTTTCAACTCATCTATTTTGTTTCCTCTGTGAACTAATCTTAATTTGTTTTGTTTCAAGTAAATCATATCTTTAAATTTTAATTGCTCTACTTTTTGTTTTCCATACTTGCAGAAAATAATTAAATAAATTTATACTTTTCATGAACAGTTTAAAATAACTCGTTTCAGTTTCAGTTTCAAAATGTTTTGAGTTTCAATTGCAAAATTTATTGTTTTAAAACTTCTGTTTCGAAATCATGTTAAAATTTACGAGATATTCTATCAAATTGTTTTTAGTTTGAATTCTTTTCAAATCCAATTTCAAATAAAGTGTTCTATCAAAACCAAAGTAAATAAAGTTTCGAGTTTAACAATAAAATTCTTTTCAAATCAATTATGAGTTTCTCCTAAGTTT
The DNA here is from genome assembly GCA_007115665.2 of Sequoiadendron giganteum. Classification (NCBI taxonomy): domain Eukaryota; kingdom Viridiplantae; phylum Streptophyta; class Pinopsida; order Cupressales; family Cupressaceae; genus Sequoiadendron; species Sequoiadendron giganteum. The sequence continues at coordinate 387,684,621 of CM021107.1, forward strand.
GTAAATCAGTTGTTTCTCTTTATTTTCTAATTCAATTTATCCTACACTTTTATGTTTTGAACTTTTTCAATGGAGTTTGTTTTCCTAGTAATTCATAGTTTACTGTTCAAGAATTTACACATAAATCTAAAGTAACAAAATTACTTTTAAATAGTTTTAAAAATCTACACAATAAATTAGCTATCTCATTCAAATTTACTCTGTTCATGTTTTGTTTAAAAATCTCAAAATCCTACCTGATAAATTCTCAGATCTGGAAATTGTTGAAGGTCTGCTTCCTCTATATATTGTTGCTCTACCCGGTGTCTTCCTGTCTTCTGTTGTTGATACTATACTTTACCTTCTATTTGGTTACCTATTTTCATGTTGCCTTCATGTGCCCATCACCTTTCTCCTTCTCTGTTTCTTGCCTGTGCTAGGTGGTTGCGTAGGAAACAAATGGGAAACCTATCCCTTAACCACGCATGGAGGTTTGAGCAGGGGAAGAGCTGGTGCGTGCCTATTCTTTTGCTGCTGGTGTGGTGAGTGGAGGGACCTTTGGTGGCTGCGTGGGAGATGTGAAGAGTCTTAGTGGTTGAATCCTCACTGCCCGCGCCTCTTTTTCCTCTCTGCCTTAGGTGTGTCTTCCTCCCTCTCTTCTTAGCACTCCCTATACACGCTGGTTTCTTGTGCCTCCTCTACGAGTCCTTGTGTGGGTGAGAAGGAGACTCGTGACTACATGGGAAATGGGATTCACCCTTGCCTGGCCACGTCCCCTCAAGTCTTCTCCTACTTGTTGCGTATGGTGAGTGGGTGGTCTCCAACCTGCAATGTGTGGGGGGAGAAAATGTATAGAAAGCTAATTCAAAATGAAAATATCTCACCCTCTGCCTTCCCAAAATTGAAACAAATTCACTATCAACATCCAAATTTTGTGTCAATTTCTCCTCAGAAAGCAAAAACCAATTTTCCTGATTTTTCTTGTTCTCTCCAATTTGAAAATCTCTTTCTCTCTTTTATGCAAATCATGGAGTTATCCCCAAAGAAAGATCCATAAGTTTAGGTTGATCTCCAAATCAAATATTTTAACTCCATGTTACATAATTTAATTGCTTCTTAAATTAATTGAAGATATTTCTTCAATCTGTTCAACTGAAGTTTTAAATGCCATTTCAATTTGCACATGAATTGTTTTTTAAATTGTTTTCAATAACTCCATTTTAAATCTTTGTTTAATTTCTACTATAATTTCCTTTTTCATAATTTTCAAATGAGAAATTAAAATCTATTCAATTTATAACACTTTTATTTATTACATTTTATTAAATTCTGAAATAAAAAGTATATTTTATTAAATTTTGAAATACAAGCATCTTATTTTCAAACAATGATAAAATATTGACTTAAATAATTTGATTATTTTGACAAGATCTATATTCTAACAAATTAATAAAATCGTCATTTAAAACAACATATATTTTTTTTTCCACATTTTGGAAAAATCAATTTAACTCAGTTTTAAAATTTGCAAACACTGTAATCACAAAAATACATTAAAATATAAACTAAGTGAGTGTGTGTGATTCCATCATACTCATAAACGTCTAATGGATAAAACGACTCTACCTAATCGTTGTTCTCACCTTCAATCATGTTCACCTGTTCCTGCATTCACTTGCACTCGATTTTTCATTAGCAATGACAAACCCCAAATTAAATATAAATACATTTTGAATCATTGTAAATGCATTTCAATTTCAATTTCGATTTCATTTCAATTTAACTTCAATTTTAATAATCATTTAACTTCAATTTAAATAATCATTTAACATAATATAATTAATCAATATCACGATTAATAATTTTAATTAAAAATAATCACTAAAATCTATACGTGACACATGCTCTGGAGCTTTGTTCCTACATTCTAGTTGCATCTTCCAGCGATGCTCTGGAACTTTGTTCCTACATTCTGGCTACATCTTCTAGCGATGCTTTGGAACTTTGTTCCTACATTTTGGCTACATCTTCCAGCAATGCTCCAAAACTTTGTTCTTGCATTCCAGTTGCATCTTTCAGTGATGCTCTAGAACTTGGTTCCTGCATTCCAACTGCATCTTTCAGTGATGCTCCAAAACATTGTTCCTTCATTCCAGCTACATTTTTAAGCGATGCTCTGGAACTTTGTTCCTCCATTATGGTTGCATCTTCTAGCGATGCTCCGAAATTTGATTATTTTGTCCTGATTGCATCTTTGAACGATTTTTGTCTTCAAAAGGAGGAAAATTTTGATAGTCTATATGCAGTTTCGAGCTAGTCTACAGTTTCATAAGTAGTCAAGTTAATCTACTCAGTTTTCATGGTTGATGCGGTATTGGCATATTACTGCAAAGTTTTGAGAATACTAATGGTGAATTTTGTTTGATATTTATGTTTTGGCATGTATATTTTCTTATTAGGATTGACATATATATAAAACTCTTTTATATAATATAATTATATATAGGCTTTTATGCCTTTTACTTTTAAAAAAAATTTGATAGTGGAAGCAAAATATCTACTAGGCTTGCAAAGGTGGTTGTGGGAAATCTTGGGGGAAGAGGTTATGATAATAGTGATGAGGGCAAGGATTGTAAGGATTTTGTCCAATAAATAACCTTGAATTCTCATAGTTAGGAGATTGAAAAAGTGGGGGAATAAAGTTACTCAGAGGAAACTATTATTTTTAGTTCTCTTAATTTGTAGGAGGAAGAGAAGAAATTTGAAATGAGGACGAGGATTGAGGATTTTAAAACTAAAAAAGTGAAGGGTATTTTTGGCAAGAGGATTTGGGGAATTATAGTCTGAAGATCTATAACCTAGTATCCCTTATGTAGTTTATTTATACCCTAGAGGATATAGTGAGAGAAAATATTAAGTATGGTTGGAATCAACATCTATCAACATTTCATATCTAAATAAAGACAACATTCATCCATAACACATATATGTATTCAACCCTTATAAATTTGTATGTTATATATTCATATAACAGTTACAATAGTAGGTATTAGTCTCTACTCTATATTTCAATCTATTTATATATCATTCTTTTATTCTCTCTTACTTTGATATCTATTACATACATATATTAATTATTTGTCTCTTATAGAGATGTAATCTTTATAGGGCACCCCTTACTCCATCTTCCTTGTTGGCCTAAGGTTTAGCAAGTCCTTTGTGGTAGGTTGTAGTATCTTCTACTCTATGTCTTGTACCATAATAACATCATCCCCCCTTTCAAAATTTTGTCTTTTCCTCAAGACATGTTGCTCAATTTGCTGGAAGGATGTGCTTGTATATTACTTTGAGTTATGCCAATGTAGCATCCCATTGCTTCTTTCCTTGCTAGAGTACCTTAATGTGACCTTGGGTGTTTATATTTGTGGCTTCTACCTCTACAATATTTGTAGGTATTTGAATATGTTGTTTTTTATTTTTTGCTTCTCCTAGATCACCACTCAAGTGTGTCAATTTGATGTTTATGGTCTCCCTTAGTTGCTTAACTTGCATTTTGATCTTTTCCCTTTGTCCATGTGTTTGTTATAACCAGTTGTGTATATTTTCTATTTGTACTCAGATGGCTCCATCCATGTCCTTGAGTGGGTATTATGAGGATGCAACATGTAATATATGTGCCTCCTACTATGTAATATGATCCTTTAAATCCTTTATGAGGTTAGGCCATTGAATACAAGCTATAGTATATTTTCATCTATAATTGTAGTGCCCCTTCATTCTCACTGTGAATGTGCAAGTAGTTGGCTTTGGACTCAAAATTGAAGGTAAAAATAATAGCAATATTTAAAGGTATGTATAAATGAGGTTAAGCAATTGATCTATTTTATGATATAGTATAGGATGTTAGATGCATTATTGTAATCACTATGTGATTATTTTACCATGACCATTATGTGATTATCATTCTAATTGTTATGTGGTTACTTGTTTTATGTGTTCTAGTGAAAGGGACAATGTTGCACTACTCACATGTGAGTACCTTGTTGCACGGCAATTCCCATTTCATGGTGTGCCTGATTTGATATACATGTACGCATGACCATTTTGTGTGTTGCAAGTTGCAGGTACTAGGCATTGACTCCACCAAAATTTATAGGTTTGAGCATACTTTAAACCCAATGGAGATTTTTGAACGAAGATAGCATTTGGCCCCTTACCCTTTCCATCATCCTCGAAGACGATGATGGTGCATGGGCACCTTGTCAGTTTTGGTCATTTGATGCAATTAGGTGTCTAAACTTGATTTTTGTGTTCTTTTTCATGAATTTTATGTTATAAGGTCGAATAGAGACCATCTTTTATATTTTTGATTCATGTAGGGTCATTTTGGTGTGTTTTGTAAAAGTTGTCAAAATAGTGTAAAAGTTGCTTTGCAACTTCTCAAATTTTTCTCTTGAGAGGAAGGTGAACAATCATCTATTAGAATCTAGTTGGAAACCATTGAGTTTCAGTTGGAATATGCTTATATGGCCTCAAAAAAATTGAGGCAACACTGTTGAAGCATTTGGAGGACAAAACAATAAAAAATACTCTATTTTTTAGTGATTTTTGGTGTTTTCTGTAGATTTCCAGTTCTCTACGGCCTCGTACAGTTGTGTCATGATCTAGAACCCATGTAAATAATTGGAAAATTGGATCACCTGCAATTTGGTTTTGATTTCATTGAATTTCATTGTGATTGAAGGCAGTTTGAAGGATTTCTTTAAAGACTGCCTGTAAACCCTACTTTCAAGGGTTTGAAGTCAAGAAATGTGAATAACAACCCATTCCACCATTGAATCTTGGCCAAAATTTATGGAATGGAGGATTTTCGTTTTTTTTTTAATGCTTTTTTTTTTCTTTTGGAGCAAGGGATCGAGCTAGGAGGGTTTTTTGTCCAAGCCCTAGCCTAACATCTTCATGTGTTAGGCTTAAATAGAGTAGTGATAGTGTAGGAAAACAATTTGTAAGTGTTGGTTGATGATGAAATCTGTTGAAATGGACCCCATGTGACATGTGAAGACTAATAGTGTAGATTTTTGGTGTTTGGAGATTGGATTTCTTATAGATGCTTTGGAAAAGTGGCCTAATTGGCCTAGTATTTAGTGTAGAAGACCTAATTTGGTGAACTTGGTCCAAAACAACCCTAGCCACAAGTGAGGTATGTTAAATTTAAGCCTAATGGGTGTCTAAAAAGGTGTTGTTCCTATGGATAAATGGCCTTCTCTAAAGGATATTTTTGAATACATAAGTTTGGAGACCTAGAAGGGAAAACAAGAGAGTGTGCAAACCACCATTGTTGGGGTCTTGAGACTTGAGAGGTGATTGAATTTTTTTGGTTGAGATTATTCCACCCCTTCTTGGCATCAGGTGGTATCAGAGCATAGGTTCTGATTGAAAGTGGGAAAAGTGAATGAGAATTGGCATAAGCAAGATGCCTCCAAAGAATAATACAGTGAACAAAGAAATCAGAGAACTGAAGAAACAGTATGAAAAGGAGGTGAGACTTTATAAGGAGTCTCAAGAAGCTGCCCTTTCCAGTATAGCAGCCCTAGAGAAGAAGCAAATAAGGTATGTGGTCAGTGGTGACCAAAGTGGCAAGGAGGATGAGGCTAAGAGTGAGAACCCTCAAGGAGGAGTCCATGAAGAAGAGCAAATGGACCCTAAAGAAGAAAGAAAGGTAAGGATGATAAAGTCTATCAAGGGGGGTAAATATCCAAAGGTGAATGTTGAAGTTCCTATGTACAGTGTAAATATGGACAGTGAGGAAGTTTTGGCTTCGATAGATGCTTTGGATAACTTCTTTGAATTTGAAGAAGTAGAAGACAATAAGAAGGTGAAGTTTTCTAAAACCAAGTTGAAGGGCCCTACCCTAACATGGTGGAACTATGTCCAAGATGAAAGAGTCAAGAAGGGAAAATCAAAGATAAATTCATGGGACACAATGGCAGCTAAGGTGAAAGGGCAATTCCTTCCTGTTGATTATGAAATCCAGACATTTAGAAAGTTGCAAAGCCTAAGACAAAAGGAGTTGGATATCATGGCATATATTGAGGAATTCCATAGGCTAAGCATTAGAGAAAGACCTGTAGATAATGAAAGAGAAAATTTGGAAAGGTACCTAAATGGCCTAAGGTACAATATTCAAGATGAAATCAATGTCACTACCCCCAAGACAATGGAAGAATGTTTCCAATTGGCTATAAAGGCAGAGGAAAGAATAAAAAGAAGACAAGAGAAGCAAGGAAGAGGTTGTTGCAAGTATGGATGTGTTTGGTGGTGTTATCATTTATGTCAACACAGTTCAGGTTGAGTAAGTTATGTTTTGCCCAAGTGCTTTTGAGAAAATTTGAGAAATAATGAAAGCAGTGTTGAAGTGTGTTCTGAATGTGCTTCGGTATTGTGCTCCGCATTTTCTCTGTGTTGATCCTATTCCTATGTGGATCTTTAAGTGTGTTCATAAGCTTCATTGGATCGTATATCCTGATTTTTAGCCTCTAAGTCAATGGAGAGTAGAAGATATGTTCACCGGTGTGTGAACTAGTTTTCCAAAACTATTTGTTTGTGGATTGGGAGAAATTTTTTGGCTCCATAGTCCTTCGATATTTGGTTTCAAATCTTGTGGATCTAGGAGATGACTCTTTCTTATGGTTTAAGTGTTCTAAAAAAATTTCTTATGATTTGGCACTCTGGAAGACCTCCAGAGCTTCTATGTTTTTGTTGGTTGGTTTGGTTGGACTTATGAAGTTTTCTCTATGAATGAAGTTTGTTGTAATTATTGTGGATGTACCTGAAGTTCTCTCAGAGTTGGTGCAATGGTGGGTGAAGTGTGTTGAGTGTTCCACATGTGATTATCTTGCTAGAGATGTGTGTACTTCAAATATCATTGGTGTTTTCATTAGGTTTGGTTGACCTGGTGTTTACATGTTATATTAGGCTTTTGCATCGATTTGAGAAAGCATGTGTTTGATCCAAGATTTTATTTGGGTCCTAAATTAAATATGTAATTGGTTCTCTCTCATTCTTATCCACCATGAGAATGTTGAGTATTTGACCTAGTTTGAATTTATAATTTTAAACTATATAGCTGACCTTGGTGAATGTTTCTAAGGTTGAAGATGGTATAAAAGAAAATAAAGTTGTGGAGAATTTAATATCCATCCAAACAATCATCCACAAATTGAGCAAGTGAGTGAAGTGTGCAAACAAGTGTGAAAAGTAGAGAGTGGAAGAGAAAATTAAGGCAATAGTACATTAAGGTGTTAGATCCCTAAAAACTTGATTTGATGGCATCTACAATATTCTGATCGGGTTGTGAATGTGTGGAACCCTAGTGGTGAATCTTCATTTATCTCTTTTTATTTTTCTATAGGTAGTGAGCCTCCTTTTTGGATAGTGAGTCCTTCTCAAGGTAGTGATCCCTTAATCTAGGTAGTGAGCCCTTAATCTAGGTAGTGATCCTTTGTATCTGAGCAGTGAGCCCCCTCGAAGTGATCCTTTGTATCCGGTATTGCATTACTATTATATTGTGAGTTAATCGTCACTGTGGTTTTTCCCTCATCGGGTTTTCCACATAAATCTGGTGTCTCTAGTGTTTTCTTTTTGTTATTTGCATTTCATGTTTACACTTAATAACAGATTGAAGTTAAGGTGAAAAGATTAAGTTTAAAAGAAAATTTATTTGATACAACTGATTCACCCCCCTCTCGGTTGTCTTGTACATTTCAACAATTGGTATGAGAGCTCAAGTTCCTTGGTGAAAATCTTAACCACTTGAGGTAGATCAGATGGTGCACAAGTTTCAGATTCCTATCTTTGATGGAGTTGATTACAGTGACTAGAAAGACCATATGAGAACTTATCTAATTTAACTAAATTTCAATACCTAGAAAGTTGTGGAGATAAAGTATGTGATACCAACAGTTGGTCCTTCCTTTGCTGATGAGGTTGTAGCCTTTGAAGAGAATGAAAGAGAAAGGTATGCTATCTTCAGTGCTTTATCAAAAAATAAAAGAAAATTTGAGAACTTGAGAATGGAAGAGGGAGAAGACATTGCAAGCTATTATCAGAGATTTGAACTTATAGAAACATAAATCAAGAATCAAGTTGGTACCATGTCAGATGAAGATATAATAAAGAATATCTTGATGAACTTACTAGATAATTATAGTGAAAACATATCTACTCTTGAAGAACAATATGATCCGAAGAAATTTACTAAGGAACATCTATTTTGTGTCCTAACTGCATTTGAGATGAGAAAATTTGCAAGAGATAAGGAGAAGACTGAAATAGCCTTTAAAGAAATCAAGATAGGAGATGACTTGGATGATGATGATTCAGAAGATTTGGAAGCAAATTTCATAAGGAGATTGAAGAAAGGTACTGGTAAATACAAAGGTAAGTTACCCTTTAAGTGTTTTAGTTTTGGAAATATTGGTCATTATGCATCAAGATATCCTAATAGAGCTACACAAAAGAAGAATAAGGACAATAATAACAATCACAAGGATAAAAAGGATAGGAATTTCAAGAAATTGTACTATGTCAAAGAAGATGCAGGAATTTCTAATGATGAATCTGACTTTGAGGAAGAAAAAGATGAATGTTTGTTCCTAGCCCTGGAAAATAGATTTTTATCTACTAATCATGGTAGATATGAAAAATAATCTGGTCTGGAAAGCCAGAATGATGAAACAGAAAGTACTCTGGTAACTGTTTTTCATGCCAAACAGGATGAAGACTTTTGGGTAATTGACAATGGATGTTCAAATCACATGACTAGAGATAAGAGTAATTTTAATAAACTTGAGAAGTAAGATGGAGGTATAGTCACATTTCAAGATGACTCTAGTGATAAGATTGTTGGTAAAGGAACAATTATTTTTTATGGAAAACACAATACTGATGATGTTTACTATGTAAAGGGTTTAAGGAATAATATTTTAAGTGTTGGAAAAATGTGCAACAAAGGTTTTAATCTCTATCAACTTAAAGGTGGATATGTTCAGTGTTGTGTTTCTTAGATTAATGAGAGTTGGCTCTGGCATCAAAGGATGGGACATGTGAATTTTGATAATCTAATCAAGATCAGTTCTAGGGAAGTTATTAGAGATCTACCTAGAATCATAAAGCCTTCAAATTCAATCTATAGAAGTTGTCAGATGGGAAAACAGACAAGGAATAGTTTTAAAGGAAAGGATCAATGTTCTACCGAAATGCTAGAATTAATCCATACAGACCTTTATGGTCCTACAAGAACAAGAAGCCTAAATGGTGGCAGGTACTTTATGCTCTTAATTTATTACTACTCTAGAATGACATGGGTTAAATTTCTTAAAGAAAAGGATCAGGCTCTTGATAGATTCAAAGTATTTAAGGAAATAGTAGAAAATGAGGAAAATCTAAAAATCAAATGCTTAAGGTCTGATAGAGGAAGAGAATTTACATTTGGTGATTTCAATGCATTATGTGAAGAGAATGGCATAAAAAGACATTATTCTGCTCGTAGAACCCCTCAGTAGAATGGAGTTGTGGAAAGAAAGAACTAGATTGTTCAAGAAGCTACCAGAACTATGATGAAAGAATCAAATGTTCCTGATGTGAATTGGATATAAGCAATCCACATTGCTATTTACATTCTTAATAGAGTTCATATCAAAGGTAACAACACTAAGACCCCTTATGAGATGTAGACTGGTAAGATTCCTACTATTAAATACTTTAAGGTATTTGGAAGTAGATGTTACATTAGAAGAGATGAAGAAAATATTGGAAAGTTTGATGCTAGATGTGATGAAGGAATTTTCCTTGGTTATTCAAATAACAACAAGGCTTACAAATGTTTTAATAAAAAACTGAGGAAAATAATTGAAATTGCTAATGTAAAGGTTGATGCAGCTATGTATAGACCAGTGGAAATAAATGAAGTTGAACCTGATGATCTTATCTATGTGCAAATACAAGAAGAAGAAAAGGAAGAGAAAGAAAAAATTGATGAAATAGAAGAGATTCCAGAACCTACACCTAAGACTCCTAAATATGTTCAAAGAAATCATCTAGAGGAACAAATAATTGGAGACAAAAGTGAAGGAGTGAAAACAAGAAGCAGGGTAGTTGAGGTAAACTTGTGTCTACTTTCTAAGATAGAACCTAAGATTGTGAATGAAGCAAGTAATGATGAAATTTGGGTTAGAGAAATGAAAGAGGAACTACAACAGATAGAAAAGAATGAGACATGGGAACTAGTCCCTAGACCTGCAAACAAGAATATAATTGGTTCAAAATGGGTATTTAGAAACAAGTTGAATGAAGATGGTGAAGTGGTAAGAAATAAATAAATACTTGTATGTAAAGGATATTCATAGGTTGAAGGAATAAATTTTGAAGAAAATTTTGCACCTGTAGCAAGAATGGAGGCCATTCGAATGTTCTTGAAATTTTGAGCTCATACAAACTTCAAAGTATATCAGATGGATGTTAAGTCTACATTTATGAATGGAGAATTGGAAGAAGTGTATATGGAGGAACTAGAAGGTTATCAACTGTCAGATGAACCAGACATGGTTTGTAAGTTAAATAAGGTGTTATATGGATTGAAGCAAGCCCCTAGAGCTTGGTATGCTAGACTGGATAGATACTTGATAAAGCAGAGATTCAGAAAAGGGTATGTAAATAGAAATCTTTACTTCAAGGTCAAAAAAGACAAGATACTGATAGTTGTAGTATATGTTGATGACATCATTTTTGGTGGAAATGAAGGTATGTGTAAGATATTTGTTGAAGAGATACAAAAATAATTTGAAATGTCTATGATTGGTGAACTGAATTTCTTCCTTGGACTTCAAGTAAATCAAACTGACAAAGGGATATGCATTTCATAATCTAAGTATGTTAAATAATTGTTAAAGAATTTTGGAATGGATGACTCTAAACCGGTTTTTACCCCTATTGTAATTGGATGCAAGCTGAGTAAGAATGATGAATCTGCTAAAGTTGATCAAAGTATGTATAGATCTATGATTGGTGGATTGTTATATCTTACTGCTACTAGACCTCATATCATGCATGCAGTATGTTTAGTTGAAATATTTCAAGTAGAACCTAAGGAAGCACATGCAATAGCTGTGAAGAGGATATTTAGATATCTTAAAGGAACTGCAAACTATGGGCTATGGCATTCAAAGGACAATGATTTCACTTTGAATGCATACACTGATGTAGATTGGGCTAGTTGTGTAGATGACCAGAAGAGTACAAGTGGTGGTGCATTCTTCCTTGGAGGAAGGTTAGTTTCATGGTTGAGCAAGAAACGTGATTTAGTTTCTTTATCCACTACAGAAGCAGAGTATATTGCAGCAGCATCCTATTATACATAAGTACTTTGGATGAAACAAACCTTGATGGAAATAGTGTGGTAAGTGATGAACCTACTTCTATATTTTGTGACAATACAAGTGCTATAAACATTTCAAAGAATCTAGTGATGCATTCTAGAAAAAAGCACATATCTATCAAGTATCACTTCTTGAGGGAGAAAGTATTGAAGAATGAAGTTAGACCTTAATATGTACCTACCAAGGAACAAGTTGCAGACATATTCACTAAGGCCCTTTTGAAGGATACTTTTGAGTATCTCAGAGGGAAGTTAGGAGTTAATGCCCCTCCTTCTTTGAACTAAGTGCACATGGAGGTGCATCAGTCTAGTGGATTCATATACTCTTATGTTCTGGACTAATGATTGAGGTCTACTCCTTAGTGGGAGTAGAGAAGTGCATTATTGCAGTATGTGATAGGGGTGTACTCCTAAAGGGGAGTGAACAGAGATTAGTATGAAAAGAATTTCTTTTTCCATTGATGTCAAAGGGTGAGAGAGAATCATGTGAAAATTTTATGCTTGGCAAGTTGTCACTTCTGGAAATAATGTATGTTGTCTTTAATGGTTTTTCACATCATGTGTTGCCATCAATGACAAAGGGGGAGATTGTTGCAAGTATTAATGTGTTTGGTAGCGTTATCGTTAATTTTTTCATTGATGTCAATAGAGTTCAAGTTGAGTAAGTTGTGTTTTTTCCAAGTTCTTTTGAGAAAATTTAAGAAATAATGAAAGCAGTGTTGAAGTGTGTTATGAATGTGCTATGATATTGTGCTCTGCATTTTCTTTGTGTTGATCATATGCATATGCGGATATTTAAGTGTTTTCATAAGATTCAACAGATCATATATCCTGAGTTTTAGCTTATGGGTTAATGGGGAGTAGAAGATATGTTCACTGGTGTGTGAACTGGTTTTCCATCACTATCTTTTTATGGACTAGGAGAAAATTTTTGGCTCCGTAGTCCTCTAATATTTGGTTTCAGATCTTGTGGATTTGGGAGATGACTCTTTTTGATGGTTTTTGTGTTCTGACAAACTTTCTTGTGATTTGGTGCTCTAGAAGACTTGCTCCAGAGCTTATGTGTTTTTGTTGGTTGGTCTGGTTGGACTGATGAAGTGTTCTCTATGAATGAAGTTTGTTGTAATCGTTGCAGATGTCTGAAGTGTTGTCAAATTTGGTGAAATGGTGGGTGAAGCATGTTGAGTGTTCCACTTGTGATTATCTTGTTGGAGATGTGTGTACTTCAAAGATCATTGGTGTTTTCATTAGGTTTGGCTAACCTGATGTTTACACGTTACATTAGGCTTTTGCATCGATTTGAGAAAGCATGTGTTTGATCCAAGATGTTGTTTGGGTCCTAAATTTAATATGTAATTGGTCCTCTCTCACTATTATCCATCGCGAGAATGTTGAGTAGCCGACTTATTTTGAATTTTGAATTTGAAATTGTATAGCCAACCTTGGTGAATGTTTCTAAATTTGTAATTGGTCTAAGACCACTTAGGATTTGTTCCAATGAGTAATTTACAACGGCGATATGGGCATTAGCCATACCGCCTGGATGATGAACAAGTTTTGAGAAGTGCAAAAGTAGCTAGAGGGCACTGAGAAGATCTGCCAACGCTTCATTGAGATCTATAGGATTACCTATCCTAAGCTCGAAGCTATCCTCAAGATGCCCAAAAAACCATGGGAGAAGGAGCTTGGTCTGGAGAAGAATGATCAATGGTTGGTCGAGACTTAGAAAATGAGCCTAGACCATAGGAAATAATTATTGGAGCGAGTACTCCATGAAGTGGAACTTGACCCAGAATGGGTCAAAGAACATTGGGAAAATTGCGAAGAGTATCTAAAGCTCTTGATAGACTATGACATGTCGAGCTAGATCCAGAGAAAATAAGGCCATATTTTCACAAAAAGATGGAAAACGAGGCTGCAGATTCATTAACACTAGATTTTATGGACTTTGCTGCTAGAGAATTCATCCAATCTGAATAGGTGACAAAAGCTACACCCAAGTGTCTGAAGAATTTGGAGCTGATCACAGGTAGATCAAAGAAATTATCGTTTCAAGTGCTTCAATCAAATATAATGGAATGGGATAAGCTCTGGGTACTGATAGGAAAATTCGTGGAGTATTCCACTGCAAAGAAAAATGAAGGAAAGCCTATCATTGATGATGAGTTCCTCACTATATAAGCTACAACAAAGAGAAATCAACAAAAGACAAAATGCTACAGTGTCAGGCACTAGGAGACAAAACAGGCTAAAAGAAAACCAATGTATTTTAAATAGTATAATTTTGGGGCTAGGTGAAACCCTAGTTTGTAGTGAATCTTTGCCACACAATGAGATTAAATCTTGGCCACTCATTTTTTCTTTTTGAGCACTATAAATAAGGGGTCTCCTCTCATTTTCAAGAGAGAGTTGAGTTCTTGTAAAGACATGTTGTTGAAATTCTAATAGAAATTCATTGATTTTGGTGGATTCTTGAGTTTCCTTCATGTTTCATGATTCTCCTCCTCATAGTTAGTAGATTTGAGTAGATTTACTTTTTTGTTCTATGTGTTTTACATGCTTTAGTATATTAGTTAGTACTATTCATTGATGTTGAAGAACTTCGTTGTGTTGATGCCCTTCCTTGTTCATGCTTTTTGTTGTTTGTTGATGATAAATAGTAGTGTAAAGCTAGTCTGAACATATATTGATTTTTGCACTCAAACTTCATCTTTTATTCATGTTCATGGTGAATGAATGGTTGAAAATATGCAGACCTTAGAGGATAGCACTAGTTTCATGATACTATACGCTAATTTGGTTAAGTGGAACTTAGTTTCAGGAAGGTTGTCCACTGTAGCATTCTCCATTATCACTATTCATTAGTAGTTGCAGGTCTAGGAACTTCCTCTCTTCCCTTCCCTTTTGACCTTCCTTTGAAATAATAACTTAGGCAAAGTGCAGGCATCATTGTAAAGCCAAATCTAATGATATAAGTGGAGTTTAGGCTATTGTTCTAAACTTGCAAAAATTTCATATCAACTCTAACTTCTTAGGAACTCCATTTCAAGAAAAAATTATCCTCCAACTTAACACACATAAGGCTTCCCTATCATTATGAACAAATCAAATGAACCAATTGAGACATTCCAAGTATTGGCATGACCTAACACCTAAGAGACCTTGGGGTAGTGATTTGTAACTTGTTTGCAGATTGTTGCCTTTCAAGAGAGGTGATGCATCTATATGCATTACCTGTGTTGAGAAGTTCAAAAACACCCATCAAAAAAATTGGTGCTAGAAGGAGGGAAAAAATTGTGCTAAGCTAGATCAAATTGGTTCCTTCTCCCCTAAGAGGTTCCATAGAGTGTTAAGATCTACACCAAACAAAAGGGAATTTCAAGAGCTAGCACACCCTACTAAGGCTAGAAGAGCTAAAAGAGGGGAAGCATTCAACTTTGATACATCCAACTAGCCCACTTCACCTCCATCCTTAGCCTCTTCTTCCATCCACTCACCCTCACCTCTTCTTTCACCATTGGAAAAACCTTCCTCTTCTTAGCCATTACAAACTACCTTCTAGGCTGCCATCTCCCACAACCAAGGTGTTTCCTTCCAGCCTAACACACCTCCTTTCCTGGGCATTGTCCAGCAACTGCTTCTCCTCCTTTGCAACCTCAAGCCAATCTGGCACATGCTCCTCCAACTCCACCTCCCATGGTGTGGTTGGGCAACAAACCATCTCCTTTGTCCTTCAATGTTTACTATGATATGCCAAAGAACCTGGAGGGATTTTGAACCAAGTTTAACCCTCAAGATCCACAGAGGACAACATAAGAACACATCAAGATCTTTCAAACAACCTAGAAATATATGTGGATTGTACATGAAGACATGGCATGCAGGCTCTTTCCTTACACCTTGGGGGAGGAGGCCTTCTACTAGTACATTCACTTGCCAACAAGATCCATAACCACTTTGGATCTGTTGAAGGATGCCTTCCTACAAAAAATTAAGATCCAGGTCAACCCTTCTAAGTTATACCAATAGTTCATGGCTATTCGAAGATAAATCAATGAGTTGATCAACTCTTTTAATGATAGATTTCATTGAGCATACATGAGGCTGTAAATGCCTTATGTAGTAGAAATATATGTGGATTGTACATGAAGACATGGCATGTAGGCTCTTTCCTTACACCTTGGGGGAGGAGGCCTTCTACTAGTACATTGACTTGCCAACAAGATCCATAACCACTTTAGATCTGTTGAAGGATGCCTTCCTGCAAAAAATTAAGATCCAGGTCAACCCTTCTAAGTTATACCAATAGTTCATGGCTATTCGAAGATAAATCAATGAGTTGATCAACTCTTTTAATCGTAGATTTCATCGAGCATACATGAGGCTGTAAATGCCTTATGTATTTGATGGTGTGTCTTCCCGATTGCTATACTATGTAGCCTTGGATAACCTCACTTCTATCTTGGTGAAGAGGATGAACCCACCATCGGCTCAGCTGTTGGAAACCTACGCAAAAGCAGTTAAGGCTAGTATGGACTTGGGACAACATATTTATGGTCCTCTACCCTTTTTGGGACCATTTTCTCACCCATATCAAGTTTAAGTGATTACCCAATCTTTGGCACAACAAACACCCTTGATGAATCAGATCATGCAATTCGCAATAGTACCTCACCTTGGACAACCATTGAATCAGGTGCCTCCCATGCCTCAATACTTACAACCAAAATAGTAGTAGGTTTATGCTCAGTCACCCCAAGTGCCAACATACCTCCAAAGCTCTGAGTTTCCATCTGCTCAGTAGAACCAACCAATAGTATAGCCGGTCTTTCTTCATAATTCAGTCATGCAACCGAACAATACTGAAAAGGATCAGATAGATGAGTGGACGAAGATGATTAAGAAGATGTCAACTGAAATGACCCACTTACAGAATCAAAAAAACTAGTTGCAGGCCTCGTAAAGAAGCATCCAAGCTAACCTCAACCATGACAATCATGATTCAGTTGCTCCTTCTCGACAGAATTATGAAAGAGGTCAGAATTCAAGAAAAAACTTTGATAGAAGGCCCTCATAGAGACAAAATAAAATATGGAACACAAGGCCGAACAATGGTGGCATTCCCATGCCACTTGACCAGACAAGAAGAAGTGACAAGGCCACAAGCAGGGTATACTTAGCTGAGGCAGCCTTATCTGGATGGTTATGTATTCACAAGACGAGTAGACATTTTGATTTGGATTGTCTAGAGTTCCAGATGACCGCCAAGATTTTCCAGATAGAAGTCTAGAATGTGGTCGATAATTTAGGATGCAGGGACATTGTTCCATCCAAACCCTATGATTCCTTAGTGTTGGCCGTCAACCAAGCTCCTTTCCTCAAGGGCGAGAGCAACGTACCTGAGAAGGAGATTGCTGCCACAAATGATGGAAAAGTTGAAGAGGTAAGTTCAAAAAGCCCTTTGCCCCAACTCTTTAATTTAGTAGATAATGGCCCAGTAGATGAGGAAGAGCCTAGAGAGGATGAAGTCCAAATGTTTTACCAAAGGACAACCCCATATGACTTAAGGAATAGGCAAGCAGGTGACCTTTTCACAACCTCAACTCTACATAATAACTTTAGCACTCCTCCTGACTCGAATGCTAGTAATAACCCAAGATATCCTCATATACCCACTTGGTACTTTAATAAGAATAGGCAGCAAGGTCAAAACCAAAACCAAAATGTTGGCTCATCTTAAAGAACCCCTTTCAAAGCTGAAATTGAACAAATGGGAGAATACATAGCAGAAGAATTTAAGAAGGTCAAGTTGAGTTTGTCCGCCTTTGAGTTGCTTAAAGTCCCAACAGTTAAGAATTCATTTTTTAGAATGATCAATGTGACTCCTTTATCCAAGTCATATCAGGAGGTGCCCCTCAAGAGGGTCTCCTTTGATGACCCACAAAATGAGCCTATCGTTCGACAAATATTTAATAAAAAGGAAGACTCACCTCCAAACCACCAAGTAAACAAACAACTTGCTAAGGAGTCAGACAAAGTCCAAGCCTAAAACAAGGGTAATGATAAAGACAAGGTTCAAGTAGATCAAGTTAACATTTTAGGGGGGGTATTTCAGGGAAAGCTAAGGACTCCTCCCTTCCTGACCACCATCAAGATATTTGGGAAAAAATTACATAATTTATTGCTTGACTTGGGAGCTTTTGCTAATGTCATGCCCTTGGCAGTGTAAAAATCTTTGGGCATAGTTCCAACTCCCTCTTGATGCAAGGTGACACAATTAGACAAAATAGAGATCATCATAGTTAGTGAAATCAAAAAGATTCCTATTTAGATTGCTTATGATCCTAGTGTACAACAAATGATTGACATTCAGGTTGCTAATATCCCTGACACTTATGGTATTATTTCAGTAAGGGATTTCACCTGAGCATTGAACAGGTATGCGACCACCGATTATTCTCACCTATGGCTACCATGGAAAGGATTTCCAAATCATACATGTATTGAGAGAGAAAAATGCATGAAATTCATGATCACTAAGTACAACAACATGAACAAGGTGCTTTTTGTTGAAACAAAACTTGGGAATTACTGCCCCATGGCATATCTAGATGAACATGAATGTTATGAAGAAGAAGCAGTTGATGAGGTCCTTCTTGTGTTATGCAGTCCACATGCTTGTAAGTATGAATATATTGATTGAATCTAAAGATGAGGACTCCTATTATGACAATGATCTTGGATTACTCAATGGATTCCAAGATTTCATGGAGAAATGTGCATAGGATCTGCTCAGTTTGGGCGCAAGAATGAATTTTCAAGAGCTCCTTCTATTGGAAAAACAAGGATAGACAACTAGGAGGGGGGCGAATCAGTTGTTACAGAAATTAAGCTTATTCAACCTTAAACAAATTTTAATCACAAATCTGATAATTAACAGTGCAAGCATAATTCAACAACACATCAGAGACACATGAACACCAAGATTTTATATGTGGAAAACCAGTTAGGGGAAAAACCATGGTGGATGTTAGTCCACAAGATTATACCTTGTTATAAGTATAATGAAAGAAATGAATAGGGAATGCACATTCATTCAGGCACATTGCTCAAAGGGAAGGCTCACTGCCTTACATAACATAATTAGATTAAATCCATTTGATGAGGTTGAACTGAGAAATTAGCTTCTACAAAAGCTTGATTATAGTTTCAGTTAGGCACATAAACACTTATTCACACTTCGGTCAATATCCTTCACACTCTTCTTTGCACTTGAATGATTTGATATTTATTCACACATATCTTGCATATACTTCACATACATTCACTGAGCATACTTTAAAATGAGGAAACAATCACTCTTATATATCCGCTACACGGATTTACAACAACAACTCTATCGGCCACAAATAAAGACTAAATTACAACTTTCGACCTCAATACATGAACAAATCTTAATGCGCACCAACCTAAGTCGGTCAAAACATAGTGAGGACCTAAAAAAACATCCTCGAACATGCCAAAAAATACAAGATTAATTCATAAGGATCCACAACACGCTACCACCATCATGTCGGCCAAGAACATGAAAATCTTAAGCACACAAGGAAAAATCTTCAATCACGAATATGTCGATCAACACAGACATACCACATTGATAGAGCATGATCTAGAAACATCACTGAACACCTTAGGAATTTACACAACAACTCACTTCACCAGAATTGCAATCTCATATTCTAGAAACACCTGCTATAGTGACTAAATAACTGTAGGAATACATAACTTCATAACTTCCTCTATTCTTGATGCGCACCTCTGAAACTTTCAGACAGCATACTAGATAGGCTCAACAACAAACCCTTTAATGCATGCCTTCTGACCATCAATGTATAGAACTTACCATTACTCTGACCTTCTCAGGTTCACTGGCATATATTTATTACAATTTTCTCAATCTCCTCGACATATATAGCCTTCAAAATCACCAATGCTAATAGTTTTGACATCAATGACAACCACATATCAGCAACACTACCACAATATCCAACACCTTTTGGCCAATTGGTGTAGGGTACACAATGCCACCCATTCTGAATTTGAATGTTGTTTGTGCCAAGTAGCAGTTGAACATATAAAGGGGCATTTTACCCCAAGTGGGGAACCTCAGATGGTACAACTAGATCAAATCCATGCTAATTCCATGTTGTCTCCTAAGGTTTTTGAAGTGAATACATTGCTAAATGAAAAAACAAGCCCTATAGGTTCCAAGACTGAGGACTCTTCCAAGTTTTGGATGCTACACTTTGATGGGCCAAATAAAAATAAGGAGTCAGAGCTAGATTCGAATCGATCATCCCTACAGGTAAGCCATACCTTTATGCTCATTGAATTTAGTTCTATTGCACCAATAATGTAGCAAAGTATGAGATGTTGGTCCTGGTCTTTTGATGGCCTTAAGAAAAAGGGTTAAAATATTACAAGTCTTTGGTGACTCAGAGTTAGTTGTAAAAAAAATTAGAAAGCTTTACTCCTGCCATGATAGAAGGCTAACTAATTACAAACATAGGGTATGGGATCTCTTAGAGAGTTTAGATGCATTTAATATTCAGTTGATCCCTCACTCCTAGAATCATACCGCTAATACCTTGGCTCAAGCAGCCAACACCCTCCAACCTCTATCATTTTCTGGCCTCAAAAGGTTCACTATTGAGCTCACCTCCACCCCATTTGTGCTAGACAATGTGCCCGACCTCCAAGTGTTCAATGATGATAAGCAAATCTTGGATTTCATCACTAGCTCCAAAATATTTGCAGCTTAGATTATTGATAAGATTGAGCCTGAAGAGGCCGAATTAGATATAGAAGGGGTCATTAATCTCAAGACTAATAACATTCCTAGAGGTATGGTCTAGCTTGAATGGATATTTGACTTAGATCAGATCAAGGATTAGGATCAACAAGAAAAGGGTTCTATCAGCAATCAGTGTGATGCCCATAACCTTGGAATAGCCGAGGAAGTTAAGAATGTATTCATTGGTAAGGTGTGCACACCAGAAGAGAAGAAAGGGATCATTGATGCTTTGAATAAATATCATGATGTAGTTTCTTGGAGTTATGAGGATTTGAATATGTATGACACATCGATCATCACACACACCATTCCTCTTAAGCCGGATGTAAGGTCATTTCAACAATGACAACACCCTGTCAATGCATTATTGGAGCCTGTTATTTACAAAGAAGTACAAAAGCTGGTGTTCGCAAGAATCATATTTCTATTTAGACACTCCATTGGGGTGGAAAATCTGGTTCTGATTAGGAAAAAGAACTGTGAAATCAGGTTATGAGTAGATTTTTGCAACTTGAATAGAGCTTTAGAGAAAGGCAATTATCCAATGCCTTCATTGGATGAAGTCCTCTAGATAGTCAATGGATCTCAAATGATTTCTTTCCTAGATGGATACTTAGGCTATAACTAGGTAATGGTGCAATACAAGGACAAACAAAAGACAACATTCACCACCAAGTGGGGAACTTTTGTGTATAGAAGGATGTCTTTCAGGCTCATCAATGTTGGTGCCACTTTCTAGCATGCAATGGATATCACCTTCAAGGATCTAATAGGAAAATGTATTATCATTTATATGGATGACCTCATGGTGTTTTCAAAGAAATGAAGTGATCATGTCACCGATCTATGCAAGGTCTTCCAAAATTGTAGAGTTCATAATCTCTTTGAATCTAAATAAGTGCATCTTCGAAGTTGCGAAAGGCAAGCTACTTGGGCACGTGATTTTAGAAAGAGGAATTTCAATAGACCTCGAGCATATCCAAGCAATACTGGAAATTTAGTTACCATGCAGCAAGAAGAAACTAAAATATTTCTTTGGATAGATAATTTTCATCAAGAAATTCATCACAAGCTTTGCCGAAATAGTAAAAAAACTCAATGCCATGTTGAAGCAAGACACTAAAGTTGAATGGACACCAGAGGCAAGGCAGGCCTTCAAGGAAATTAAGAAATAAATTTTTGATGCACCCATGTTGGTCAGTCCTGATTACCTAAAACCATTCTATATTTACTCATTCGCTTCAAACTATTTGTGTTCCAATATTCGAGAGGTTCAAATAACTTCTCAAGAAGATGCTATAATTGCAATCAATTTGGTCATCTAGCATGGAAGTGCCCAGACAAATAAATTTTCAAGTTCCCATGGAGGTGAGTGAAGAACTCAAATTGTGCTTGAAGAAGATAATGAAAGTGTCAATTCACCATCTCAATCTGTTGCTCCTAAGATTGGTGAGTGTTTGATGATGAGGATAACACTTATTAAGGTGCCAACCATCAAAGAGCCTCCACAAAGGAAATCATTGTTTAGGACTACATGCAAGTCACATGGAAAGGTATGCAAAGTAGTTGTTGATTCATATTCTACTGATAACTTGGTGTCTTTAGAAATGGTAGAGAAATTGAATATGAAAATAATTCTTCATCCCACACCTTACAAAGTGACATGGTTAAACAAAGGTCAACAAGTCTTGGTAAATGAGCAGACATGGGTAGAGTTTAATATTGGGGGTTATAAAGACAAAATCCTTGGTGACATCATCCCTATGGATGTTTGGCACTTGTTGCTAGGAAGACCCTAGCAGTATGATAGAAAGGAAAAACATGATGGGGAGAAGAACACCTACATTATAGATAAGGATGAAACTTCTTTCACCTTGACACCACTACAAGATGAGGGTTTAGAGAAACAAGCTAGGTCTAGTGCCATGTTAGTTGGGGAGAAAGAGTTCTTGAAGACATTGAAAGAAGAAGGAGGTCAGGGATTTTCCTTAGTGATCAGACCTAAATCCAAATCTGTTTTAGCATTAAATAAGGTGGAAGGTATCCTTAGTGAGGTTTGAGATTTGTTAAGAAAATACAAGGACATTGTAGAGATGAATTACCAAGTTCTTTGCCTCCCATAAGAGTTGTCAACCATCATATATACCTGATCCCTGGCACCAATTTTCTAAACAAGGTTGCATATAAGATGACCCCTAAACAAAATGAAGAAATAAGGAGATAAGTTCAAGAATTATTGGATAAAGGCCTAATTAGGGAAAGTCTGAGCCCTTATGTTGTGCCTACTATTTTAGCACCCAAAAAGGATGGGGATTGGAGGATGTGTGAGGAAATCTAGGGTAATAAACAAAATAACTATCAGATATAGGTTCCCAATACCTAGAATGGAGGATCTAATAGATAGTTTGGGTGGTGCATACTATTTTTCAAAGATAAATTTTAAAAATGGCTATCATCAAATTAGGATAAAGGTAGGTAATGAATGGAAAACAACATTTAAAACTAATGAAGGTCTGTATGAGTGGATGGCAATGCCCTTTGGACTATTAAATGCTTCGAGTACATTAATGAGACTCATGAATGAAGTGTTCAAGCCTTTCATTAGAAAATTTATTGTTTTTATATTTAGATGATATTCTTTTGTTTAGTAAGACAAAGGGAGAACATTTTCAGCATCTTAACATGGTTTTGTAGAATTTGAATGAGGAGTTGATGATAAAACTCAAAAAGTGTGAATTTATGAAATAAGAGCTTGTCTATCTTGGTTTTGTGATCTCCAAGGGTTCACTGAATATGGATCCCACCAAAGTAGAGGCAATACTCAGTTGGCCAATTCCAAAGTCAGTAGGGGGTAAGAAGCTTTCATGGGCTTGCAACTTTCTATAGGAAATTCATCAAGAATTTTAGTCACATCTGCTCACCCATCATTGGCACCATTAAGGGAGATAAAAGAAAGAGGTTTTAGTGGACTAATGAGGTAGAAAGGAGCTTTGAATATCTAAAAACTAGAGTGGCACAAAAACCAATACTTTCTTTACCTGATTTCAACAAGATTTTCACCATAGAATATAATGCAAGTGGTTTTGTAGTTGGTGCAGTCTTAAGTCAAGAAAGTAGACCGGTGGTTTTATTCAATGAAAAGCTTAATGAAGCCAAAAGGAAGTATTCATCATATGATCTATAGTTTTAAGCAATGGTGCAAGCCTTTAAGAAGTGGAGACACTACCTTTTTCCCAATTTGCATGAATTTGGAAGTTGTTGGGAATATAAGGCCAAAAAGGCTTAATTCAAGGGCTCTAAACTAATCCATTTTGCAACAATATAGCTTCAAACTCCTCTTCATTCCAACTGCAACCACATGGGGGCTCCTAAGTAGATCAAAACTACCACAAATTTCCACTATAATGAGCATTAACAACACCTTACTTGTGATAGCTTATGAAAACCCTTAGCATGATAACTGACATGTGAGTTACTTGTAGATGATTAATTCTTTTCTTTGAATCACCATGATACCCTCTTGTTAACTATTTCATATTTACACACTTCTATGATTTTCATTGACTAAAATTGTTGTCTCACTACCCTTCAAGCTTTCATAGTCATTAATACATCTGCCCCTTTATGAATTCTCACTATCACTGCCAAAGTTTCCTTGACAGTCCTTTCATGACATGAAGGGTTTTGGTCTTATTTGTCACATATCATTCTTTATGTATTCATTCACCATTGTTGCATGGCAATGACTCCTTACCCTGCTGCATTGAATCTCTCATTACACTACTACTTAAATATCAAGAAGAACTCCTCATTAGGACTATTACTCCTACACCATGATCATTGTAACTGTAACCTTCAACCCTAGGTGGTTTTCATGCCTCTTGGAACTTTATCCTCTTACTACAGACTATGCACATTCTTCTTTTCAAACCCATTGTACTTTTTAAAGAGGCTTTATAGTCCATTCATGGCTTCCACTTGTTCTTTTAGCAATCCACTGGCACTTAAGACTATCCTTTATTCATATAAATGACTTGTGATGCCTTGTAAACCCTATCCACCAAAGAATTTAAGTTCTTATTCCTTTTCATATTTTGATGCCACACTCAAAAATACCCCTCTTGATCATCCCTTGAAGCCTTCTCGGCAAAAGCTTTTGATTGAGATATGCCTTTGGTAATTTGAATCCTCATGCCTTGAGGAACTTGACTCATCTTTAACCACTATCCTTTTCCTTTGTCAACACCTTAGAAGTTCATGGTAAGGCTTCCTTTAGGCTAAAGGTTTTATGACTATCTCATAGAAAAATGACTTCTACATTTGGTGTGACTGTATTCTTATTTTGACAACCTTTATGATAGTTTTCTACTCTTTCATTGGACTACCTTAAGGATTTAAATCATAGTCACCTCCTTAATGTGGAATTTGGTGACTATCCTTTACAAGGTTGACCTAGAATGTGATGTTTTCCCTTATCAATGTTTGTTTGTTGGCATAGTGAGATAGAGTGACAATGAACAATATTGCAAGTATCATAAGAGCAAGCCTTCCTTTTTGTAGAGATGAGAGATATGGTTGAAGAAGCAGACAATGTATATCTCAAAAAATTGGTTTTTCCATCTCTGAAATTCTTCTATTTCTACCACTGAACATTAACTCATAAGCAGAACTATCCTTTGTCATTTACAACCTTCCTCTGTACCAAATCCATTTCCTATACCTTGGCCCTTATCAAATTTCTTTAAATCCTTTGATGGTGATCTTTGGAAAAACATGGTATAATCACTCTATGATTTGAAATTTCTCTTTAATTGCCCTCATATACACCTCATAATACAAGATACAACTAAGTGAATGTCCATGTAGATTTCACTTGAAACTATCTCATGATCACCTTTTGAATATTTTCTTCACTATTAGTATAATTTCAAAACCTTTTCCCTTTCTTCATAGGTCTATCACTCACCTTGACTATTCAATGACCTCTAAATGGTGCCCCCTCCTACCACAACATATAGAAATAGGTTTGAAATGCCCTTAAAGGTTTGTCTCAATGATGGCCTTATGAGTTCCTTGTTGTACTGTTGCAAATTGTCCTCAATTGCTAATGACATTATTCTTGTCGCCAAGTCATTTAAGTGATATTTCTTTATTAATTATCCTTTTCCATGGTTGAACAGATGTCTCTAACTTTAAATATAGTCTGCAAATCCTTTGCTAATTTGTGTCTTGTTTATATAGACTTGAATTTTTCAGTATAGTCTCGAGCTCCAATAATCTTTCTAAAGAATCCTCAAACTTTGATTTTAGTTAATTTTCCTTCTCAAACAATTATTTTACAACGCCTTCCCAGGAACACTGTGACAAAGTGAAATAAAACCTCTTCAAGTTGGCAAGCT
Source organism: Sequoiadendron giganteum (assembly GCA_007115665.2). NCBI lineage: Eukaryota > Viridiplantae > Streptophyta > Pinopsida > Cupressales > Cupressaceae > Sequoiadendron > Sequoiadendron giganteum. The sequence goes on from CM021107.1 coordinate 387,710,287, forward strand.
ATTGTTCATCTGTAAATAATATCACCATTATAGAATAGACATTCTTTCAAAAGGCCATAATTGCAAGTTTCTCTGCTTCTGAGGCTGTCTCATTGTCATTTTATGTTTGATATGATTGATCTTTTTTGTCGTCCTCATTTATCTCTAGATTGCTGATCCTTTGAAGACATCATCTTTCTAGCCTTAACTATGAGAATATTCTACTCTCAACTTGCTTCAAAGAAAGCAACCCTTGTGCATCAGGTAAAACTGAGATCCTTAATGAAAACTCGCTCAATGAAAGATTATTCTCAACACTAAGGCATGATCAAACAAGTCTAATGCTTTTGATAGTTCATGCACTTAGTGCCTAATCAAGACAAACCCTAGACACCATTCTACCCATTTGACACCCATTATGAGAATCAATAGAGATAAAGAATTGAGAACCTTGAGATACATTCTAGTCAAGAACTCCACGTGTTGCACTTTGCATGGTTGGGGAATGATTATTTCCCAAGATTATACAAAAATTTACAACTTTCTTTCACTCTTCATGGGTTTATATGTACATTCTACCACTCTACAAAAAGGTCTCCATGGATTTTCAACTGCCAGCTAATGAAGATTTAAATTGCATGTGTATAAATTTGGAAGTTAAGAGCTAGAACTCAGATTGCCTCTCCATAATAGTCTCCCATCGAAACCTTGATAATAACCCTAGCTGCAAGATAGATGGTTTCATGCCCAAACTTATGCAAACATAACCTTAAAAGAAGTGAAAATTTGAAAGCACAACCTGCTAGTTTCAACATAAACTATTTTCAAAACATAACTCCCTCTTCACTACATGAATATTAAGTTGACCAGTCAAAGTATTAAAATAATTTTGACAAAGCTCAAAAATCCTTTAAAACACTTAATTACCTAACTAAGGTAGTTTCCCTTCAAAATTTGGTTCTAGTGAGAAAATACCTCCTTAATAGTCATGAGCAGCTTAGTGTGTCGATTTTGACCAAAGTGAAAAATAGGCTAACAATTGTGTTGCCCCAATAAGTTCTATTATTTTTTCATTCCCACTACCTTCTTTACTAGTATCTCTCTAACCATGGTTAGCCTTGTTACTGCATGGATTGCCTCATTTTTATCTAGTAGGGTTTGTTGAGCTATATGAACTCTTCATGCACTTTTCTCAGAACTAGCCTCACCTAATCATGCTCATCACAAAAATATTGTTAATCCTTCCATACATCCAAATGTTTCTTTCCTATCTCTTGATATTTTAGTTTGATAAGTAGTTTGGTTCAAGGTGAGTATGGTTTTCCTCAGCTCTTTGAATTTTGTATGGTCAATCTTTGTGATTGGCTCATGGATGTATTTCCTCATTTCTTCTATGTAGACCATATCAATTGGGATACTCAATAATGTCCCATCTTTATCAACTTCCATTTCCTTGAATGGATACTTCTTATATTTCAATCATGGCTTCTCGATGATGTTAACCAAGGTTGGGGTTGTCATTGTTTTTAGTTGTATGTATGAGTAGAAAACCTTGGATAACACTTATTTACTTAGATAATTTGAGTGCAAGTGAGTATGGAGAAACTATAGGAGTGTTTAAGTAGGTTTCGAGCTAGTGGTTGTCATTTATGTCTTTTTCCTCTTGGGTTTTGCAAGATTTTCTAGTTTTTTATACCCTTGGACAACTAATGGTTTGATTTTATTGTTTATCGATCTATAATCATGATATACAATATGTGTCTTTTTATCTTTATAATTTTCATCCTTCTAGTTGGTGGTAATTTTTAATTCTTGCACCATTAACATATCTTGTGATGTGGATGCCATCTAACTTTCTTAATCTTACCACTCTTAATTCCACAATATCATGTATATAGTATGGTACTAACCACCTTACTTTAAACTTACCCTGTTTTTTGATTTTTTTGTCATATAGTAGGAATAGGTCCTTATGTGAAAAGTCTTAGTGAAAATGTTTCTATCATGCCAAGCCTTCTATCTTTTTTTCTTTACTTGTTGGTTGTATAAAGTTATGAGCCTATTTTCATCCAATTTTTCCAACTCATCTATCCTCTATGCTAGGGAGTCATCATCATCCAACCACAACATGAGTGTGATGCATAGGTTAGGAACTATAAAGTTCATAAGACTATTGCATCAGTTCCATATGCTAATTAAAATAACATAAATTTGTTGGCCCTTTTGTGGGATGTGTGATAGGCCTAGAGTACCACATGTATCTTTATATCCCAATCTGACTTTTTTCTACAACACATATTGGTAAGTGTTGTCCTAATTATCTTATTCAGAGCTTCACTTTCTCCATTTTCTTAGGGATGATATGGTGAGCTCTTATTGTGTGTAATCATGAAATTTTGTAGGAGCTCTACAATTACTTTGCCGAAATTTTGTTTGCCTTGGTCACTTACTATACTTCATGGGTAGCCATACATAGTGATTATATTCTCATATAAAAATCTTATGGAATTCTTTACTATATAGATCTTAGTAGGTTTTTCCTCTACCTAGTTTGTTAAGTATCTACTCCTGTTATTAAGAATATTGCTCTTGAGTGTTTAACAAGTGGATCTATAGGTCCTATAAAATCTATCGCCTATTTTTCAAATGGTATTTGTGATAATACTATTTTCAAGGGAATTTCATCTTTTGCATTAGGTTTCCTCACCCTATGGAAAATTTAATAGCTCTTTGTATAGTCTTTTGAATCTTTGTACAAGGTTGGCCACCACAGTTCGACTAGCTTATTTAGTTGTTGTTTCACTGCAATTGTGTCCTCTTTCTATTCCTTCATGTGGTTCTCTCAAAATGGATTGTTTTCCATATTCATAGACAACTCTCCTTATAATTTCATCTCATCCTATATGGTTTAATTCTCCTTGTATTAATGTATAAGATGGGGAATTTTGTACTAGAGATTATTTATCCTATGGTGAGAGATCTATAGAAAATTCTCCTTCAGAAAAAATTATAGCAATATCGTGTAGCTCTTTCAGTACCACATTTATTCTAAATAGATGTGTGTCAGGTAGATCTTCTAGCTAGTCTTTCAGTTCTTCACCTATGTCTATACTTGATAAGTAATCAGGATCTTGATTGTGCTTTCCTGATTTTACCATTATCTTAAACTAAAATTCCTAGAACAAGAGTAACTATTGACATATTCAACCTTGTATGATAGGTCTATTAAGCAAGTACTTTAATTGTTAATTTTGTAAATAAAGTGAGTAGTGTTGATAGCAGATAGTGTCTAAATTTATATAGTGCATAGACCATAGCTAGGGATTCTCTTTCTTTAATAGTATGATTTTTCTCCTCTTTGGACAGCTTCTTGCTTGCAAAGGATATAGGATGATCCTTATTTCCTTTGTGTTGATCCAATAATTCTCCTATTGCAATCCCAGATGCATCTACATGTACTTGAAATGGTGTATTCTAGTCCAAGAATATTAGTATAGGAGCCTCAACAATTTTATTTTTTAATGTGTCAAATGCTAGTTGACATTATTCATTCCATTCAATACTTCTACCAGATTTATTTTTCAGTAGTTCCTTCAATTGTGCAATTATTCTGGTATAAAATTTTATAAATTTACAGTGGTATACAATATATTCTAAGAAATTTTTTACTTTGAAAGTTGTTTTAGGGGGTGGTAGAGTCATGATTAATATAAATTTAATAGGATTGACCATCAATCCTTCTTTGTATATAATGTGTCCTATTAATGTCCCATAAGGTATTGCAAACATGTATTTTTCAAATTTAATATAATATACATACTTCGACATCTATTTAGCATCATTTGAAGTACGTGTACATGGTCTCTTACCAAACCATATATCGTCCAATCATCTAAGTATACTTCCAAAAAATCATGAAATATTTAAATGCATTTATCATTATTCTAGTGAATATTGCAAGTTCTTTGTTTAGGCCAAAGGGAATTCCTATATACATCTAAGAGATCCATTCTATCAAAAATGCAGTTTCCATTTGATCCTCATCACTTATATTTACCTAGTGATAGCCAAAAAACTATCAGTGAAGGAGTGGATTTCTCTTCTCATCACTAACTCCAATATTTCTTCAATTAATGGTGTAGGAAAAGGTTCATGGATGCAAGCTTTTTTAAGTTCCTTGGGGTCAAAATAAATTATTATTTCTCTCATTTTCTTATTTTTTATGATCATAGGGCTAATCCATTTTGTATCTTCTACTAGTTTAATTTTCCCTACTTCCAACATCTTTTCTAGTTTTGTTTTAACTTTCTTCTTCATGTTGGGATTTAGTCGGTATGGCCTCTTCCATACCATTTTAGCTCCCTCTTTCAGTTGGATCTTGATTACTCTTTCTTCCTCCTTTATCCTCTTTAGTTCTATAAATGTTGTAGGGAATAGTTCTTCAAATTCTGATAAAATCTTTGTAGCTTTTGCCAATTATGTATTGTCCCAATTGTCCACTATCTTTGCAAGTTTAGGATCTCCTTTACTGGAAATATTATCTTCTCTTAGTTTGATCGTTTGATTGTAATACTTTCATTCAGCTTATGTTGGAGATTATAATTCCCTTTCACCTTGGTTCACTTCTATGTCTAGTTTATGTGTATTGTCATCTTCATGTTGTGTCAGGTAACATCTTCTCTCTAATAATCTAGTTTATTTGTCTAGCCATTTTATGTATCTCCATATTCCTTCTAATTTTGAGGGTGGTGTAGAATTTTATGCTATTTCCTCTTCATTAGTTATGTCTGGTTTGAATATCATCTCTTTCATTTTAAGTAGTGTGATATGTATATGTTCATCTTTGTTATAAAAGGAGAAGGTTTATCTAAAATCCATTGTAAGTTTTATCCAATATTTTGTTTCTCCTATGTGTTCTTGGTTGATATACTAGGTTTGTGCTTGTGTTGTTTGTGTACAATAGAATATTTGTATGTAGATTCATTCATCGTACTCATTTCATGTTTTCCATTTTGTGATACAGTTGATTAAATGGTCCTCTAGTAAGACATTTCCATTATATTTTGTTATCTCTCTATATTCCCCTTCTTCCAATAGGTATCTTTCTTTGATTAATATTTTAAATATTTCCTATTTGGTAAATTTATCTTTGTGCGTATTGTGTTAGCTTGTGGTATTGAAAATGAGTATGTGTTTTAGTATATCAAGTCTCATTTCTTCATTATGAATTATTTTTTATCTGTGTAATAAATGATGATAGGTCACTTACTCCTAATACTTGGAGAGTTTAATATGGGAAATTTTGCATGAAATGTTTATTTGGTGAGATATTTTAGGTATGTTGTCTCTTGTATCCTCTAACTTGCCACAATTATTGTGTGGTATATTATTTATATTTGTGGTAGAATGCAAAGCATCCTCCAATTTTTTCTTGATCATGAATACTCTGCAAAATTTGGTAATCCTCTGAGAATAGATTTTGGGTTCCTCCTGCATCCATGCATTTGACACATCCTCACTATCTGTTCTATATGCACTTCTTTCTATTTCAACTTCTTCTAAATTTGATTCTTTCAATGTGCCATTTAGTGGTAGTCGCAAGATTGTGTAAAGGTTTTTATTTTTAGATTAATTATATTATTTTGGGTTGAATTCCTCTATATATGATTCCTTTGGGTTTTTCCCTAGTTGAATGTGGATGATATTTTTGGTATTAGTAAATGATATGTCCTCCTTCCTTGATTCAACAATGTTGTTTATCTTGAAAAACCACTATAGCACTATCAATATATTAAATGAGTCAAATGTTTCTTTGATGGATACTACAAAATATACAATCTATTTGACTCCTTTTACACTTCAACTTGTTTCCAAGTTCCTAAGGTTTTCATTCATGTGGCATCTACTAGGCTAATTTTATATGGTGTATGTTCAAGCTTAGTTTTCCCTATTTATTCCCAAACTCTTTTTGGGAGAATTTTGAAAGGAGGTAGGGTAAGTAGAAGCAACTTCCTACACTAATATAAGTATGAGACAGCTACAAAAATTTATTTTAACACCTTTTACAATTATAGTATCAAAAAGTGAACATTTAGAAACTTAAACAACATAAAGAACAATGCAAACCATACCACAGTGTTTACGTGGGAAAACCCTTTCGAGAAAAAACCCACACGCCAAATCACATGGCTCAACATGCATTATCAACAACAATATCAGTTACAATACAATCTCAAGAGAAATGCTTAGGATTCTTCACGCTACGACAAGAATCTAGATAAATTTTGGTAGCATAATGGCATGTGAGCTTCTTCAAACTTGTCACCATGAAAATGCACTATCTGCAAGTACTTATAACCTCTCAACATGAAACAAGGAACCCAAAAATTTCTATAACCAATTCCCATTCCCAAGGTGTTAACATGAGTTCATTATGGCATTTTTTCATAATCAGAACTCATAATTATGACAAGCTTCCATAATCAGACCATGTTCCATAAAATTATCCATCACCACACATGCACTAAGCTTTTATATATGCATATATATTGCATGTGTAGGAACCTGTTGTGCATATTTTTCACACACGCCTCACCGTTGGCAGGGACCCTCTTTTTTTGCTCCCGACGTGCTTCTTTGCTCCCGTCTCGTTTTGATGTCCTAGTTGGTCAACATGCCCTTCAAAGTCTCATTTTTGGTTGACCATATTTTGCCCCTAAAATAAAAAATGGCTAAGTCTTGGGTTTTTCGGGCTTCGGCCCGCTCCTTTCGATTAGCTTTTTCCTTATTCTTTGACTTTGGGGATAGATTTCCTATGGATTTTGGATGTTTTTGTGGTGCCTAAGTGAGCTGACAAGGTTTCGTTACGTTTCAGGAAGTTTTAAAAATTCCAAAACTATGTTCCTGCAGCGGCTTCCCTGCAACAGCTTTCCTATAGTGGCTTCCCTGTAGTGGCTTCCCTACAGCGGCTTCCCTGCAACTGCTTTCCCTGCAGCGGCTTCCCTGCAATGGCTTTCCTATAGTGGCTTCCCTGTAGCAGCTTTCCTGCAGCGGCTTTCGCCCTCATGTTTTCGGAACGTACAAGCGCACCTCCAAATCAGAAACAGACTTCGACCCAGATGCTAAAGTGGGGTCTTATCCTCACCTAGCTTTTCAAATTCCAAATTCGCATATGGGAAGTACCATCCGGAGTTCCATGCTCTCACGACCATTTCAAAACAACATTCCTACAGCGGCATTTCGACCTCATGTTTCCGGAACGTACAAGCGCACCTCCAAATCAGAAACGGACTTCAACCCAGATGCTAAAATGGGGTCTTATCCTCACCTAGCTTTTCAAATTTCAAATTTGCATGTGGGAAGTACCATCCGGAGGAGTTGCTGCACGGCCATTTCAAAACAGCATTCCTACAGCGACATTTCGGGCTCATCATGTCCGGAACGTACAAGCGCACCTCCAAATCAGAAACGGACTTCGACCCAGATGCTAAAATGGGGTCTTATCCTCACCTAGATTTTCAAATTTCAAATTTGCATGCGGGAAGTACCATCTAGAGTTTCGTGCTCTTGCGGCCATTTCAAAATAGCATTCCTACAGCAGCATTCCAGGCTCATGTTTCTGGAATGTACAAGCGCACCTCCAAATCAAAAATGGACTTCGACCCAGATGCTAAAATGGGGTCTTATCCTCACCTAGCTTTTCAAACTTTAAATTTGCATGCGGGAAGTACCATCCAAAGTTTCGTGCTCTCGCAGCCATTTCAAAACAACATTCCTATAGCGGCATTCCAGGCTCATGTTTTCGGAACGTACAAGCGCACCTCCAAATCAGAAATGGACTTCAACCCAGATGCTAAAATGGGGTTTTATCCTCACTTGGCTTTTCAAATTCCAAATTTGTATATGGGAAGTACCATCCGGAGTTCCTTGCTCTCGCGGCCGTTTTAAAACAGCATTCCTACAACAGCATTCTGGCCTCATGTTTCCGGATCGTACAAGCGCACCTCCAAATCTGAAACGGACTTCGACCTAGATGCTAAAATGGGGTCTTATCCTCACTTGGCTTTTCAAATTCCAAATTTGCATGCGAAAAATACCATCCGGAGTTCCGTGCTCCGTCGGTCGTTCTAAAACAGCATTTCGACCTCTCATTTCTAGTTTCAAGAAGCCTACCATGGGTCTGTCGACAGAACCATTTGATGCAATGAAGAATATTGAAAGTCCATTGGGAAGAAGGCAGTTTCAACTACAATAAAAGGGAAATTAGCTAGGAGACAAAACTGCTATAGTGACTGACCACTACAGGACAAAATAGGAAAAAGACAAAGATGTATTTTAAATTGTTGAATATTGTAAGGTAGGTGAAGCCCTAATGTAAATTAAATCTGGGCCACACAATGTAACTCAATCCTGACCATTCATTCGGACTTTGGAAAACTATAAATAGGGGTCTCCCCCTCATTTGTAAGTGTTGGAGAGTTGTTGTAAAAACATTCTGCAGCAATAGAAAGTAGCATTGCATAATCTATAGGTGTTACCTTTTGAGTTTTCTCATTATGTGTGCATAGTTCTACCTTCCAAGTTAGTTTTAGTTGTAGTTTATTGAATGGAAGTGGTAATGGTGATTGTTGTTATAGTATTTGATGAGCTTTCAGCCCATACTTTTGGCACTTATTGATGACAAGCTGTTGTGCAAACTTAGCCTGAGCTTTTTATTATTATTTGATTGCTGCAACTTAGTTAATTTGCATGTTCATGATGTGTGTATGCAAACTGAAAATCTGTAGTCCTTAGAAGATTGCACTAGTTTTGTGTAACTGTAGGATTCTCTTGGCCAAGCAAAACCCAGTTTAGGGAGTTTGTCTACTATAGCAGCCTCCATGATCACTGTTCATTCTTAGTTTCAGATCCAGGAACCTTCTCTTTTCCCTTCTTTTTTTCTTTTTTTTTTAATAACCTTAGGCAAGATTCATTACACATGGTAAAGCCAAATCTGATGTTGAAATGGAGTTCCAGACTACTGTTTGAACCTGCAGCAAACACTCAGCAACTTTCCCATCTTAAGACCTCCATTTGCAAATCCAACTTCCCCGCTTTGTAACTCATCTGTAAGTCCACCTTGTGATTCCAGAAAATCACATAAACAACTAAAATATTCAAAGCACTGTCAAGACCTGACATCCGAGAGACTTTGAGATAGTGTTCTGCAATTTGATTGTGGAAGATTGTCTTTCAAGAGAGGTGATGCACCTACGCATTACCTGTGTTGAGAAGTGCATGAAAACACCATCAACAGAACTAGCGCTAGAAGGAGGGAAGAACAAGGACATTGCTTCATTCATCTCACGCCCTTCTCCTCCTAATGCCCATCAATAGAACTGGCGCTAGAAGGAGGGCTTGACATATTGAGGCTACAAAGATGAATGTTGGAAGTTGAAAAGAGCACTTTCAAAGAAGAAATATGAGATATAGTGATCTCTTTTAATGTTGAAGCATAAAATCAAAAAAAATTGAAGGCAAAAGAAGCTCAGTGAAAATGGAGCAGCATGTACAAATCAACATTGCTCAGTTACATGCAGATTTAAATAGGAGATTGAAGAGACCATTGCAGCAATTTGCATTGGCGGATAAGTGTAGGATCCATTGCACTTGCAGGCACAATGAATTGGAGTGTCTAACCTTCTTGAGTAGGATTGAAAGAGTCTTGCAAGGAGAGATTCCCTTTTGGGAAATATATCAGCCTTTGGCCCTTGCAGACCCAGAGGAGGAATTGACAACCATGGCAGCCAAGGCATTTGAAGAGTTGATCCAAGAGTGTTTGGGCAGCAAAGATAGACCAATATTGGAGGAAGCACTAATGTCAAGTTGGTGCAGATTTCACAATGCACCACATTCTGAATTTACTTGTTCGTCGTGTGCAAGCATCATCACCCAAGTCAAAGGCAAATTGAGTAGGTTGGAGTAGCCAACTGGCAAGGAGAATGAGTCATCCCATGAGGTAGAAAAGCTATCAGCATCTAGAGGACAACACATTGCAGATAGACCAAGAAGCTCCATAGAAATAGATGCTAGGACAACAAACGTTGAAGCAAAAAATGAAAAGGAAGAAGCTGATTTTCTGGGGACAGCAAAAAGATTTGGTGAAGGTTCACTAAGAATGGAGTTGGAAAGCCTCTCCTTTGCTAGTAAGGGGCAGTCCTCCACTCAAGAAGAGGAGCCATTGGTAGTTGAGGATGAGTCAATCAATTTTGCAGTAGTGTATGCTAGGACATCCAATGAAGATGCTAAAAATCAGCAAGAGGAAGAGGTTGACAACCTTGGGACAGCAGAAAGTGATGATGAGGACCCAGTAGCGGAAAGATATGACCAACTCATCTCTAGATTAGCAAAGGATTGGTCAGAGCTAAAATGTCAAGTGGATTTGGAGGTATTGTTGCTACCAAATTGGTGCAGGCTCCATGATTCATCCCACTTTGAGTTCACGTACAGACTGTGCCAAGAAGCCATGAAGCAATTCAGAGAACAATTGAGGCAACCGAGTACACCACATCCTCTACTTGCTGCCCAAATGGAACGTGAAGATCAAGAGCCTGAGCCAAGTAATGACTCAGCTGAAAGCAGTCCTCAAGAGGATGTTGGAACAAAAATAGAGGGAGGACAGCAATATAGTCTTGAGCTTCCAACCGATGAAGTAGATCAAATAGGAATGCGGTCCACCAGTCATCAAGAATTTCTTCCTCTTGAAGAACATTTGTGCACCATGGACGATGGGCTTCATGGCGAGTCCTTGGAGGGAGATTGCATGGTGGATTTTGGTCCCCTTGATGAGGTGCCATCAATTGATGACTTCTTTCCATTGGGAGATGTGTTGTGGAGGTATTCTCATGCCGAGGAAGAGCACATCCCAGAAGACAGTAGCGATGGAGACATACTCCGTGAGCCTCTGAATGGTGATGTACTAGAGTTTCCGGATTGGGAGAGGGGTTCCTTCTCCATTTACAGTGATAGTGAACAAGGGGAAATGAGTGAGCGTCATGATGAAATGCATGAACAAGAAAAATAAGAAGACAAAGGCGGGCATGCTGAGATAGCTGCCAACAAAGATGAAGCACCCGATCAACTACAAGATGCAACTTGGAGTCCTTCTACAATAATCGTTGTTGATCCTCCTTCATATTCAGATGGTTGCAATAGAACAAATTCATACATATCATCATCCCATGACACTGAGCATCATGAAGATAGGTTCGACACTTGGGAAAGGAGATGGGACAGCGTGCTGCCTTTTCGAGACAACAATCAAGTGGATCCCAAGTTTGAGAATGATCGATATGATGAAGTACTTCTTTTTGAAGAACTGCCAAGGGGGATTGTTGATCCCATGCAAGACATGGAAGAAGTGTTTGATGCCTCGCCCTCCCTGCCTTATGCAAAATTGATTCCTGAAGTGTTGAACCCTCCATCATGCTCACCCGAGGTTGTTGATGCAAAGACTGATGATGTAGTGCTTGCTCTTGATTGTCAAATGCTGCCACCTCCATGTGATGACACCCAGGTTCTATCCTTCCTTCCTCCTGTTAATTTTCATAGTTGCACTTATCATTTTGATTATGGGAATGAGAAAAAATGAACATGTTTATGGATTAATCATGGGTTTAATGAGCCTCCTCAATTGTTGATTCTTTGTGATGTTGGGGTAGAATTTGAATTCTACCATATTGAATTTATTTTCTCTAAACATAAAGATAAATCTGCATGGTTGAGAACTATAACAACTTCTCATTTGCTTGTGCACGCGCTGCAAAATCCAATGAGCATGAGCATCAACTCACCTTACCCAAACATAGTTCTTTGTAAATATCTTTGTGCATAGCTCATTTTTGAGTAGTGTAGGTTTCCTGTAAATAATTCACTTTTTTGCTTTCCTTAGGTTAGTTTGTTTATTGTAGGTTTCTTTCTTTAGAGTAGTTTCTTCGTTTTTTTCTTTCGTTGTCTTGCTTTACTTTTGTTTTGGTGTTTGCTTTTCATTTGCGTTTGTTTGCTCTCGCTTTGCTACTGCTTTGCTTGGGGTCCCTCTGCTTTTGGCTGGGTGCATCTGTGCGCACAACAACCTTTCTTATCGCTTGGGGTTGCTCTATGTATTTCTTTGTCAAACTCTAATCAAGTTTTCGGAGTGGATGGTGAGGATCTTCTGTTAGTATCAAGTGATCTAGATGTTCGATTCAAAGTGGATAAGTCATTGGTCAGTCTAATTCTGAAGTATTCTAGAATCTTATATCTCTCATAAATTTTAAGGATCTGACGGTCATTGTAGGTCCTTTGTGAAGTCTAGTTAAGTGAAAAATCTAAAATTCTTCTCTAGCGCCATTGTGATTCTTAGCCCTGAGCACGAGCTTCATTGCATGCGGGTTGAAATAAAATAACTTAAAAGAGAACAGAAACAACAAAAAAAAAAATATTGAAAAATCAAAAGAAGAGAAATTCAGCTTTTCATGGGTATGCAAGCAACTCTACCGGGGCTATGGACGCCCAGCTGGTAGTAGAGAAATGTTCAAGAGAATCATAGAGACAACCTCGTCGGGGCTATGGACGCCTGACTGGCAGTGAGGCAATGTCCCGGATGCTTTTGGAGTTAGAATAAACTACGTAGCTTAACTTGATGGAGCTTGAGTTCTTGCAGCAACTGAAGGATGAGAATTAACACAATTGCACACACTTGGATTTTCAGCATACTGAAGGTTGGGTTAACTAGTGGTTTTGATCCTTTGGTTGAGTGTCTTGCTTGTTTTCCCTAGCATGAAGGTCGGAACCAGAGATTTCGAGTTTGTGTTTCCAATTTTTCATCGAAATGCTCTAGAGCATTTCCCCCAATGAGTCGCCATTTGTTGTGCATATTTTGCACACACACCTCATCGTTGGCAAGGACCCTCTTTTTTCGCTCCCGACGGGCTTCTTTGCTCTCGTCTCGTTTTGTGTGCCCCTCATTTTGTTGTCCTAGTTGGTCAACATGCCCTTCAAAGTCTCATTTTTGGTTGACCATATTTTTCCCCTAAAATAAAAAATGGCTAAGTCTTGGGTTTTGCCATCGCTCGATTCCTTTTTCCTTCATTCTTTGACTTTGGGGATATATTTTCTATGGATTTTGGATGTTTTTGTGGTGCCTAAGTGAACTGACAAGGTTTCATTACATTTCAAGAAGTTTTGAAAATTCTAAAACTATGTTCCTGCAGTGGCTTCCCTACAGCGGCTTCCTTGCAACGGCTTTCCTGCAGTGGCTTCCCTACAATGGCTTTCCCTGTAGCGGCTTTCCTGCAACAACATTCCTACAGCAGCATTCTGGCCTCATGTTTCCGGAACGTGCAAGCGCACCTCCAAATCAGAAACAGACTTCGACCTAGATGCTAAAATGGGGTCTTATCCTCACCCAGCTTTTCAAATTCCAAATTTGCATACGGGAAGTACCATCCGGAGTTCCGTGCTCTTGCGGCCGTTTTAAAATAACATTCTTACAGCGGCATTCCGACCTCATGTTTCCGAAACGTACAAGCGCACCTCCAAATCAGAAACGAACTTCGACCCAGATACTAAAATGGGGTCTTATCCTCACCTAGCTTTTCAAATTTCAAATTTGCATGCGGGAAGTACAATCCGGAGTTCCGTACTCTTGCGGCCGTTTCAAAACAACATTCCTACAGCGGCATTTCGGGCTCATGTTTCTAGAACGTACAAGCGCACCTCCAAGTCAGAAACGGACTTCGACCCAGATGCTAAAATGGGGTCTTCTTCTCACCTAGCTTTTCAAATTTCAAATTTACATGTGGGAAGTACCATCCGGAGTTCCATGCTCTCGCGGCCGTTTCAAAACAGCATTCTGAGCTCATATTTCCGGAACGTACAAGCGCACCTCCAAATCAGAAACAGACTTTGACCCAAATGCTAAAATGGGGTCTTATCCTCACTTGGCTTTTTAAATTCCAAATTTGCATACGGGAAGTACCATCCGGAGTTCCGTGCTCTCGTAGCTGTTTAAAAACAACATTCCTACAACGGCATTCCGCGCTCATGTTTTCAGAACGTACAAGCGCACCTCCAAATCAGAAATGGACTTCGACCCAAATGCTAAAATGGGGTCTTATCCTCACCTAGCTTTTCAAATTCCAAATTTCCATGCGGGAAATACCATCCGGAGTTCCGTGCTCCATCGGCCGTTCCAAAACAGCATTTCTAGAACAGCATTTCGGCCTCTCATTTTTTGTTTCAAGAAGCCTACCATGGGTCCGTCAATAGAATCATTTGATGCAATGAAGAATGTTGGAAGTCCATTGAGAAGAAGGTAGCTTTCAGGCAGTTTCAACTACAGTAAAAGGGAAATTAGCTAGGAGACAAAACTGCTACAGTGACTGACCACTACAGGACAAAATAAGAAAAAGATAAAGATGTATTTTAAATTGTTGAATATTGTGGGGTAGTTGAAGCCCTAATGTAAATTGAATCTGGGCCACACAATGTAACTCAATCCTGGCCATTCATTCGAGCTTTGGAAAACTATAAATAAGGGTCTTCCTCTCATTTGTAAGTGTTGGAGAGCTGTTGTAAAAACATTCTACATCAATAGAAAGTAGCATTGCATGATCTATGGGTGTTACCTTTTGAGTTTGCTCATTATGTGTGCATGGTTCTACCTTCCAAGTTAGTTTTAGTTGTAGTTTTTTGAATGAAATTGGTAATGGTGATTGCTGTTATAGTATTTGATGAGCTTTCAGCCCATACTTTTGGCACTTGTTGATGACAAGCTATTGTGCAAAGTTAGCCTGGGCTTTTTATTATTATTTGATTGCTACAACTTAGTTCATTTGCATGTTCATGATGTATGTATGAAAACTGAAAATCTATAGTCCTTAGAAGATTGCACTGGTTTTGTGTAGCTATAGGATTCTCTTGGCCAAGCAAAACCCAGTTTAGGGAGTTTGTCTATTGTAGCAGCCTCCATGATCACTATTCATTCATAGTTTCAGATCCAGGAACCTTCTCTTTTCCCTTCCTTTTTTCCTTTTTTTTAATAAGTAACCTTAGGCAAGGTTCATTGCACATGGTAAAGCCAAATCTGATGTTGAAATAGAGTTCCAGACTGTTGTTTGAACCTGCAGCAAACACTCAGCAACTTTTCCATCTTAAGACCTCCATTTGTAAATCCAACTTCCCCGCTTTGTAACTCATTTGTAAGTCCACCTTGTGATTCCAAAAAATCACATAAACAACTGAAATATTCCAAGCACTGTCAAGACCTAACATCTAAGAGACCTTGGGATAGTGTTCTGCAATTTGATTGTGGAAGATTGTCTTTCAAGAGAGGTGATGCACCTACGTATTACCTGTGTTGAGAAGTGCATGAAAAAACCATCAATAGAACCCTCATCAAATGGGTTCCATGTGTCATAGTTAACTGATAGTTTATCATTCTTGACTCTCCACCATCATAATCAATCGTAGACTAACATAGAAAGTTGTCATATCCCATTACATAGTAACTTGTAACAAACTCCACCAGTTTAGGCACAAAGCTAGGTACTCTAAAGTGGTTTGCCTACCTCCACCAATTTAGCTTACAAATTGTACATCACTTGCAATGTAGGATGCCACATCATCAATAGGTCCCACCAAGTGACATCAATTTGGGTAGGCAATTAAACATTATAATATCAATAAATACATTATAAAATAATAAATAAATGTTGGAATCAAATTTTGAGACACCTTAATCCCAACATTCTCCCACTTGTCAAAGACCTGTCAAGATTCATCTGAAATCATCTACTCAGGGCCCCAAGGCCCATGGAATTGGAACACCATCTGAACTTCTTTGTGTTCGCTGGTTTTGTTAGTGCATTTGCAACATTCACCAAAGTGTCAACATTCTCCAAGTTCACCTTTCCATCTTCTACCATATCACGAACAAAATTATATTGGACATCAATATGCTTTGATTTGGCATGGAAGGTAGGATTCTCTGCTAAAAAATGGCACTTTGACTATCACAATAGATAGTAATCTATCCTGCATCTAAACCAATATTAGAACATAATATCTTAAACCAAAAGGCTTATTTACAAGCATGATTACTTTCCATGTACTCTGATTCTATTTTGACTACAACTTTTTTCTTTCTCATCCAACTAATAGCACCACTAAACATCATAAACACATAACCATTGGTGGATCTTCTTCTATCAATTTCACTTGCCCAATGTGAATCCACAAGTCCACAAATACTCATAGAATGATGAGGTCTAGAAGGATAACCATGAAAACATAGGGAATACTTGGAAGTACCCTGCAAGTACCTAAACACTCTCTTGATTGCATCCCAATGTACTCGTCTAGGATTATCTATAAACTGAATAAGGACTCCAACTGCTTTGTTTGGCCTAATACACACCATAAAATATATTAAACTGCCAACAACACTCATATACGATACTCTAGTCATGTCCTCCATCTCAGTAGGAGATTTTGGAAAATCATTCACAGAAAGTTGTGTCCCCTATATCATAGGAACAACTAACTATCTATAATATACCATGTTGAATCTATCCAACACTGAGTTCACATACTTGATCTGGCTTAACAAAATATTTATGTTATCTATGTCTCTCATGCTCTCCATCCCCATAATATACCTATTTGCACCTAGATCTTTCATCTCAAACTATGTCGATAATTGAGACTTCAAATATCAAATCATACTTTTACCATTCCCAAAAAATAAAATATCATCTACATATAAAACAATAATGAGAATGTGACCATTTTTTTAGATTTATAATACACACAATGGTCAAATTTAGATCTCAAAAATCCCAATGAAAACACACAGGTATCAAAAAAAATTTACCACGTTCTAGGAGACTATTTCAAACCATACAAAGACTTCTTCAGTTTGCAAACTAGATTTTCTTTATCTTTGACAATGGAATGCTCTAGTTGTCACATGTAAATCTCTTTCTCTAAATCATCATGAAGTAATGTTGTCTTCACATCAATCTATTCCACTTCCAAATCATATGTTGTTGCAAGTGATATCAAGAACCAGATAAATATTAGATTCACAATAAGAGAGAATATCTCAACTGAGAATACCCCTTAGAAACCAAGTGTTCCTTGTGCTTCTCAACACTACCATCAATACCACACTTCTTCTTGAACAACCACTTACAACAAATGGGTTTACAACCATTAGGCAAAAGTACCATATCCCAAATATTATTTTTCTTCAAAGCATCAATCTTCTTGTCCATGGATTTCATCTACCAATCTACATCACTCATACCCATAACCTCTCTAATATTCCTAGGCCCATCAGTGCTAGCAATCAAATTAAAAATGCAATTGGATTCTAATAATGAATAACCAAACCTTTATGTTTGACGCTTAAAACACGTAGACCTCCTTAATTCTTGAGGTTGAGGTTCTTCTTTTTATTTAGAACTTTCAAAGTTGCTTGAGCTCTCCTCATCATTAGGTCTAGTAGGAGTTCATAGTTCACCTTTCATCAGTGTAGGTGGAACCTGGACTACCTCCTTCTTCTCTTTATCTTCTTTCTTTGGATGTAGCTCAATATTGGAAGGTTTCATCTCTCTAAAAATTATACTTATTCTATAGAGAACCTTCTAGGCCTTTGGATCCCAAAGTTTGTACCCCTTCACACCGACACCATAGTCAATGAAGATACACTTAACCACATTTTTCTCCAACTTAGACCTCTTCTCAATTGAAAAATGAGAGTAATCTTCACAAACAAATACTTTGATATGTCTCAATGAAGGATTTTTACCAGTCCATGCCTCCATGGGTGTCTTTTCAACAAGTTTTGATGTAGGAGATTAGTTGATCAAATCACATGCAGTAGCTATTGCTTCTACCCAAAAGATTTTCTCAAGGCCAACACCACTTAGCATACTCCTAGCCCTCACCATCAATGTCTTATTCATCCTCTTTGCAACTCCATTTTTCTATGGGGCATATGGAGTTGTCTTATGTCTCTCAAAACTGTGCTCTATAGAACTTATGGAACTCTACCAAACAAAACTCATAGCCATTTTTAGTCCTCAAACACTTAATCTTTCTACTAGTCTAATTTTCAGGGCTCTAAGACCCTTCTCACAAATGTAACCAAGTCATTCGTGCCATAGTATTTTCTTCTTTGAAAGAAGCTTCATCTCCAGTGAATGAGCACCCTTAGGTACCCAAAATGAATGACCATCAGATGCAGCTACAAAAAACTTCTTCTCTACATGATCTAATGGTTGGGATGAAGAATCCAAATGTCTCTTCTTTAGTTTATTAGAAGAAATATTGCACTAAACCATGCATGCATCTAGCTTGTACAAGGTGCCAATCTAAACACCCTTAGCCAACACCGTAGCTCCTCTCATCATCTTACATCCTACACCAGAGAAAAAAATTGCACTCCTGCATCATCAGTTTCCTCAGAGAAAGCAAGTTTTATGCCAAACTCAAGATATGAAAGGCACCATCAATCCCCATCTCTCTTCCATTAGGGAATTTAATTTTGACTCTTCCACAACAACTGATCTTCAGGTGAGATTCATCACCTAGATACACCTTCCCACCATCATACTCCTCATACTTTGAAAACCAACCTTTGTGAGAGGTCATGTGGAAGGAAGCAACCAAGTCTATCAGCCACACATCTTCTAATGTATCGGTTGCTAATGCTACAACAAATGCATCAGCATCATCCTGAGAGGATTTTTCAGAGTTAGAATTAAAGAAATTCTTCTTTCCTTTCTTCTTCTCTTCCTTGCACTCTTTTCTGATATGACCAGTTTTGCCACAGTTCCAACACTTCACCTTTGACTCGCCAAGAGACTTAGATCTTCTCATAGATTTTGACTTTGATTTCTTGTCCTTCTTCTTGTATTTCTCATTTGATCTACCATGAACAGCAAGGGCCTCCTTAGCCATCTCAAAAAACTTTCTCTACATATCTTCAGATAATACCAAAGACATCACCTCATCCATTTTGAAATAAATGTTTGTGCTTCTAATAGCCATTACAAGATGGTCTCGTGAGTCCAACAACAAACACAACAGGACATGCAATTATTGTGTTTGTCAATCTTATCTCCAATGAAACCTAGTTGAGATATTAGCATGTTGAATGAGTTCAAGTGATCTACCACATATCCTCAATCTTCCATCTTTAGAGAGTATAGTTTTTTTCTCAAGAACAACTTTTTTACCATTTATTTAGCTTGATAAACGTCTCCAAGTTTCTTCTAAAGATATTTTGCAATTTTCTCCTCATCAATGTTCAAGAGGACATAATCATCCAAATGAAGTCTGATTAAACCCTTAGCTTTCATATCCATTAGATCCCAATCTACCTAGTTTGTTGTAGTTGGTTTAGTTCTAGATATCATAGCCCACTAATCTCCATCTATGAGCATATCCTCCATCTTCATTTTCCAAAGTTCAATTTTTTGCCATCAAACTTCTCCATCTTGATTCTTCCAAATATAATTTCCATCCTTTTCTTGCAATAATATGATAAAATACCCTTCTACAAAACTCCCACTAAAACAAAGATCAACTCAAAAACCCCTTCAAACCCAACAACAAAATCAAAGTTGGCCAAGCTTTGATGCCAACTTAAAGGAAGCCAGGTAAGTGGAAGCATCTTCCTACACTAATCTAAGTATGAGAGAGTTACAAAAAATTATTTTAACACCTTTTATAGTAATAGTATCAGAAGATGCACATTCAAAAACTTAAGCAATGTAAAGAACAATGCAAACCATAACATAGTGTTTACGTGGGAAAACCCTTTCGAGAAAAAACCCACACTCCAAATCACATGGATAAACTTGTATCATCAGCAACAATGTCAATTACAATACAATCTCAAGAGCAATGCTCAGAAGTCTTCACACTATGACAAGAATCTAGATCAATTTTGGAAGAATAATGGCATGTAAGCTTCTCCAAACCTGTCACTATGAAAATGCACTGTCTGCAAGTATTTACAACCTCTCGACATGAAACAAGGTGCCCAAAACTTTCCTTAACCAATTCCCACACCCAAGGTGTGAACATGAGTTCATTATGACATGTCATTATAATCAGAATTCATAATATGATAATCTTCCATTATCAACCCATGTTCCATAAAATTATCCATCAAGGCACATGCAAATACCTTACATGTTTAGGCACCTTCCTCACATGGGTACCACCTATCATAATTAACTAACAATCTATCATTCTTGACTCTTTCACTATCATAATCAGTCATAAACCAACATAGCAAGTTTTCATATCCTGTTATATAGTAAGTTATGACAAATACCACCAATTTAGGCCCAAATCTATGTCCTCCAAAGTGGGCACCTACCTCCACTAATTTAGCTTACAAATTGTGCATGTCACTTGCCATGTAGGATGCCACATCACCAGTAGGTCCCACCAAGTGACATCAATTTGGGTAGGCAATTAAACATTATAATATAAATATATACATCATGAAATAATAAAAAAGGCTAGGACTCAAAGGTTGAGACACCCTAATCCCAACACGTGTTTATGCCAACTCTTAAGTCTACCATCATATTGGTTATTTTCTTATGGTCAATGTTGATTATGATCATGATGGGTCTTGTTTCCATTTTCTATCATTTGTCACAATTGTGTGTATTTGTGGTACTTTATTTTGTTTGTTCCAATACTTATAAAGTTGCTTTAGTTTATCCAATAAGTTAGATTGTTTAGACATTTTATCAATTGTTTAAGTATTCCTACTTCTTGTTTAGAAAAGTATTCATTCTATTCTAGTTCTTTGTCTTGTTCACTTGCGACAATTTTATTTGTTTCTTCTATTATTTGGTCATGTTGTTTCTTAATTGGGTAGAATTATTCGTCCTCTATAATTTATTCTTCTTCTATTGTTATGTTTCTTTCATTTGTGGTATTTTTCCCTTGGCTTGTCACTACCACTACTTTTTTACTTACTCCTATATAGGCTTGATATTTTACTTCAGAGTTACTAGTCACATCAATCTCAATATCAACCCATCCTGCTTTTTGGCATCTTCTATCTATTTCCTCAGGTTCCTTTGGTATTTTCCTTAATAATATTTCTCCTCTAGATGGATTTATATTCTACAGCTCATCACTTTTTTTATTTTGATGTTTTATTATAATAGGTTTGGGCTTTATCACAATTGAATATGTCATGGTCTATGCTTCTACAGAATCCACGCGGCTTATTTCTATCACCCCAATATTCTATTACGAAGTGTCCTTGTTTATGAAAACTAAGACAAGTGGAATATGTTCGCCTTCTTCATCCTTTACCTCAACCTCTATCTCCTCAAAATTGGCCTATCTCATTATATGGTCCCTAGTTTTTTTGATTGTGTAGAAAATTTATGTTTCTTTGGTTTTGCCATTTTGGTACCTTATACCAATGGTCATGTTGGTTAAGTGGTATTTTTTCCAAACCTTTGACATATTCCAAATTAAGTTGTTCATTATGGTTTTCTATGGTTGGATCTTCACTCAATTGAAATAATTGTGATGGACAATCCTTTGGTTCATGATTGTCCCATTCTCCATAAGTGTCACAAGAGATGAAATTTAGTTTCTTAGGTAGTGCCCATAGATCTACTCTTTGTGCATTAACTTTCTTTACTCCAATTTACTTTAGGCATTCATTTCTTAGGTTTCCTTCTCATCCACAATAGGTACACCAAATATTAGGTCATTGTACTAGCATTTCTTGATTTTCCATTCAACTTTTTATTTTTCCTCCAATCTACTAGTTATTTTCTTTTATATTTTATCAAAATATGTTATGGTTTCATCTTTATTTTGTGTAAGCTCTCATAGTTTTCTTACCCCTTTGGTGGGTAGTTCTACAGTGTCAATGTTTGCTAGAAACTCTTTTTTAAATACATCTCATTCTTTGTCATTCTCGGGATAGGTTTTTCGGTACCATTTGAGGGTCTCATTGTGTATGGATCCAATAAAATCATATCAGTTTGTATTCATGCCTGCACTTCCTCTTTGTAATTCTTGTCTTTATATTTTTTGTCAAAGTGATGTGTCCCCAAGTCTCCTATGTTATATTCTCCACACCTTCCTATTCTACTATATCTTGTTTTTTTAGGATGCTTTCTATCTCTTCCATAGAAATTCTTCTTAATTTTAATGGAATTAAGGGTGACTCTTGTTCCATACATCAAGTGTCCATTGACAATGAGATGTATTTCTACTAGAACATATCATATGTGTTTGTAGAGTCGCACATTATAGATTTGGATGACATAATTTAGGAAATTCATCTTCTATTTGATGATAGTCACATCAACATTGTTGTCACTCCATATACATATTTGGATCTTGATCTTGCCTTGCCTATATCAACTTCTATAGTGATATGTTCTACAGATATTCATGAGTTCAATCTAACTCAGTCATCATCTATTTTGACATCGTTTGCAATAGTATCAAATTCTCACCGATCCAATTATCTCCATACATCTATGGTATTTGCACTTGAATCATATATATGGTGTATGATTCAGTCTAGCATTGGCTTGGAGATCTTTGAGCATCATTTGAAAATATCATCATGGACATAGTAGGAACATGAAGGACACCACTTAAACATGAAGAAGTTGTGAAAACTATCAAAAAATAGCTATTGTAGTATTTAAATTGAAGAACCTCCTCCAAAATTAGGATGAAAACCGAAATTAAAGAGACACAATTATGCATGAGTAGCCCTAATGGCACTATTCAAATAATGAACAGATGATCTAATAGTTGAAAATACAAATGACACATCAATTTGCATGAGTGATCCCAACAATGCTACTCAACTAATACACAAATGGTGAAACCACACCAATATATTGTAATTAAAAATGCATGTGCTAATAGTCTCAAGAAAACTAATCAATTGAGGAGAAAAGACCACCTCCATGAATAAGAATATAAAGTTATATATATGGTATATGTTCCATCTTAGTAAATACATTGAAAACTAGCCATTGCATCTACTTAGCATATAAGAACAAAAACTAAATGCATAACTCACTCCAAAGTGAGACAAAGGAAGCATTAACACCAATAGTATGATACCCCTTATAATACTAAATGAGGAGAGGTATGATAACTCCACTTAAACTATGTGTCACACTGTAGTACAAAAAGTTGAAAAAGCAACATCAAAAGATATATAAAATAGTACCTACAACTAGAAAGGGTGTACCAAAACAAAGCATAATCAAATGAAGGTAGACAACGTTGTGATTATAAATAACAAGGTGCACACAATAAAGCCCCCGTGGTACTTTATAAAGTAGTGTGATTATAATAATGGCCTAACATGATCTATAAGATCCCTAAAATATAAGTACAATATGTGCAATTCATCTTAGTACATTTACAAATTAAAAAGTGCATTTAATAGATACTTACAATGTCCAAAAATTAGCCACATTGAGAATACAATTTTTTTGGAATGTGAGAGGAAAGAAAAGGAACCATTGCAAACTATGGAGAAAAATACACTAACAAAAAAATTGAAACCAAAAAGGAGTTTGTATGCAAAAGCTATGGCTTGTCAAAATTTTGAAAAAAATGAACTACAACAAGATCACTAAGAAATTTTAAATTTTAAAAATATTAGAATTCCAAACTAAAAATCCTCTACACTATTGTGAAGAATGCAATATTCTACCCCATTTCAAAAAAAAAATGATATAAAAAATAAGCTTGTATGAGCAAGAATGAAGCCTTAAAAATGAACTTCAAAAAATAAACTACCAATGGTGAAGAGGAGAAAAAAGATAAAGGTTTCTTTAATGTAGTAGTTGTTAGTCAAAAAACTATAACAAATCTAGAGGCTCTAAATTTTGAAAAAAATTGGTGATGTTCCAATTTTAGGGGAGCCACTAAAAAGACCATTATATAGCCAATCTGCTAAAAAAAACCCAAAGTGGCAAGTTGTATGGTGTGCAAGTTTTTTTTAATTAAAAAAAATAAAATTGGCAAGGGGTTTGAATCCTCCCCCTTTCACCACCCCAATTTAGAGGCAAAGTCAAAGGGGTTGTCACCATTGCCATGGATTATGTTGTGAACAAGAGCACTACCACCAACCCTCATCCCTTGTATTAGGGCCAAGGCCCGATGGACCTTATCATCCCTATCATTGTAGGGTCGTGGCAAGGAGCAAGTATCCTTGAAGTACCTCATACAAAAATCTTTAATAATATTTTTTTAAATTAAAAAAATAAAAAAAGTTGTAAATCTTTTTTAAATATAAATTATATCAAGCAATAATAGTGGTGACAATAGTACAAAGCAAAATTTAAATATTTTATTAACTTGCATAGTAATTAAAGATATGTTAATGGTAATCGTAAAGATTTGTATGGCTATATGGAGTAATATAGTGGTAGTGCAATCAGCTCCCCTCTCCTCCTCCTCCCCCCTGAAAAAGAAGCTTTAAACTTTGTTGACATCAAACCCTATCATGTCATGTATGGATTTATAGGTTTTTGGACCTTCTAAGCACAACCATGAGGTTGGGTTCACTCTAGGAGGTGTCATGTAAAATTATCTAGAAAAAACCCTTAAAAAACAAGGGACTTGTTGATTTAATGCTCTAATACTATGTTGGAGAATTGGAAGAACTCACAAGAGCATGAATCTAGCCAACAAAACCAAATACCTTTCACAATAGAGATGTAATAGAAAGAATTGTTATTTCTAGAAAACAATTAATACAATATTCAAAATTATTACAAAACAATATGATGGCCTTAATATAGGCAAGGATAAAACCCTCTAGGTAAACCCTTGGTTAAACAAAGATAATAAGTGTTTTAATCTTACGATATAAGACAAAAAGTAAATGACCTAGATAAGTTTGAGTAATTGGTGTGTCTCTCACAACCCACCCAATTTTCTTTGTGGTTGAACGTGGACGCTCACCCCCTTTTCTTTTTTTAACTTTTATTAGTCTTCAAAGTTAACCTACTAAATGGATGATTCTCATGCATTATTGTTAGTTAAGAGAGGATTGCTAATTTTACCAACTTCATCATGAGTACCTTGGTAGAGTTTATTTTCATCCTAAAATATTTATAAGTTCCTCAAAATGTTTTACCTAAATGCCAAATATAGATCGCAGGTTTTGCACCTACTACTACTCATGATCCTATTGATGCTAAGATATATAGTCATACATATATTTACTCGCAAAGCAAGAAAGAGGTTTAAAATGCTTTAAAAGAAGGTTTGTGAAAAAAAATTACAAATCTTGAACATGATTTGAAGTATGCTTATGCCATCCACGTGTTTCCCACAAGAGAATATTAAAAGTTTTATTAAATTTACAACATGATTTTTTATCAAAACTAGGGGAAAGGCCCCAGTTACCGAACATGTTCCAATAACCATTCATTGATACATGCTAATTAAAAGCCCACTAAAAACTTTTAAATATACCAATAGTTGTCCACTTTATACCTCATAGTTACAAAAAAAAGTACTTAATTGGAGGAGTTGTGCAACTTTATTGGTACCAATAGTGCACGATTTTTAGGGCATTTGTGCATATGTATTGGATCAATTGTGCAAATTTTGTGGTGGTCAAAGTGAACAATTATGTCAATGGGCCCTTGGTCTACTGGTGAAGTTGAAAGGTTCTCAATGAGCCCACCAGGGATCAAGTCTTGCTGGGTGCAAAGGCTCCGACATCGAAATAAGGGATGAGGCCGAGATCGTGCCTCAGACGAATTTGGCGGAATGGAGACCCCTTAGTCCTTGGCTCTTAGCTGAAGAGGTTCAACCCTAGAAGGCTCGTGCTCCCGTATCGGGTGGTAAAAAAGAATTTGTGGAAGACCTCCATCAAAGAAAAAAAAAGTGAACAATTATTGGAGAATATGTATCAGACTTGAAATGACCACTTTTTGACCTTTGTGTACATAATGAACCCTCTTGTGTTCGTTTGACTACCTAGAAGCCAAAACAATAGCTATAAACTCTTAAATCACATACAAAGAAACCCAAAACAATTGTCAAAAACTGACATACCATCTAGAAACTTATGATGTGTGAAGTTAGATATAAAGACTATTGATCCCTAAAACATCCTTTCATCCGAATATTCTCCATAAAAATTAAAAAAAAAATGACATTTTTTAAACACTTAAATGTTTGGAAAATTTTGATGCAAAACAAGATTGAAGAAGTGAACGTTTTTTAAATATCCACATCCTCTATCATTTCCCACAAGAATTATTTCGTCGTGATTTTGGATTCAATTTTACAAGTTTGTGGAACTTTACCTTACGTCAGGATGTCTTGTGTAAATTTCTCATATCCAGATCTCTCACTTTTTCCCACAAATATGTGTTAAAACAATCATAAAAGTGTTACACGAGTCCTCAACAACAGGTTTGCAGAAACTTGTTAAGGTATGGGAACTTCATGTTTTGTTTTTCATCCTGTCCAGTTGCCTTCACTTTTTCTGCAAATATCATGAAAGTGTAAAGAATTATTAGTACCGGTTACAGAAACCCAAGGGTATGTTGGATCTTCCTGTATGTATTAAATCATGTACTGTTACCTTTTCCCACATTGGCATCCACCAGCCACCCTTTCTGCATTAAAAATCACACGAACTGAAAGCGGGAAGATTATAGATTGCTAAGGCCCCGTCCAAATAGTATGGCAGAGATATAAGGACCGTGATAATTCATTGCAAACTGCGCTTCAACAATGACAATTCAATGTCTTAGCTGAGAATCCGCATTGGTGATCATGAGGTAGAAATACAACTAAACCCCTCAAAGTATTGCCTGAAATTGCTTAATCGACAAAGATCAAGTAAATATTAATATATGTTGCTACTGGTAATGCAATATCGTGTTGTTTGGAGTAGTTTTTGTGACCTTCAACATTTCTGTAATTTTAATCCTTTAATATCATTTGCTCACCTCTTGCTTATATGCAATAAACATCTGCTGTAAGCATTCTAGGGCAATATTTTGAAAGATCAATCTGTTATTTTTGTTGAGAAAATGTTTCAACCTTGTTTTGTTCTTTAATTTATTAAATGGTAATTTGTAATTATCTTTTAGTTGTCATGAAAGTTGCTAAATGCAATTATGATAACTTGCAAAGTGTTTTAATTGTTAAATTAGAAAGAGCATGAAAAAAGGGGAAGATAAATGTGAGTTTGGAAAAAGAAAAAAATAGTTTTTTTTTAATTGCATGTGCACATTACTAAAAAATGGATAAAATCACAAGTTGGAAGAGAAAGTTTATTTTCTTTGTGATTTATGATTAAAATGGTTTTGGAAACCATTCTTGATTTATGTTTTCTCTCATGCCTATATATTTAGTACTTGAGTTGAAGAGAAAACGTGTTAAGTTGTAGGTTATTGAAGCCATGAAGTGGTGCAGTGATTCAGAGGGAGAAGTTGTATTGATGTAACCTGTTTGAAGGATTAATACAAATTTTGGATCTCTTTGGGTGTGGAGTTTTATCCCGCAAGAGTTTCTCCATGTAATTCTTGTGTTATGGTTTGAATATCTTTTGTAATCTTGTTTCAGCTATGATTTATTACTTTGTTAATTTGGATGCATAAAATTATCAACATATTTTTATTGCAAGTTTTATCCTGTTTTTCAATATTTGGTATCAGAGCCAAGTTGGTTTGATTAGAGAAGTGGATGCCTTTCTTGGAGTGTTTGATTGGGTTTTTGGCTGCAGTGGGAGTGTGTTGTTTTTTCTTGCAGTTTCAGATTCAACATGATAAGAGATCATGGCTGGCTCATCTCAGCTAGACATTGAGAAGTTCAACGGTACTAGGTATGAGCTTTGGAAGTTAAAGATGGAGGATCTCTTGGAAGAAAGAGATCAATGGGTTGTTGTTAATAAAGAGAATAAACCAGAAACTATGTTAGATGAAGAATGGATTAAGTTAGATAAAAAGGTTCGCGGCACTATTCGTTTGTGTTTATCTGATTATGTTTTATTGAATGTATCGAATGAGACTACTGCATATAAGTTATGGAATAGAATAGGAGAGATATACCAAACTAAAAGTCTCATTAACAAGTTATTTCTGAAAAGAAAGTTATATTCTCTTAAAATGAATAATGGAGATTCGATTGTAGAACACTTGAATTCATTTAACTAATCTTGAGTCAGCTACAATCAGTTAATGTAAAGATAGATGAAGAGGATAAATGTATTTTATTATTATGTTCACTACCTAAATCATGAGATAACCTTATTATTGCAATCAATGGTTCTTTTTCAGATGATTTGAAGTTGGATGCCCTCATTGCCACTCTACTTTCAGAGGAAATGAGGAGAAAGACTTCAGAGGGGTCTAAAGATGCATTGCATGTACGAGGTAGATCTATGGAGAAAGGTAAAGACAAAAAGAAAGGTGAAAATGACAAGTCTAAGGATCATTCTAAGTCTAAAGGAAGGTCAAAATCACCTGGTAAGAGTAGATTGAGGTGTTGGAACTATGGTAAACGGGGGCATCTCAAAAAGGAATGTAAGAATAAAAAAAAAAATAATGATGATTCCTCTACAGATAATTCCTCTGATGATGAAGCTACTGATGCTTTTATTATTTCTGCTAATATGACTTATGATGACTCTTGGTTAATAGATTCGGGTGCTTCCTACCACATGACTCCTCACAAGGAATGGTTTTTCAGCATATTCAGCTTATGATGGTGGGAAAGTTTTCCTCGAGGATAATAGCACACGAGAAATTGTAGGTCGAGGAGAGGTAAAATTGATCTTCAATGATGGAAGGGTTAAAACCCTTAAAGATGTATTGCACATTCCTGGTTTAGCTAGAAATTTAATTTATGTATATAAAATGAATGATTTAGGAGTGCATGTTACTTTTGAAAAGAGTGGTTGCAAGTTAATCAGAGGGAATTTGGTTTTAGCTAAGGGTAATAGGTGTGGCACCCTATTTAGACTTGATGCTTCTACTTTCTATAACTCTATTAATGTGATTGATAACTTTGTATCATGTTAGTTATGGCACCACAGGATGGGTCATATTGGTGAAAAGGGTCTCAAAACTCTCATAAACAAAAAGATGGTTGATGGTTTGTCAGGGTACTCTGCTGATTTTGATTTTTGTGAACACTGCGTGTATGGAAAACAACATAGAGTTTCATTTAAATTTGGAAGTACTAGAGCTAAACAAATTTTGGAGGTAATTCATAGTGATGTATTTAGTCTTGTGGATATACCATCTATTGGAAAGTCTCGCTACTATGTTTCCTTTATTGATGATTATTCTAGATATTCTTGGGTTTATTTTTTGAAGGAGAAATCTGTTGTTTTTTCTATATTCAAAGAATTTAAAACACTTGTTGAGAAACAAACAAATAAAAAAGTAAAGGTTTTAAGAACGGATAATGGTGGTGAATATTGCTCTAGGGGATTTGATGATTATTGTAAGAATGTGGGAATTATTAGGCAAAAAACAACCCCATATACTCCACAACAAAATGGAGTGGAAGAGAGGATGAGTAGGACTTTAATGGATAGACCCAGAAGCATGTTGAGTAGTGCAAAGCTTGAACAACGCTTTTGGGTTGAAGCAGTTCACACTGCTTGTTATCTAGTTAATAGGTCACCTACTTCTGCTCTTGTTGATAAAACTCCCTATGAGGTATGGACAGGTAAAAGACCATCAGTTTCTCATGTTAGAGTTTTTGGCGGTGAGGCATATGTTCATGTTCCTAAAGAAAAACATTCTAAGCTTGGCTTCAGAGCTAACAAATGTGTTTTTGTGGGTTATGGAGAGAATATTAAGGGTTATAAGCTTTGGGATCCTCTAGCAATGAAAATGATATATTCTAAGGATGTAATTTCCAGGGAGCTTAAGGAATTTAAAAATGATGAACAACCTCATGTAAAGCCTAACAAAATAGTGCAGTTTGATATTAAGGTTGAACCACAGAAAGATACACAAGTAGAACAACCACAAGAAGATGCACATGTAGATCAACCACAAGAAGATGCACATGTTGAACAACATGATGAACATGAAGGTGAAGATGAAGGATCAGAAGAAAATTCTGGAGAGGAACAACTTGAGCACCTTGTTACACCTCTAAGAAAATCCACTAGACAACGTAAACCTATTGATAGGTATGGATATAGTCCATCTAATTTTCGTTGTGTTTTTTCTTTATCTTGTGCTGACAATGAACCTAGATCTATGAAAGAGGCCTTATGTTCAGATGAGCATGATTATTGGTTAAAAGCAATGAAAGATGAAATAAAGGCCTTGGACAAATGTGACACATGGGATCTAGTTGAGATGCCTAAGGGTAGGAAAGCCATTGGATGCAAATGGGTGTTTAAAAAGAAATTTAAAGCGGATGGTAAGTTGGAACGGTACAAGGCCCGGTTACTAGTAAAAGGTTACTCTAAAGTTGAGGGAGTGGATTTTGGTGAGATTTTTTCCCCTGTGGCTAAACTAACCTCTATTAGATTCCTTTTATCTATTGCTTGTGCTTTTGATTTGGAAGTAGAGAAAATAGATGTTAAGATCGCTTTCTTACATGGGGATCTTGATGAGGAAATATTTATGAAACAACCTGATAATTTTATTGTGAAGGGACAAGAACATTTGGTTTGCAGGTTAAAAAGATCTTTGTATGGTTTGAAGCAGTCACCAAGAATGTGGTATCATAAATTTGATTCTTTTGCATTGAATCATGACTTTATTAGAAGTGAAGAAGATCATTGTGTCTATTTTAAATTAATTGATGATCAATTACTAATCATTGTCCTATATGTTGATGATATGTTATTTATTGGAAATGATAAGGGAATGATTAGGGAACTTAAGAGTCAATTATCTGGTACTTTTGACATGAAAGATTTAGGGGCTGCAAAATATATCTTGGGTATGGAAATCAATAGGGATCGAGTTAACATAAAATTATGGTTAAATCAAAAGAAGTATGTTAACACTATTTTGCAGCGTTTTAGCATGCATGATTGTAAGACAGTTAGTATTCCCTTTCTAGTTGGCACTAAGCTATCTCTAGAGCAATGTCCTAAAACAGATGATGAACTTGAAGAGATATATAAAGTTCCATATGCTAGTGTTGTAGGAAGCCTTATGTATACTATGATTTGTACAAGACCTGATATTGCCCAAGTAGTGGGAGTTCTTAGTAGATTTATGGAAAATCCTGGTAAAGAACATTGGACTTATGTGAAAAGGGTTTTTAGATATTTACGTGGGACTTCTAATCATTGTATTTGTTATCATGGATCTTATGATATGAGTAAGGTGATTTATTTGCATGGTTTTGTTGATTCAAATTTTTCTAGTGATCTAGATTGCAGAAGGTCTACAAGTGGCTATGTCTTTACTTTGTTTGGAGGAGTAGTTAGTTGGATGAGCAAAAGACAACCTACAATTCCATTGTCCACTACTAAAGCAAAGTACATGGCTGCAACACATGCTTGTAAAGAGGCAGTGTGGTTAGAGAGATTGTGTTCAGGTTTTGGCTTTCAATTAAAACAAGTAAGAATTGGATGTGATAGTCAAAGTGCCATCTGTTTGGCTAAAAACCCAATGTATCATGCCCGCACATAGATGTTCAATATCACTTTGTTTGGGAAATGGTTGAGAGTGGTAAAGTCATGTTACAGAAAGTAGACACTGTAGAGAATGTTGCAGATTCTCTTACTAAACCTATGAGCACAGGAAAATTTAGTTGGTGCAGAGAGGCCATGGGCCTCACGTATTCTAAAGCTTGATTTATTCAGTTTCCCTTTATGCTCTTTGCAAGGTGTTCAACAAGTGGGAGAATGTTGAGAAAATGTCTCAACCTTGCTTTGTTCTTTAATTTATTAAATGGAAATTTGTAATTATCTTTTAGTTGTCATTAAAGTTGCTAAATGCAACTATGACAACTTGCAAAGTTTTTTAAATTGTCAAATTAGAAAGAGCATGAAAAAAGGGGAAGATAAATGTGAGTTTGGAAAAAGAAATAAATAGAAATTTTTTAGTTGCATGTGCACATTACTAAAAAAATGGATAAAATCACAAGTTGGAAGAGAAAGTTTCTTTTCTTTGTGATCTATGACTAAAATGGTTTTGGAAACCATTCTTGATTTATGTTTTCTCTCATGTCTATATATTTAGTGCTTGAGCTGAAGAGAAAACATGTTAAGTTGCAAGTTATTGAAGCCATGAAGTGGTGCACTGATTTAGAGGGAGAAGTTGTATTGATGTACAACTTGTTTGAAGGATTAATACAAGTCTTGGATCTCTTTGGGTGTGGAGTTTTTTCCCGCAAGGGTTTCTCCACATAATTCTTGTGTTATGGTTTGAATATCTTTTGTAATCTTGTTTCAGCTATGATTCATTACTTTGTTAATTTGGATGCATAAAATTATTAGCATATTTTTATTGCAAGTTTTATCCTGTTTTTCAACAATTTTCATTTCATGGACAAATATAAACTAATTCCAACTCAATGCTTGAGGGGATGGAATAAGTGAGTCGATGCCCTATATAGTAATGAAGGGCTAAGCTTGTCCCTTAAGCACCCCCAGCGAATCTAGAAGCTTCAGTAGGTGCCTGCACCCTTTGTGGTGTTTTCTTGCACAATGGAACATTTAAATGGAAATACATACACACTATATGAGTAAATGCTTGTCGCCTAAAGATATGCCAACCTACAATATAAGTAACAAAAGTGAAATTGGTACTGAAGGTGAAAAAATGGTTTATGAGAGAGCGATTCCTCACAATGATGCAGATAGGCCAGTAATGATAAAATGAGATAACCATATCGATAACGTAACTATTACAAATCGTTTTATGGTTCACCTACAATATTATTAATTCATGTTATTTTGAAGATCTCCCTTCTCAATTTGGTGAAGCCTAGTGCATTAACAGAACACAAAACTATGAGACATCAAATGGTTCAGCAGTTCTGAGGAACCTAAATTCGTGCCCTTGCATGATAAAATAGTTGTACTGTAGGTTTACCCTTTGTCCTGGTTCAAAGATTTTAAATTCTTCTAAATTTCATGCCGCCATGGAAATGCCCGAGTACATATCAGGGCCTGTTAAAACATACCAATTTGATGATTTATTACATAATTTATAATGAATGAATGAATAACTTTTAACGTCCACAAAGCTAAAAATAGTCTATAGGACAACCAGCCTTGTCATTTTGGTCTTCTGCATTTCAATCTTTTCCTATTCAAAAGAAATGATGAGCATCCCCATCTTCTCAATATTCTCCTCACTGAATAAAGTGTACCAAGAAGCAGTTGTCATTATATTTGCACATTTGTCCCTGATGTCCTTTAAGGCATCATGCTCCATAATAAAGTGCTTTTCTGATTCCATTTCCTCGGTAGTGCAAAAAATACACACCTTTTCATCCCATTCTTCTTTAGGTCTTTTCCATCACCTTGTTTCACATCGAAGTTGATGAGAGTTGGTCCTTAATTGAGCAATAAGAATCTTAGCTCTCCAAGGAATATTAGTTGCTATGTACATTTTTTGTTGATGATCACATGTGGGGTTGAACTCCTCAAGATAATATTTCTTCTTTCTCCCTAGCATTTTACCCCATATACAATCAAGAGGTGGAACTGGAGATAAGGACTCCAAATATTATAATCCAATCCACTTATTCTTTGTATAAATAACACCTTTAAAACTAATAAAATCCTTACAAAAGGGTGATATGTAGATTTTTAGTAAAAAAAGGGATATTAAGCTTCCACATGTTGACATTTGGAGATCTTAAGAATCACAAAACACTTTGCGAAGTTTAATACTTTTGCTTGTCGATGTATAGTAAAGGATCGGTTATTTATATTCCTTTAAGGAAGATATCTTGAAGAATAAGTGATTCCTACAAGAATCATCTCAAGTAAACCAATACTCACAATTGGAAAACTTTAAAGAAATTTTAGTAGTTTGGGTCCTAGATTATAACTTTCACCCCCTCAAGAAGATTTCTACATAAATTTGAATTATGAAAATACATCATATAGGAGGACATTTTAAACAAAACTCATGTCCCATCTTGTTCCAAAGGTCAAGATATCATATCATGTTCTATAAATTGTTGCAATTGGTTAAATGTTTGATATTTGCATAATCTAATGACTTCTTTTTCTTTTGTAGGGTTAATGTCGATATGAAAGTTCCATATCCAAATTTTGATCCTAATCTTGATCTTGACATCCAAATGAAGTTTCAAGATTTAGATCTTAATCATGACCTTACTACCAGATCTAGACATCTAGTAATCAACATCCTAATCCTATTGTGGATTCCAACAATGCTAGTGGTTCTTGATCCTAACTTCCTATCCTAACCATTTGATGAAAATTTTGTTGAGGAATATGTTGTAGATATTCTTGATGGTAGAGCATTTTGTATAAGTAAATCCTTATCATTGGTAAAGAAATCATTTTAGCCATTGGATTGTAACCAACTTTGTGGAGCTTTCATCTATAAAAGGCCATTGATTGCACATTTGTAAAAGAGGAAAATTGTTGATACTTGTGGGATTTTGCAACAAGAGTTATTGTTCAAAATTTCTTTCATGGTTTTTTTCCTTGTAGTGAAATTTAGTTATGAATTACAGCCTATGAGTTTATAATAGATGTCTAGGTCACTGGCAATTTTTTGAGTGTAAGTTGTGATGTGTGGTAATCTAAACTATCTGCTTTTATTATTATGAAATATATCATTGAATTGCACCATTTTTGGGTATTTAATGGTTATTTTATGATTTGAAAATTCATTGAAGTTTCCACTTCCTCTATGATACCATGATATCTTCTAGTTAAACAAAGGATAGTTATTTAGGTGTATATCCACTTATTCATATAGCAATTTCGATAAATTTTTAGATTTAGGATCCCTAACCCTACCTCCTCTTAACATTCCTTTTGCCCTTTTTTAATAAATATGGTTCAAATTCAAAAAGAGCATCAACAAAATAGAAGATCAAATATTTTAAAATGTTTCAATATGACTAGATATAAACAAATTTTAGATCTTGGAACACTCATTTAGGGTTTGAATGAATGAATCTTGTTATCTTTTCAAATCTAACCCTCTCTATCAAATTTCAATATGTAAGTCCCTTTGTTGGAACAACTTCACAATGAACAATTGAAGTATCCACACATCAAAACTTGACAATCAAAGACTTGGGATTATTAAATTTTGTCTTAGAATTTAGTTTCCTTTCAATATAAGGTGAGTTCGCTGAGTAATTTTCATCTTAGTTGATAGTGTCAAATACACACATCAATAGTAATTGGGTGTGATTAGATCCTAAAGTGAAACTAGTTAGGTAATATATTGTTTTCACACCAACAACATGAATTAGTCATGTTTTGTCCTAATTGATCTCCAACAACTTCAAGACATAAGATCTTGTCGAAAGCCTATTTTAGAATACTTGTATTTCCTAAACCAACTCACATTTGATGTGGGTGATTAAGAACCATATATACCATTACAATGCAAGACAATTTCAAGCCTACACTAGAGCTTTGAAATCAAATCCTTGAAGCATTAATCACAACTCCTCATTATATGAAAATGGAAAAGGTCAGAAGTAGGTCTACAATCAATGGGTGTCATGGTGAAGGAGGGCTTGCAAATAGGGTTAGTGTGGCAGGTGGAGAGGGCAGTCAGGTTCTAGATAGGACAAAGAAGGAAAAGGATGGAAAGATTTTGGAGTGTTTGAATAAAACACCAGATCCTGGAGGGACTTCACATGTGTTGGGTTTGTTTGAAGCAACAAGTGGAGGGAGGCCCAAGGTTAATGTCCCTAGATTTGAGGCTCATTTTTCTAGATCTAGTTAGAATGTGGGCTCTGAGGAAAATAGCATCACTCTTTGAGATTCCTATCGAAGAATGATGTGGGACCCAAGCGGTGTGTCATTTTTTGGCCAAGGCCTGAAGAAAAAATTTCTTCCTCGATTAAGGTATCTTTTGACCCTTGTTCTACTGAGATTTTCATTAGTGTTCCTAATGGTATTGTGGTAAAGAGTGTCTCTAAGATGGAACCAAGAGCTCGTTTAACATGGCCCTAATGTGGGTTCAGCTACTAGGGTTACCTTTGGAATTTTGGGATAAAGAGGTCTTTAACGGTATAGCTAGCACCTTTTGATACCTTATAACCATTGACCCAATCAATCTCACGAGAAGAAGTATGGTTTTTGCAAGGATTTGTGTTTGTGTTGAGTAGCAAGCTAGCCTTCCTTTTGTTAGATTTAGACCAGAAATGAAGATAAGCAGCAATACAAAATAATAAAGAACTGGACACAACAATTACCCTGGGAAAACCCTCCTTGAGGGAGAAAAACCTAGCCAAAATATATCTCTTATATATTGAATGAAGAGAGCATAAATCTGCTTTACAACTTGGCCCAAACACAAGGCCGATCTGATTTAATGAAGGATAGAACCTCTTCATAGATGTGAATATACAAACAATATGATTTCTCCTTGATATCAATCTACTTGATGCAATAAGTCGATCTACTGCAAAAGTGTGAACTCCTCCTTGAAGTGCAATTTTATTTCTGAATAATTGAATGATCATTGCCTTGTAAGGCGTCTCTTCATTTAGGGTCGGCCTCTTTCACAAAACAAGGTGACTTTTTTTAATTGGGTCAGCCTCATAAAATAATTATTTATTTATAGCAAGTCCGGCTTGCTTTTATTTATTTATCATTTATTATTTTAAATAGGGCGAAGGATATCTCCAACCGCTATAACATCAACACTTCGTCTTAGCTAGGGAGGTATCCTTCCAGATATTCATGTCATGGAGTCTCTCAACATGACATCCACAATGGCTACACCCATTTGTGGAAAAGAGTTCATCACGAAGTCTCTCAACGTGATATCTTCATGGAGTCACTCAACATGACATCCACCATGGCTACTCCCATGTGTGGAAAGAAATATGTGCACAAGTTCCCATCACGGAGTCTCTCAACGTGATGTCATCATGGAGTCACTCAACATGACGTCCACCATGGCTACTCCCATGTGTGGAAAAACACAAGTACAAGGGGTGCATCATGGAGTCTCTCAATGTGATGTTGTCATGGAGTCTCTCAACATGACGTACACCATGGCTACTCCCATGTGTGGAAAGAACCACATCTCCGTCTCAGAGTTGGATGAGGGATTTCACCTCATATTTCTTCATCTCGGAGAAATATGCATTATAGAAAAGATCACCGATGCTAAGTATCCCTCTCAGCAAGGGCGACATTCTCCACAACTCCAAGCTTGTCCCAAAAATATGCAAACTTCTCTCTGGCAAGGGGCTTGGTGAGAATATCAGCCGTCTGATCATCAATGCAAATGTACTTGAGTTGAATTGCTTTACTCAATGCCATATCTCTGATGTAATGATACTTGATCTCCACATGTTTTGTCCTATCATGAAACACTGGATTGACAGAGAGCTTCACACAACTTTGATTATCACAATGAATCATAGTCGGCTCCAGTGTTTGACCAAACAATCCTGCAAGGAGATTTCAAAGCCACACTGCTTCTCGAGTTGCTACACATGCTACAATATATTTAGTCTCTACAGTGCTTAGTGCCACAAAAGTCTACTTCCTGCTACACCAAGAAATCATGGCAGACCCAAAACTAAAGAAACATCCAGAGGTGCTCTTCCTATCAGTTACACTCCCTACCCAATCAGAATCAGTATATCCTTGTAACTTCAGATCTTCATAGGAAGTATATCTCAAGCCATATCCCATAGTGTCACGCAAGTATCTCAGAATGTGCTTTGCTGCAACTAGATGAATTTGTCTTGGCTCACACATGAACTGAGTGAGAGTGCTCACTGCATAAAAAATGTTTGGTCCAGTATTGACTAGATACATCAAAGATCCAATCAAATTTATGTACATGGTGGGATCTACCAAATCTGAACTAGCTACAGAATCACTCAACTTCAAATTTGTCTCCATAGGTGTAGACATGGATTTGCAATCCATCATCCCAAATCTCTTCAAGATATCTATAGTGTATTTCCCTTGACTTAAAATAATCTCATTGGGTCTTTGCCACACTTCCAGTCCCAGGAAGTAATGCATAAGACCAAGATCCTTCATCTCAAACTCAGAGGCTAAATCTTTCTTGCATTTGACAATGAGATACTCTGCTCTAGTGAGAAATAAATCATCAACATAAAGAACCAATATCAAGGTCTCGCCATTAATTACCTTGAAGTAAAGATTGGAATCTGCATAATTCTTGGAGAAACCCAAGCTCATCAAATATTGATCAATCCTTCAATACCAAGCATGATGTGCTTGCTTAAGGTCGTATAAATCCTTCTTCAATCTGCATACATGAGACTCCTTCCCATGAATCACAAAACCATTTGGCTGCTCAATGTACACTTCTTCTTCAATCACACCATTAAGAAATGTAGTCTTTACGTCCATTTGATGTAGCTTCCATTCTTTAGTGGATGCAATAGCAATAATAGTCTTGATAGATGTATATCGAGCAATAGGAGAAAATGTCTCCTCATAATCTATTCCCTCCTTCTGAGAGAATCTTCTTGCCATAAATCTTGCCTTGTGCTTTTCAATACTACCATTAGTTGCATGCTTGATTTTGTAGAGCCATTGGAGGATACAACTGATTTCCCTTCAGGTCTTGGAACAACATCCCATACATCATTGTTGATGATAGACTGATATTCTTCTATCATTGCATCTTTCCATACCTTCTGGTTGGATGCCTCCTCAAAACTGGAAGGCTCAGACTCAATGATGTGACTCATCAATGGCACATAACCTGGAAAATTTTGCAGTCTCTTGCTTTCCATAAAGGTGCCTTGAGGAGCTGCATATTTTTTTGCCTCTTGCATAGTTTGTCTAGCCCATAAAGGTCTCTTTCGACCTGTAGCAATATCTATTGGCCCATCAGTTGGTTCTATGGGATCAACTGGATCAATAGTCTCTTTTGGCTCATTAGACTCCCTTTGAATCTTAGGAGTATGATCAGGAGATATGTCTGTATCTTGACTAGTCTCCTGCTCTTCATTGTCTATCTCCATGTAAGACCCTTTAGATCTTTTGAAGGCTATTTCCTCTTCGAAAGAGACATCCCTATTGATCTCAATCTGTTTCTGCCCTAGAATGTAGATCTTGTAGGCCTTTGAAGACTCACTGTAACCCACGAATATTCCTTTCTTGCCTGAAAGTTCTAGCTTAGATATTTTATCCTTAGGCACATGAATATAAACAGGACAACCAAAAATTCTTAAATGACTAACCTCAAGTTTCACACCTGTGAAGGCCTCTTCAGGAGTCATGTTTCCCAATATTTGGTGAGGGCTACGGTTCTGAACATACACGGTAGTTATAGAAGCTTCTGCCCAAAGGAAAGTCTATAAATCTTGATCATGAATCATAGATTTGGCTACCTCAACTATGGATCTATTCTTTCTTTCGGCAACTCCATTTTTCTGAGGGTTGTACGAAACACAAAACTCCCTCTTGATCCCTGCCTCAATGCAAAAATTACGAAAGCCTCCAAAAGTGTATTCTCCTCCATTATCAGATCTCCGAACCTTAATTCTTTTCTCGGACATGTTTTCAACTTGAGCCTTGAATATTTGAATCTATCAAGTACTTCTTCAGACTCCTTAGATTTCAAAAAGTAAATCCAAGTCTTCTGAGAGTAATCATCAATGAAAATTACATAATACCAAAATCCACTCAAAGATGCCATAGACATTGGACCACATAAATCAGAATGAACAAGATCTAAAACTCCTTTTGATCTACCATCACTACTATGAAAGGGATTCTTGATATTCTTACCCAATGCACATCCTCTACAAATGTTGTCATGCTCCAAACTGAGCTTTGGTAGACTAGTAACCATCTTCTCCATAGATGGAAGAGCTCTGAAGTGTAAGTGAGCAAGTCTCTTGTGCCATAGCTCACTCGAATTGGTAGAGTCATGCAATAATGTTTGAACTGGATGAATTGAAAGTCTATATAGGCTCTCTTGATGAACACCAATCACACGAGCTGATTTGATACTAGAGTTCTTAGGCCAAGCAAGAACTTTCCCTTCAGAAAAAGCAACCTAATATCCTTTGTCCTCCAATGCTGAAATGGAGACAAGATTTCTTTTGATTTTTGGTACAAAAAAAACATCACTCAAATGAAGAGGGATGCCAGAATCTAGATGAAGATAGGTGTTCCCAGCTCCTTTTACGGAGTAACAAGCATCATCTATGATTATCACTTGTAAGTTGGTTTCTCTTTCTACCAAGTTTGAAAGATGCTCTCAATTTCTTGTAATGTGTCGTGAAGCACCACTATCAATCAACCAAGTATCACTATTGGTTGGAACATTGCTTGAAAGAGTGGAGATGAATAGAAATCCCCTTGAGTTATCTCTAGATTCCTTTTGAGTTGACACATCATCAACATCTGGAGTAGAAGCATGTTGCTTAGGTTTTGATATGCAATCTCGAGCAAAGTGACCATACTTGTCACACCTGAAACATTGAATGTGAGAAAGATCCTTTTTCTTCTTTGGTTCAGGAATAGAATCTGATTTTTTGTCTATATTCCTCTTGAAATTTCCTTTTCTCCCTTCTCTTCCTTTCCTTCTAGAAGATTGAGCAGCAAGGACATGATTATCTTCATTATGAGAGCTTCGCCCATTTCCTCTTGCTACCAATCTGGATTCCTCTTGAATGCAATCAGCTCAAAACCGATCAAACTTGGGCAACTTAGATCTCCCACTAATGCTTTGGATAAAGGGCTCCCAAGATTGAAGAAGACCATTCGGTGCCAACATAACCAGATCTCTATCTTCAACTATATCTCCAATGGCGTATAGTTGATCTCTCAATTCAACAATCTTCATGAAGAAGGAGATGATTGAATCTCATTTAGCCATTTTTATATGATGGAGTTGTTGTCTCAAGGCAAGAGCTTTGCTGGTATTGTTGATCTCATACAATCCTTGTAGAGTCTCGAACATATCTTTGGTTGTCTTCATCTTGGAGATAATCGACACAAGATGATCCTTCATAGAGTCTATCAAGATCTTCCTAGCCTTCGTGCCATTCTTCTTCCATTGAGTTTTCTCAGCATCATCGGATGGCTCGAGCACATAATTTTCCACGAAGTCTAGAAGATCATTTTCTTCTAAGGCAATAAGAACTCTGAATTTCCAAGAGGTGAAATTTGATGCACCATCAAGCCTATCTTGAACCTTGACTCCGTTCACCATCTTTGATGCTTAGATAGACTACCCTAGATAAGAAGAAGACTTCGTTGCTTAA
Organism: Sequoiadendron giganteum; assembly: GCA_007115665.2. Lineage (NCBI taxonomy): Eukaryota > Viridiplantae > Streptophyta > Pinopsida > Cupressales > Cupressaceae > Sequoiadendron > Sequoiadendron giganteum. Next base: position 387,751,723 of record CM021107.1, read on the forward strand.
ACAAAATTGATCCGATCTTGCTTAAACCCACTTTGATACCATGTTAGATTTAGACCAGAAATGAAGATAAGCAACAATAAAAAATAATAAACAACTAAACACAACAATTACCTTGGGAAAACCCTCCTCGAGGGAGAAAAACCCAGCCAAAATATATCTCTTATATATTGAATGAAGAGAGCATAAATCTACTTTACAACTTGGCCCAAACACAAGGCCAATCTGATTTAATGAAGGATAGCACCTCTTCCTAGATATGAATATACAAACAATATGATTTCTCCTTGATATCGATCTGCGTGATGCAATATGTCAATCTACTGCAAAAGTGTGAACTCCTCCTTGAAGTGCAATTTTATTTCTGAATAATTGAATGATCAAATGAATGATCATTGCCTTGTATATATACAAATCAAGGCATCTCTTCATTTAGGGTCGGCCTCTTTCACAAAACAAGGCGACTTTTTTTAATTGGGTCGGCCTCATAAAAATAATTATTTATTTATAGCAAGTCTGACTTGCTTTTATTTATTTATCATTTATATTTTGAATAGGGTGAAGGATATCTCCAGCCACTATAACATCAACACCTTCATTGATCCACATCAAATCTAAATTGGGGGAATGGAAGCAAATGATGGAGCTTGAAACTATTCCTTTCACTTGATTCAAATGTTAGAAAGCAGGCCATTGGGCAAAACAATGCCCTCTCCAAATTTAAAAAAGAAATCAAAAAGTGTGGAAGGAAAAAGAATTTGAAGGAAGGACAAGAATAAGGAGTTTCCTTTGAATAGAGATCCAATCTCAAGGCAAGAAAATCTCTAAGAAGGTAGCACACTAAGTAAGGTGCATAGCGAGGCGATAGATGTATCATCCTCTCAACTTTACCTTGTTTCTAAAGGAAATGACTCGAGGCCTAGAAAGGCTAAGTTCTTTCCTGAAGGTCTAGAAGGTTTAAGGCTCATGAGGGTTGGAAACAATTGTGAAGATTCAAATGTGAACCCTCAATCGGAAGAGAAGGGATTGGGTTCAAAGAAAGAGGGGATTAATTTTGTCAAAGTTACGATTAAGAAGATGTTGAACCATGCCCCTGTGATGGAAGATCAAAGAGGGGAATCAAATAAGGAGATGGTGGCTTCGCTAGATGACCAACAAAGGCCTATTAGGGATGTCTTTGTCTAGGAGGATGTTTTTCTAGCTCGTGATTCTTCATCAATCTAGAAAGCTCTAAAGTGTTTCTCTCAACCTCGGCCTCTGGAAAAGGTAAGAAACTCAGCCAAAATGAATGAGGATATTAAAGAGAGAATCATATTAAGGAAATGGTTGAGAAGCATGAAATCTAGTATGTGTTGAAGGAGAAAAAACATAATAATAAAAACTCACCACCTACAGGAGGGAACTAGAGGATGAGCACTAGAAATAGGAAATATACATATTGTGGTTTTGATCTTAAGGCTCCTAGAAGTACCTCCAAAGTGGCTAGGGAAAGAGATAGCAAGAGGGACATAACTAATGGAGTGCAAAAGACCATAATGGGTATGTACTCAAAGAGTACTCCTAAATAATGAAGATTATTTTGTGGAATATTAGGGGGCTGAATAATGTTCACAACCAAGACCTCTAGTCAAACCTTATCCAAGAGCACAAATTAAACATTTTGTTAATTCAAGAAACTAAGATGCAAATTGAAAAATTGGTCAATCTCAAGAATAGGTTTTTTAAGGATAGTGGATTTCATGGTTTCAGTGCAAATGGGGCTTCTGGAGAGTTGGCCACTTTCTACAACCCTAGAGTGATTAAGGGTGTGGCTCTGTTTGAGGACTCAAATCATATTGCTACTCAATTTACCCATCTTAGGGATGATACTTCTTACATTAAATATTAAGAATGCTAGGAAGAAATTATGGAATAGTCTAAGATTATTCAAATCTATCCATTTTGATTACAAGTGGTTGGTGATGGGGGACTTCAACACCCCTCTTAAGGACAATGAAAAAATGGGAGGTTCTTAGCCTACCCTAGACAATAGGATGGATTTGATGGACTTCATTAATGATCATGCCTTGGTGGATCTAGATTTGTGAGGGGCTAGCTTTACCTAGTCCAATAGGAGAGTTGGTTATTCCCTTATTCAAGTAAGACTTGATATGGCCTTAATTTCTTTTGAATGGCTATCTTCGTACTTGTGTTTGTTATCTACCCTTACAAGACTTGGATTGAACCATTTTCCTATATATTTTTGTGTTGATAGAATGGGATAGAAGAAAAATTTCCCCTTCAGATTTGAGAAAATGTGGACTCGTCATTTGGAGCTGGAAAGTAGAATTGGGGAGTGGTGGAAAATTGAGGTGGAAGGTTTGGCTATGTATAGAGTTTCCAAGAAGTTTTCTTATGTCAAATCTAATATCCAAACTTGGAATAAAATCTCTTTTGGTCACATATTCAAGAGGAAGGACATTGTGAAGAATAAGTTGGACTTGATTCAAAAATATATTTAGTCATCTAGATTGGATTCAAACCTACTTCACTAGGAAAATGACCTTGTTGAGCTCCACTCAATCATTTGTAAAGAAGAATATTTTTGGAAGCAAAGATCCAAAGCAACATGGTTGAAGAACGATAATCATAACACGCGATTTTTTCATTTTTCAACCCTCAAGCATAGAGTTGCTAACAAAATTAAGTCTATTTACGTTCATGGATTGAAGGTTTACAAGGATTTGGAAATCCTTTGTGGATTTTTTGGAAGTCCTTGATGTTGAGAATGAGATCCTAAGTATGATACCTAAATTCCTCTTGATCAATGCTAACAAGCAACTATCTAAAATCCCTTTAGATGAAGAAATGAGGGTTTTTGTCTTTTCCTTTGAAGGGAACAAAGCTCCTGATCTAGATGATTTTCCCCATTTTTTTCGTCCAACTCTATCAAGATATAGTTGTGAAGGATTTGATTGCTACCACCAAAGAATTTTTCCATAGAAAAAGCTTGCTAAAGGAGTTAAACTCTACTTTTTTAGTCCTTATTCCTAAAAATTTGGGTGTTGATTCTTTTGTAGACTTCAAACCTATTAGCCTATGCAACTCGGTGTATATGATCTTTTCAAAGGTATTTTTTAATAGAATCTAGAAATTTCTTTCCAACTTGATTGCTTTTCAACAAAGTGGATTTGTTCTTGGAAGACAAATCTTGGACAATATAATTACTTTTCGTGAGGTTATTCATTCTATATCTATTAACAAAAAAGAAGGTTTCCTTCTCAAGCTTGACCTAATGAAAGCCTATGGTAGAGTGAATTGGAGCTTCCTGTGAAAAGTGATGGCTAAGTTTGGGTTTGAAGATAGATTCTTAGATATCATCTTCCAAATGGTCTCTACCCAAAAAAAATTGTTCTTGTTAATGGTTCCCCATCTGGCTTTTTTAAGGGTTCAAGGGGTCTCTAACAAGGGGATCCTATATCCCATTTCTTGTTTGTTACTATGGCTGAAACCCTTGGAAGGTTCATTCTCAAAGTTGTTCATGAGGGAAGATTGAGGGGGGTATCCTCGTCCTCTATTGGTCCCCCTTGTTCTCACCAACAATTTGTTGATGATACTATCATTTTGGGGGAAGCTTTGATCAGAGAGGCCAAATCTCTTAAATCTATTCTACAACTTTATGAAAGGACTTATGGCCAAAGAATTAATTTTCTCAAGAGTTCAATCTTTTTTTTAACATGCCTCCCCATCAACTTAGAATTGCTTGTATTGTTCACTGCCAAGTTGGGGAGCTTTCCTCTAAGTACCTCTTCCCCTCTTCATCAAGAAAGTGTCAAACTCTTTTTGGTTGGAGTTGGTGGGCAGATTTCACTCCAAGTTGGTTGGTTGGAAAGGTTTTATGTTGAGCCAAGCTAGAAAGATCTAGCTACTAAAAGATTCTCTGTAAAACCTTCCTATTTTTGCTATGAGCTTGTTCAAAATTCTTGAGAAGATAGCTGAGAAGTTGGACTAGATTCAAAAGAAATTTGTGTGGACTGGTTTAGAGGAAAGAAAGAGAATTTCATTGGTTTCCTGAGAAAAAAGGCTGCTCACCTGAGAGACAAGGGGGCTTATGTATTAGAAAAATAAAAGATTTCAACATAGCCAATGTTGGCTAAATTGGTGTGGAGGCTATTGGAGGTCAATGATGAATGGATTGGGATTTTCAAGAGAAAATACCTAAATGATCACAAAAATATGAAGAATTTTCTAATCAGCCCAAACCTCCCCATTGGCTCAACTATCTGGAAAATCATCTTGGATTGTAGAAATCTTATTTGTAAAGGTGTGAAATGAAAATTGGGAAATGGTTATTCCATAACTTTATGGGATGATAAGTCAACTACAGATATCCCCCTCTCAAATTGTTAATGGGCTAGTCCCCTCAAAGACCCTTGTGTAAGTTTTTTCAAGAAAAGGGTGGTGAATTGCATTGAGGATGGTTCCTGGAAGTCTATTGTTGTTGTCGATCCCTCTACATTGCACATGTCCAGGCTTGAATCCATACTTTCACATTTTCATATTCCCCTTTCTCCTACTAAAGATGACTTGATTTGGTGTCATAATCCCCTAGGGGCTTACTTTTTCCCTTCAAGTTATGCTTCAAGTTTGTTTCTGGTTGATGCCTCTCCTTTCTAAGCTAGGTTGTGGAGGCCTGAGCTTATCCCCAAAATTAGCATCTTTTTTTGGATCTTTGCCCAGAACAAGATCCTTACTTGCAACAATCTTTGTAAAAGATACTTCACCCTCCCCAATAGATGTGCCCTATGTGAACATGACTCAGAGGATGCTTTCCATTTGTTGATTGCTTGTATTTTTTCCAAATTTGTTTAGGCTCAACTACTCAACATTTGGAATGTTTGTTGGGTTTTCCCTTCTTTGATCAAAGAGGTTATCAACCAATGGTGTTGCCCATCCTCTACCTTCCCTAAAGCTTTTGTGGTCTTTCTTGCTTCCTCATAATACTCGAGGCATATCAAAGGAAAGAAATAACCATATCTTTAGAGTTAAAGAGATTAGTTCAAAAAGACTGGTTAAAAGAATTATTTCTACAACAATTAGAATTTTAGAACTCATATTTTTAAGAAAGTTTCCAAGAACCCGAAGCTTGGAGTGCCCAACAATGATTAGAAAATTATGAGAGGTTGTAATTTACAATTTGAAATCTATGTCTCGTTCAAGAATAAGAAGTCTATAGAGGGGGTATATTGGAAGACTCCACCTGTGGGATGGATTAAGATAAATTTTGATGGGGTAGCCAAAGGTAACCCTAGGCCGGTGAGGGGTGGAGTGTTATGAAATGAAAAGGGAATATTTTTAGCTACTATGGTGATTCCTTTGGGTTCACAAACCAACCATTATGTCGAAGTTGTGACTACCTACAATAGCGTCAAAGTAACCCATTTCATGGGGTTTAAAAAGGTTTACATGGAGGGGGACTCCCTAAATAAATTCAATGCCTCAAAGGTTTTCAAACTCCTAGCTAGACCATTGACTCGTTCATCAAAGATGTATCCAAGCTAGTAGAGGATTTTGATGAGGTTGATTTCCCTTGTGTGCTTTGAGAAGGAAATCAATCGACTGGCATCTTCGCAAACCTTGGAGTGACCTATGACATCCTAACATTGTGGGAGGAATACACAAATATCCCATCGCAAGCCATAATCATTTTGTCTAATGATTACTTCCCTAATGGTAGGTTTAATGCATGATGATAAAATTATGAGTGACATGTTCACACTTTGTGGGCATTTTTAGAAGCTATCGATGGAATTTTCAAGAAAGTAACTTATGTGTCTTTAGTGAGACTAGGCAAAGTGGGACCTCTATCAATAGTGAAGAGGCTTGTTTTTAGGATGGGGGGATACCGCAACAGGATTGAACCCTCTAACTATGATGGGATCCGCCATAAACCTCAAATATAGAACACACTAAAAGATGGTGGGTTTGTCCATTTCATGGAAAAACTCCATGGCCATGATCTTTCGGCTACCAAAATCTTCGTTCATGGCTAGAAAAATAGAAAGGTCTCGACATTTGGATGGGAGACTATTATCAACGAGGAGCTTATAGCTCAAGTGATTGGCCTATGGAAGGTAGAAATTTTTTCAAAGATCACAAGGCTAGGGACGAAGATTTGTAAATCTTCTTCAAGGACAATGAGAGGAGAAAACTAGTTAAACTACACTTCGACTATGAGCGCGCATCCATTAAACCCATATGGGATGTGGTGGCAAAACTTGTGATGAGGGATGATTCAAGTCCATATGTGAGTATCACTTTACTCTGCTAAACCATTTTAGACACAAGATGTTTGTTTCCTGTCCTTTTTATCTCTTGGTTTCACTTGAACACTCCATAAATGAGAACAGAAGGAACCTAAAAAATATGATCATCCATGAAGGGCTTATTTTGTTAATTGTAAATCATATGAAGACTATGACCCCTAGCTGGGAAACCCTAGGTAAAACAACAAAGCTTAAAAAGCGAAAGAATCTTAGCGTTTAGGAAATTTCGAATGAGGAGTCCTCTGATGCCTACAATGATGAGACTTATGAGGATTGAGGTGATGGGAAGAATTTTGGGAACTCTATCTAAATTGTTTGTGGTAATTCCATAGACTCAAAGTTTGTGGTATGCAAGGAGGATATTACCCCAACAAGAAACAAAAGAATGGGTAGGGATGACACCCCCAAGGTGCCTATGGAAAGGGGGAAAGGGAAATTTGTTGATTCATGGTCTAATGGTTTTGGGTCTACAACTGGTGGGAAGGGTAAAAGGCATGTTGATAAAGAGGAGATTATAGCATGAACTAGTGTTAAGAGGAAAGCTAAACCACCATCCACAGGGAAGGGGAAAGAGAATTGGTAGCTCTGAAAGGTAAGAAACTAATGAAGTTGCCATTGAGAATGAAGTTAAGTTGTTAGAGGAGGTAAACAAGATTGTTGAAGATGATACGAACAAAGCTACCAAGAAAATTGAGGTGGTGGAACCAAGAATGTAAATTCCTTTTCTCCCATTCTTGATCCTACCTCGAAAGTTCCTATGGAGTTCCCCCTCTTGGTCTCAAAATTTGTTAACAAAAAGGACTTAATGAAGGCTCTGAGTACTATAAGGGACATGGACAATTCTCAACATAGGATGACCAAATGGTTCTATGTTGAGATTAACTACATAAATATGAAGGTGGAAATCTTGCAAGAAAAATTGGGTGGCCAGATTGAGATTTAGAGGTCAAAGGAGATCAAAATAATGAAAGGATGGGAAACCATCCCTAATGTGGAAAAATTGAAACAAAACTTAATGCCATCAAGAATGATCTCAAAACAAGGTGAATTGCATGGACAACTGGAACGGGATGTGGAATGTAAAATTGTTGTAATGGAAAAGGACATCAACAACATAAAAGGTAACCTTGAGTGGGTGGTTAAGGTGAGTCAATGCACAATCCATAACAGTGCTAAGGGGATTTGTATTCTCTCTGAAAAGCTGAAGGACCTATGTGAAGAGCATCTAAGCTAGGAGAACAAAAAAGAGAAGAAAAATGACCAATTCAGGTTGAGCACTCGTACCCGTGGGAGTGCGAAGAAAAAATTTGATGAGAAGAAAGATTTGATGGGTTTTGTCAAACTCCATGAGAACTCCTACCAGCAAGAATCGAAAGTTGCTTAAACTTTTAAGAAACTGTAGTGTCCTCTAATGTTGGTTTCTTTTCTCTATCTTTTTTGTTTTTGTGTTATTTTGTTGTTAGGCCGCTAATGGCTTATGTTTAGTTGTTTTGTTTTTCTTATCTTTTTAGTCTACCTTTTGTAAAGGGTTTCGGGGTCCTTCAAAACATATTTTACCTATAATCAAAAACTCCTTATCCTCTCTATTAGTAATCATTATATTTTTGTGCGTGCAACAATATTTTCGTGCTTGAGTTCCAAGTGCTAATACTCATCAAAGAAGCCTTGGCAAACTTTTTCAAGATTTGTCTTACTACCAACAAGAAATGTGCATATCAATCTTGTGTGCAACCCTCTTTCTTGTGCACCTCCCCTCACCTACTTCCCCTTGCCCATCCCCCCCCTCTCCATGCCCCAAAGTAGTTGTGAACAACTAGATTTTACATATGGGGTAGAATTCATTTTTTGCACACCAAGCAACTTCACATGCCTACAAATGTCATGCTGTATCCTCATCCTCAATAAATTTTTGTAACAAGTACTATGTTGCCTCTTAGATAATAACAAATGGTGGTGGTCCATGCAATGGTTTTCAATTGCCACCAATACCAACTCACAATAAATTATGTATCTTGCATGAATTCCATAGGTCCACCTCAACCTTCAATATTAGTAATAATGTCATCTCACACAATATAGCATTGTGCCAAAAATTATTAGAACTCAATTATATACTTATCTAAGTGTGCTATGCCAAACCTTATCAATATATTGTGCAGCTATCTTACGTGATTCCTCAATGTCACGATAAACAACCTCCTTATTAAGACTACACTAGGTGACAATGTCAAGTAGTAGTTGGGTTCATCACCCTCAAAATGGGCACTCCATGTTGTCAAGTTCCATGCAAGGTCTTGTGACCATCTTACCATTAAAAGTTTTGCCATAGATTTTGTGCTCTTAAAAAGTTCCACACATAATCCATCCATCCTTGACATCCTCCATTACTGATGCCTTGCATTAGAGTCATCTTCTTTGCTCCTTTCTCTCTATGCACAGCAAGAGTTCCTAATTTTCCCTCTTGTTTAGCGGTTACAACATCCTCTCATCTTTGATTCCATTTCTTTTTCATGCTCACCCCTAGAACTAGAAAGTAACCAAAACTTGCTAGTTTTATACAAAAGATTATTATCCTTACAAAATTGGCATTTCTTTTCATATACATACTCACGTAAAAGAATGGCACCAACAGCATTATTATTTGGGATTAGCCTGGTTTTATATTAAATCCATATTGCAATATTGTTTCGTTTTACATAGAGTGCTTGTTTCATTCAGAATGGTGTTCAACAACCCTAAACAAAAGAGTCTGATTCTCTTGCTTGCATAGTATTTTGTCCTGGTACTATCCGGTTACCCCATTCATTTTAATCTCCCCCTAATCCTTTTTTTCTTACTGCTTTGTTTGGTACATGCAGAAGTTTTTTAAGTAGTCTTGGATTTAGGTGATCTATTACAGCACGTTTCAGGGATTGTATTTAGATTTACTAGCAGTTTCAAAAATGTTTCTCAGAAAAAGAAAAAGAACCAAACTATGAAAATCTTCCTTGATATCCACTACCAGAAAAAAATGTGTTTCTTCCCTGTTCGTTACTTCAGTCTGATGCCAAAATTTATGCACGGAACTGTGTTTCTTAGAATAATTAATCTATAGCCAGTAATTTATTCAAGAGAGATGAAACACTGCACACAATATAATATTTAGTTATATGAAATGACAAATGCAACTGAAGCAAGTGTGAAATTAGAGCTTCCATCAACAGGTTGCACCAAATATCACCTATTTTCTCATCGACGATGCAATACCAAATATTTCCACCTCAGGGATCTCCATATTAGTTGTCATTGATCTAGATTCTATACTACTGCTTCATGCTTAACCCTTAACCCATAACCTGGCCCCACAGGTCTCTAACTCAAAATGGAAATTATATTTGGCCACACTCAAAGGAGTGAAATTGACCAAAGAGAAATACAACCACTCTAGCCCCAACTTTATAAAGAGGTACAGAGAATATCAAAACCATTATTCCTCATTCCACAACCAGTACAAGAACTACTGATAGACCGAATCTGATCAAGACAAACTTCAAAATCACAGGCCAACTACAGTGTCTAATATACCAAACTGTAACATTTGACACACATCAAGTAGGCTCTGCTGCTTCAAATGCTAAAACATTACGGTTCCCCATCATCTGATAGGGCTAATAAATAAACGATTCATGCCAAATTTAAGATCTGAAAGTTATATCAGCTGAATTCTCTAGTTTTCAGATAAGTTACCTAATTAATGCCAAGAGGTATTCTACAATGGCAGCAAGGGGTGGAGTGTAATGGCGTGAGTGTGTTAATCAAAACTCTTACATTTTACCTTAAATTTGAAAGCCATTTAGATGTCAAAATAGCTCCAAATTGATATCTCTCAGCATTTTTTAGATAGAAGTACTTAAGACATCTATATTAGCAACAAATCAATTCATTATGTGATAGCAGTTCTTGTTCCTGATGCACTTCCAATACAAAACTGAACGTGCACACTTGAGTCCCTCAGGCCTCAACCTGTTATCATCTATTGTGAGAGTCACAATGTTCCAACAAGCACATGCTGTGATCAACTTTTCCATACAAGGACATAAAATAATCATCTACGGTAATATGCACTTGAAGTTTTCATATCAAGGACTGAAGTTCACATCCTTACCTCATAAGTTTCGTAGTTGGCCGAGAGCTAGGAAATAGGGTGCATAATAGTGAGAATGTATGATAGTGTTTAAGAAGTCACCGATGCCAATAACCCATAAGGATGCAAACAGCCAGCCTGCTAGGTTATGGCATACAATATGGATAAAAAGGTTCATGAGGGCATGACCAAACTTACATACTTCCAGCTTGAATGTAAAGACCTGGTACATGTCCTTAGAAATAATGAGCCCAAACAGATGTAAATATTGTCCTTCACCACTGTACTTGATCATCTTTAGTAATATTAGACTCTGGCACCATGTTAGAAAAGCATGAAAAAACTTGGATTCAATCCAAATCCAAGGACCACCCAATTGTCCAAAAGTTGCTCTCCAGATAAGCTACATATCCTTTCTAAGTTTCTTAGTTACCGAATTGGGAGTTAAAGCACTGGGCAGGAGCACAGTGAATCAGACAGGGGATTAAAGCCAACAGTTCAACTTGTGAACTACATATATTTATTTCTTCATAGATAAACTCAAGTATTATTTGGATGTATCTTTCTCACAATTTTTTCTATATTTTTTTAAAATATTAATGTCCTTATTTTAGCGTCAATTTCTATTAGGATACTTGCCAAAAGTAAAAACACCAAGAAATTTCATTCCTTCTCAGAAATAAAAAAATTATGGATGTCATTGTTGCACGTTAATATAATAATTTTGTATAAAGAAAATGAATTAAGAAACAAATAAATGCACTGAAAGGGGGTCATAACAATTCACAAAATGGTCAAAGATCTCACACAAAAAGGGTTGGAAGCACTCTGGCTTTTTATTTTCTTGATAACAATTTGGCCTCTGGATCGTCACGACATATTCCTTGCAAGCTCAATATTTACAAGACAAAATATGCATGCTCTTGGACAATAGCATATTACTAGACAAAGTTCCCAGTGAAAAATTCAGAGGTTCCTAGAAGAGCATAGAATTGCATCGGCATCACAAGAAACTTCAGAATAAAGGTGAAAAGGGAGAAAGAGATGTCCAAGAGACTAAATTTCATATTTTGGGGAAAAGGACAAGAAATATGGAAGCAATGTAGCAACAATAGGATGTATGGAAAATTTTTACTGGAGTTTATGCAGTTTCTAGAAAGCCTCACATGCTCACTTGCCAGTTTTCATCTCTGACTTGTACATAAATAACTAATTACCATGAGTAATCCTTGATCTACTGATCAGAAGTGTTCCACCTGATCATTGTATTACATCTTCCAGTTTATAATGGGAAGGCTAATCTATGTGAAAAGATCAAAACACTTGAGTAATGTAGAATGTTATTATATTAGTGATTTGGCAAGAAAAAAGTTGACAATGTCGGTTAAAAATAAGAAAGGGCAAATATATGAAACACTGAACAGACATTTTGACAAAATTTTGAAATTTCACAGATATTCATTCTTTCTATAAATATTGAACTTCCATTAAACAGCACATTATGACCCTCTCAAACAGTTTGATGCGAAATCAGAGTAAGGTAAAGATGAATACAGAAAGCAGATAAATGAAAAACTAGTTTAAGACAGTACTCAACATGTTAAAGTGAGAAAGACACGAAGTAGTAAAATAGTAAAAAAATTTAACTGCAGCTAAGAAATACTGATTCTATGTGTTAACTTACAAGCTCAACGATCCCCTCGAGACTTTATTATTCTTTTTTAGCATATACGCAAGGCAAATAATGTTTGCTGCTCAATCAAATGCCTATCACCTAAAGGCTTATCTCAGATACTGTACAACAAACAAAAGTCAAAAGAAAATAAGAGAGAATCTACAATGATAACTTCCTTAGAAACTAAGAGAGACAAAGTGCTAATGCAATTTAATGTTGTGGCCATATTGTTCTCCTATAGGTTAAAATCCCCATCATTCAAGGGAGCTGGCATATCATTTCTCTCTCAAAACTTTGCTATGACATTGCCTCTTTGTTTCTCTGACTGCTGATTGTCTAATTGACATCTCATCCCCTTCATCAAACTGCATAAACAGCAGTGCCAACCAATATTAATATAATACATGTTTCTTTGTTTATAATTCTAAAAAGATTAGAAGTAAAGAAGATAGACGCCAACTTTCACTTATAGCTAAAAGATCTTAGAAAACAACGATTCACTTCTACAGCATGCAATATCAGAATCGGTGACTATGTAAAGGCCATAGTAAAAGACAATCTGCTTAGACTACAAAATGGAACTAATTTTTTGCTACCTTGGTTTCAGCCAAGGAATTAATGTTGAATAATTGTTTGGATGTTTTCTTGCCAAAAACATCAGGAGATCCAAGTCCCTGTTCTGATATTTGCAAAGAATCGCCAATCGATGACCCAGATGATGGAGGCGCAAAGCCAAATTGATTATTATTAGTGCTCCTTTTTCTAACAGAGGATGACTCTGCTGTGGACTGTAAATCACCGTCTGTACTTGGAATATTTCGATGTTCAGAAAAGAATAAGTGCTCTGAAGGTCTATCCAAACTGCCACAACTATGCACATCTGTAGTAGCTTCTATATCTGTAGCACGAACATGTTGTGATCCTTGATGATATATTAATTGATTTCTTTCTACTTTGTTGACTTGAGAAGAATCATCTTGTCTCACAATGCTTGGAACTCGTTGATCATGCCATGAGCTACAGGAAGATCCTCCCTGCCTCTTTACAACTACTCTAGGGACAACCATCCTTTCATGTAATGGACCCCCTGTACCTCTAACTTCTATTGTATCTCCTAATCCTTCTTCTGCTCTGTCAGACAGTGCACCCCTTGCACTGGCATCTAATTCCCACATCTGTGCCAAAGCCTGTTGCAAACGTTCTCGAGCAGAAGCTACCTCCACAATTGGTCTTGGATAGTTTGATCCTAACTCAACCCCAGCAGCCTTAAGGATGTCTGCAGGAGCATTCCAGGGGTGATGAATCCACTCTGTGGGCATTCTTGCCAGTTCGGGCAACCATTGACGTGCATAATTTCCATCAGGATCAAACATGTAACCCTGTACCTGTAACACACAACAGTCAGAAGTTTATGATCATAGTAAAATCAGAATAAACTTTTCCTCATAAACTGAAAATTTTCACTGCTGAACACTAAGCTTGAACATTGGTCTCATGCACCTGAGGGCAATCCATGCGATCCAATTCATGACCATCGGGTAAGCTACCAGAGATATATTGCCATCCAAGAACATCAGATTCTATATCTGCATCCAATAATGTATCCCAGAAATATTTCATCCCCCATGTCCATGGAAGTTGAAGAAATTTCACACAAAAACTGGAAACAACCACCCTGATTCGATTATGTATCCATCCTGTAGCCCAAAGTTCACGCATGCCTGCATCTACCAAAGGATAACCAGTGCGGCCTTGTCTCCAAGCTTTAAAATAGCCTTCATCTTGTCTCCAAGGAAAAAATCTCAAATTATGAAGCAATGACCTTTCATGTGTAAACGGAAAGTTGAAACAAAGATATCGTGAATACTCCCTCAGACCAATTGCCCTAAGAAAATAGTCCACACTCTCTTGTCCATTTGCTTTGCCTTCTTTTGCCCAAAGGAGTTGTTTCCTCCGCACACAATGGAACACCTTCCTTACACTTAATTCTCCAAAGTGCATGTGTGGGGATAGATGGGAAGTGTTGGGACCATTTGCCTTTTGACTATTCTTTTCATAATCCAGTAAAGGTCCAGCAAGGAATTCATCCAATGCTTTATCTGCATTACTCCATCCTGGAGACCATCCTTTCTGTAGTAGTGCATTGCTTGATTTTTCATTTTCATGTTCAAAGGGTAACTCTTCTGCTCTACAACCCAAAACTATACCTGATTTTAAAACAAGCAAGTCAGCATACGGAACAAGAAAAGAAGATCAAACAAGCACTACTTTGTCCAAGAAAAAAGAAAACGTTTCCATGAAATATTTGGAAAAAATAAAACATTTGTATCGTGTAAATATATTAGGCAACATTATGAGTTATATTTATGTCAATAGAAGGTGCGAGGTTTCATGCAAGTATGTGTAAACTGCTACACAGTATGACTGAAGTGCCATAGGATGTGGACAGTGAAGAATCTTTTGTTCAAACTTTCATATTTAGAAAATGCCAAAAGAGTTCTTTGGGAGCCTTAATGAATATCATTTATGCTTTTCTTATTGTTTCTATAGCATATCTTTTTGTGTGGTTTGTATGTTAAGCCTGTTCTCCATAATTTCACATGATATCAAACCTTGTAGCTTCATTTCTACAATCTGTGCTTTTTACCATATAAAAAAAAAATTGTCCATAATCCAGAAATAACATTTTAAAATAACATCATTAGTTCCAGTTTATCATCTCTGCAAATTGGTGGTTGATGAATATTTCCAGTTTGTCATTCATAATGATATACCAGCCTTCTTGCAATTCCACATTCTCTTTGCATCCAGACCTTGCACTAAATTGTCAGTCTCTCCATGCATTTTGGTTCTGACCTGAATTCCTGTATCAAGAAACCAGTTACCAAACTTTCTGTACATGGATTATTTCAAACCATTGTGCCTGAGATCTATAAATGTTTGTGTCTGTTAGTGCAGAGTTGGTCTGGCAGAAAATGCTCAATCTGATGGAGTATTTTGTAAATAGCATGGGGCAATTTAAGAGCATAATGAGAAGTAATGTCTCCTGTTTTGTATTGTCTCTGCTTCCAGCAATTATACGTGCACAGTAAGAAAGTATAACTATGGTGGGTAAACCTACGCAGGTATCTGGTACAAGACCATATAGATATTGTTTGACTGGAAAGTATAAAAGCAAAGGGTATTGCAACGACTGTGTGATCTAGCACATTGATACATATCATCCTACGAAGCAGTTTGACAAAGTGTCTGGGTTGGGGACTGGGCATAATTGACCTCATCACCCCCTCAATCCCAACGTCAACAGCTAGTTGTGCCAAAATCATGGACTTAAGAAAAAAGATATATGCAGAAATTATTTGGAAGACCCCTACAACACTTGTGCCAAAATAAACAGAGATGGTGCCTCTAGAGGTATCTAGAACCTTCTGGTGCCAGGGACCTTTGGCAGGATTACTGTGGAGATAGTGTTTTGTTTAGATGGAATCTTTGAATAACGAGTAATAGCCTGGTAAAAGCCTTAGCCATCTGGCATGGCCTTTCCCTTGCCAGGGAGCAGAATTGTTATCAGGTGATTGTCAAGATGGACTCTCAAATCCTTGCAAACAACAATCTGCATGAACAATATGGAGAGTCGACAGCTGAGGTGCACATTTGGAAATATCAATCATCTCTTGCTCTCCTTCAAAGTGTTCAAAGTTAACAATATCCCACACATTTCTTTTTTGATTTCTCACTCCTGCAAATTTCCTATGCTAGAATGCAGTCTATTGTCCTTTATATGTGACTCTTTCATCTCCTCTATGAAGGCCATTGTGATAATCTGTCCAGTGCTGCCTAGAGGAATATTTTCAAGAAGTGGAGGGCCTGCTTTTTCAATCTGACTTTTGAGTTGGGATGCCCTTGTATGGTATTCTGCTTGTTCATGGATAAGACAATTGAAGCAAGTTTGGGCCTTCCTGGTCTGGTGTGTTTGGCATGGTGAAGAGCCTCCTGATCTCTCCAGCTTATGGCTCCTTCCCATCCTACTGTCGCACAGGCAAGTTAACCTTTCTACTACTCTCTTTGCTTTAGCTGCTTCAAAAACTGGATTATTTCTTGGGTCTATTTTGTAAATCTGTGTCCATCACCTCTGTTTTCCAGTTTCCTTCCTATTCCTATTGTGGCTAGAAGATGCTCCTTCACCTCATTCCAAGCTTTTGAAAAAAATTCAAAATCTAGGTATCGAGGAAAAAAGACCTATGCAAAAAGTCCCCCACCCAAGCTAGTTTTGATTTTCTTTAACAAGTTGAGAGCTTGGGTTGTGTTGCCTTTACCTCTAATCTTCTTGTTGCTGCCATTTCCCTTGTCTAATTTCCCTTTTCTCCAGACCCTCAAAAGACCCGTCTTTATCATATTATATTTAATAATTCTGTGGTTGCTCATGAGTTCAATTTGTCCTGGATTTCTGGCATTCTAAGAGCCATTTTCTAATGGCCAAGCACTCTGTTAGAGATGAATTACAACTATTTTTTGCTGATATTAGTGAGATGACAGAATGTGAGGATGGAAATGTCTCTCAAATGAATGTGAAAGTCTCATAGAAGTCAAATCAGATATGCACTGGAAATCATAGGTCATGAACACTTAATAACCCAATGGAAGCCCAGCCAACATTTAGGGCCTTTCAAACAAACTTCCGAGGGCAAATTCTACTCCAAAGAGACTCAAAAATGTAGACCAATAAAAGTAGAAAATACACAAATAATAATTCTCCTAAAGTCTCTCCTAGATGACCCAAATCGCTCCCTAGATAATTTGTCCCTCCATTGCTTCTAGATTCTGTGCCAAGCAGGAAAACTTCTGCTGAATTTAGTTCCCAGAAAACCATTTTCCCTTGATACATTAAATTCTCCACCTTAAACACCCAAAAGAGTGGAATATCTTGGAGCTTTGTTTCATTGGCCATTGTATCAATGATCTGATCACTGTTCACTAGTGACATGGTCAGGATTCAACAGTGTGCTCTGCTGCTTGGCAGCATTTGATGTGTCAATAAGTGGTGGAAAGTATGGGTGAAACAATTCTACATTGAACATTGGGTGCAAACAGAGGCAGGGTGGCAAGCTGAGTTCAAATGTGTGTTGACCCACTCACTTGATGACAATGTGTAGAATTTGAGTGTCCCCTTTTGACCCTAGCAATACTCCATTAAAAGATGCAACCATACTTTGTCACCCACCTGAAAATTGAGGGAGATGGATGTGATTGTGATGCTGCTTGTATTTTTCACCATCCCTCTGCAGTATTTTGTCATCATAAACCTACTGTTGAATGTGCTGAATGTATTCTACAAACTCAGTCACCTTATGCAGTTTGTTTTGTGCATGGGTTGATGCCTCTTAAAACTTGAGAAGTACATGAAATGGATTGTCCTATAAAGACATGAATGGCACAATTGTAGTTGTGTTGGGCATATGGGAGGCACTAATCACATGAAATGTAAGCTTTGAGAGTCAAAATGGTATGTCCACGCAATCATGTGATTCACCACCTCTAGTTGTTCATCTATCAAAGGATAGTGTGGTGAACTTGGTCAATGTCTTGTCCATGATGGATGGACTACAGTGTAAACTAAAATATAATAAGGAATTTGTTGCCCCTACCTAACACGAGAATTTGTGGCATAGTTCCAAAATCCAGACCCACCGAAAACTAGGTAGCCCTAAAATTTGACTCCAAACTCAATGAAACTTCTGAATATTAAAAACACAAATTCTATGTTACTTAGGGACACATACCCCCCCCTCTCCCCCCCCCAACCTCACCCTCTCAAACCCCCATCCCCATAGCCATTTTCAAGACTTCAAGACAGTGGGGGATGTCCCTTAGCTGTCCCTAGTCTCCAAGAATTTCCGTGAACATACTCAAGACACCACTAAAAAACTTGGAATACCATAGGGGCATTTAGCCATCTCCAAGACAGCAAGGGACATCTAAGATGTCACATGACTGTTGTTGGCCCATAGTTGTCGTTGCACCAAAAGATCGACCTGTTAATGCCCGATACAACTGCCAGAGTTAACAGATCCAAGGGAGGCGGTTAGTCCATGTCATGAATCTCGAGGGGAGCATTGACCATCTACCAACAATCTCCCCCTCAGCGTTACCCAAGGGGATTCGAACCCGGCACCTTTGGCTCTGATACCACTTGTTGGCCCACAGTTGTCGTTGCACCAAAAGATCGACCTGTTAATGCCCGATACAACTGCCAGAGTTAACGGATCCACGGGAGGCGATTAGTCCATGTCACGAATCCCGAGGGGAGCGTTGACCATCTGCCAACAATTGTCTCAAGGATGTTCAAGCATCCTTGATGATAAAAAAAATCCCAATATTTAAAAAAAATCAAATTTCAAAGCTGGTTTGTAGTTATAGCTTTTTTGATAAAAGGTTATATTGTATTAAGTATAAAAAGGAGTATTAAAAATCACAACAGCCCCTAGAGAACGAAATTAGTTGACTAGCAAAAAACTCGATACATCTAATTTAACATCGTAGAGAAAAGCATCCAAAGACTACAAGCACCTAAGAGAAGCTACTATATACAACAGCATACAATCCTTTATAGTTACTAAAAACCAACTTAAAATCCATGTGATCTATATATACCATAAATACAAGGCTTGCAAAGACTCAACGAGTCCTAATCCGAGCAAGTGAAAATGTCATGTCCCCTTGTTCATGTTAAAGTAAAATAGGAAAATCACCTAATTAATTCATTAGGTCACCTTTTTACTTTATTACACTTAAGCTAAACCTAGGTGCTATTATATTTTTAGGTCATGTGCATTTTTGTCTCATAGCATAGGATGAGGACACTTGTCATGATCTAATTGAATCTTCACCTAGGGTTTCATCTAGGTTTGCTTTATTTTTTCCTTTTATAAAGAATCATTATTCACCATTGTAATATCCAAATCCAATCTAATTGTTCACTCAATACAAATGCATAATCAGATGCTTCTTTGGATCAAATCAATTCTCAAGGTTGCATAGCACACTATCAATTTTTTCTCTCATTGTGATAGGCATTTTGGTTGCAAGCAATTTCTGGGAACTAGATATATGACCACCTACCCTTCTTTTGAGATATTTGATCTTGAGAAAAAAATCAATGCATCCTAGAACAAAATGGACCTCATCTAGAATGCCCAAAACCCTAAGATCGACTACCAATTCATCAAAATCCAAACAAGAGAAATTTTGGTGATTTTTTGGGAGGGCAGAATTTACAACGTGAAAAAATATGTACAATTGTACAAATCCATACAATCGTACCATTTTCATATAGTTGACACTGTTTCATACTATTTATGTTCCATTTTCCAGCCTTTTATGCAATTTTTCGATGAGTTTCTAAGTTTTCTAGTGATCTGCATGATTTTCTAGCAATCTAGACATTTTTTATGACTTCGGCTTTCTCGACAACCTACGCAATTATCCAACATTCTAACGTCATTTTCCAGCGGCCACCCAATTGTCACGCGGCTGCCACCTCTGCAAGCAGCACCACCAACCTTTCTTTTTTGGCCGTTTTGGACCTATTTTGGTAAATTGGCTATATTTTGGGCATATGGTGTTAGCTTTTAACAAACAAGATATCATTAGAAAGCTGATTCCATGTACTTTCCAGTGGTGTAGCTCTTATCGTTAGATTTTGCTGCTAGTAAATTTTATCACTTGCTGAAGTCAGATCATCATTTCCTTCTCTCGAGCTCACAACCCATATGTCCAATTTTTCATGATTCTTGCAACATTGCAAAGGTATTTCAGATCTCTTCAAATGTATCCATGTGTTTTTTTAGAATTTTCCCTAAGTATTTTTTATTCAGTGTCGTTATTTCACATTCTGGTCAATTACTTGAACATCTTGGCACGTGGAAATGTTCTATTTGTATGAGATGACTTCATTTGAGTTGTTTTACATGCACTGAGATTATTGGTCTATGATCTTAACATTTGAAGTATCATGGCTTTTTTTGTTCATTCCATAGAAGCAAAACTCGTGAAAAAATCGTGATTATATGTGATATAAAAGCAGAATGACATGTTTGCTGATTTTTTACCTGTTAAAATTGCGATTTTTAAACAAATCAGTGGCTGCACTCTTTTGACTAATTTTAACCTGATTAAACAAGATTTGAAGGTTCTTCTCTACACGGCAATGATTTCAATGTTCTTTTACAAATTTCAATGGGTTTTTTTGGATTGTAGTGGATTTTTTTCATGGCGAAGTAGGGATTATGTCTGCATCAAAAACACGATGCTTAGTCTCAATTCTAGGTCCAAAACTAGCAATGGAGTCTCCGATTCCTCGGCAATCTCGCATGATCCTATGCAAGATCCTATTACAATTTCTTTGTCTACAAAATTACAACTCTTTGAAATCATTGTTTTTTATTGATATTATTTTATATTTATATAGTATTAAAAATATATTATTTAAACATTATTAATATCTATAAATCAAGATACATCATATTTTTAATTAATATTAATTATATATTTTTTAATTAAATCTTTATTTTTTCAATCCGTAATGTAATGTCCCCTTCCTAATCAATTCAATATGTTGGACAAGTTAGCATATTTAGCGGATTCCCGTAGGCTAATGATTTAGGGAATCCTTGGAGTCAATTGGATCTAGCAAATTGACAGTATCAGGCGATTATTTGAGCTCTAGAGGTTATGATGTGCAGAACACCACTTTTTGGGGTGGTTTTGGATGATTTCTTCCATACTATTTTTAGTAAGTCAATTTCGGGCACTGACAAGATCAGCTATCAGCTTTTCTATTTTTAGCTATGTCAATGGAGGCATTTAATGTTGGTATCTGAATATTTAATATAGTCCAGTATTTTAATTTAAATAATGATACTTTATAAAGTTAGTTAAATAGTTAACTTTATCGTTATTTAATATTTTTAAGTGACTTTATGAAGGGGTACTTATGGGAGACATAAGTCATTTTAAATTTAATAAAGTATTCCCTAAAGTTGGACACCTCATTTGGAGAAATATGGGAACATTTAAAATTTAAATAAAAGTCCATTTAATGCTAAATGGGGCGTGAGGTTTTGGAGAGCCATACAAAAGCATTTTGGGAGCTCATTTTGGTTTTATGCTGGATTTGATATGTTGGTATTCTTATTTGCTGGAGGAGTTGGTTCTTCTTCATGGTTTGTGAGGATGAAATCCCTTACAGGTAACATTCTCCACGTTGTTCAAAGACTATCTAGCAGATTTCTTAGTGATTTCACACAAGGATCACAATTGGATTTCATTGTTGGATATTTTTTCAGGGGTTTCATGTCTGATTTTAATGACCTTATTAAAGAGGACGAACAGCAGATAGAAGACCACTTTCAGTTCTAATATCTCTTTTCCTTGCTGGCTGTACACTTCCCAGCCTGGTCATACAGCTTCCTAGGGAGGCGTGTGAGGTAGAAACCCTAGCACTTGGGTTTTGGGGCTGCATCTTGGTTGTTTTGGGCCGCCACAAGCAGAAGAACACTCAGCAAACTCTTTGAGGGCATAACAGCAAGTTATTGGGGTGTTTTCAATACATTCATTTGAACCCAGGTTGCTGGTTGGAGTGTTATTTCATGCCCAGTTTGTAACAGCAGTCCATTGGTATGTCCAGAATGCAATGTTGCAAGTGTTGTAGCGATTTATGTGATGTTTAAACTCCTTTGTAATGGTTGTGCAACTTCTGCAATTAATTTGGAAAGATTTCAGTTTGTGGGTACATTTAAATAGTTGAAGTTTTGCTCTTATTTTGTAATAAATATTGTTGGTTATTGTTATTGTGAATTATCCATTTGAAACTGAAACCCTACAAAAAAAATTGCAAACATATATCAAAAAACAGCAAGCAAACAAACACAAAAAATAGGGTATATATTTCACGTAATCTTTGGCCTAAGGGGGCCATCCCGAAAAATATGAATAAATAAATAATTTGGTTTGGGCTGCTCCAAATTGAATACAGTGCATTCTCCCCATCAATAGGGTGCACCACATTAACTTTGAGGCATTTAAATATAGATTAATTCAGCTTATTGGCATTAATCTTATTTTTGTTGTGGGAGCATAGCTGCATTATATGGCTAGCCTCATTACCTTTGCTAGAAGATTTATTTATCTTCTTCACTATTCCCCATGCATCATTACTACCTTCTTCGTTATGGGTAGGAAGGGAAGATTTGGGAGCTACTCGACTATTCCTACGCAATCCCTTAGATTTTTGTATCTCACTGTCAGCCGTAGATGGTTTCCACTCTTCAGATTTGTCTGAGGTGAGAGTAGATCTTTGTTTTGAAGCTTTAGAATTATTGCACTGAACTTGATTTTCTTGTTGCCCTCCATTCATTAGAAAGACATCCCTTGAACCGTTATGTGATTGTTGATCAACTTCAATCAATGGATTGACCTCCAGTTCCATCGAATGCGAGGAAGGCAATAGCTTAACTCGAGAAAATTTAAGCAAAGAATTTGGCACCTTCAAAGCTAGTTTTGATAGAGCATCCACCGTGTAGTGATGTGAACGAGCCCCAACCCACCAAAAGCCCTAGTTATCAACTTTAAACCTAGGCTTAGGGCAATCATTGGCTATGTGACCTTTTTCAAAGCATCTTCGGCAACGAAAGGGCAGCCCTTCATAGTCAAGAGATTGTGACCAACTACAATGTTCCACCTCTAATATTATATCAGCTAGGAGATCTCTTGATGTGTCCAAATCTACCAATATGTGGGCAAAGGTGGTGTGAGTGAATTCGGTGGTGTTTGAATCCACTACCACAAAATTACCCAAGGTGTCTCCAATTGCTTCAAAGCAGGAGTCAAACCAAAATTGTAATGGTAGATTTGGAAGCCTAATCTAGATGGGCTTCACCTTGAATGATTCAGTGAAAGGATTGAAATTTGGATACTAGGGTTTGAGCAAGAGCATGTATTGCCCCCAAGTCTGGTGCTCTCAAAGAATTGCATCTTGATCCTTGACACAATCAAAAACCATGAGCACAAGGGTAAACTTTTAGATTACCTTTTATTTGAGACTACCAAGCGTTGCAGATCCTGTGCAATTCAGGAAGACCAAGCCACAAACGATTGAATTGACCGTTAAACTGTTGGTTGCAAAGAATAGCTCGCTTTCAATTACTTCATTTTTAAGCTCCCTTGAGAAATCCAAAACAGCGGAAGATTTGGCCAGACGAATGGGACTGGCCTTAAACATATGGCATATGTAATGTTCCGTACCTATCTTGTCCTTGGTTTGCTCGTTGATTAGGTTTAGAGTTTCTTCTTCCCAAAGGAATGTTCTCCTAGTTTCAATAATCCTAGATTTGAGTCCTGTATTCGACATATTAACAACATATTTGTTAGCATTAACATCTAGTATCCCAAATAAGACATAATCAGAAAATATAAATTAACAAAACATCAGAAGAGTTGCTTAACCCATCAAGAGAGAAGAATCCCTAAGGGCCAACGGTCTACCACCTTATGTTACCCAACCTATTTCTTAGGCCAACGGGGTAATAACCATATGTGGAATTCCCCATCCCTCCTGGACCCAAACCTTGCCTTGGGCCAACGAGGCAATATGCCCAACCCAAGTCTCAAGGCCAACGGGGTGGAAGCCTAGATGGGGTTTACAGACAAACCACTTAGGTCATGACTCAACTCTCTTGGCGGGATCATATATATGTTCAAGGGTTTATTTATAGTTACTGTTCCCAAGTATGTTGATGACCAGGTTGATCAATCATAAACCCGGGGTTACACAGTCCAGTGGTTCCAATTAGTTTCACCCAGTCGCACTAGGCATGTGCCTTGTTGCGAGTTTAGCCTTGGAATGTTAGTTCCAAGATAGAGGCCAGAAGTTATGTCAAGCATATAAAGTTTCGTATTCACATTGTTGATTTATTCACATTGTTAATTTATTCCCGGAATGAAATATTACGTATTAAAGTTACATCTTCCTCATAAATGGAGTCATTCAGCATGGCAGACAACTAAAGCAGGCTCTATTCTGAGTTATTCACATATTAAATAGGATGATTAAAGATAAACAACTATTTTATACTAAACCAATCATGATGTGCAGACAATAATGCTTACAAAGTTAGAATGACCAGTCCTCTATCATTACATGATTTATAAGTTCTAAAACTAGGAGTTCTAGACATTAATTACTAGGTGAATTACTTCACCTGTTTTGTTGTGTCTAGTATTAAGTTCCTTATTTTTGGCTCCTCTCGGTTAATATGTTGATATTGTATACATTACATAGGAATGTCCTTGTTCTTCCTAAAATATCCTTGTTCTCCTAGAATATATTCTATTCATTGTTCTTCCGAGTTTGTTTTATATATCTCTCACTGTTCCCTCGTTCTTTATCTTTTCATCTAAATGGTGGTGTCTCTTCAAAAGGAAACGACCCTTGTAAAAGAGAGATGATTCTCCATTAACTACTATTCGTTGGAATCTTTAATCGATGTATTATAAGAATTCATGGTTGTTCCCCCAACCACGTTCTCTACTTCCTACCCTTTAATATGTCTATGTTGGGAGAGGCACGACTATTTTATGACACAGCCACGTCTTTTTCTCTTAACTACCTGATGCCTTTAATTAACATCATTCTCCCTAAATATATCGCTGCATCTTAATCTCAGCGAATTTATTCTTGTGTAAAGATTAAGTTATTCTAATCTCCTTATATCAGTCAGACAGATTTATGACGGATTGAGTCTGCATAAGGGAATTGTTCTCATTAGAGGAATGATGAAATTATGTTTAAAGCATACGTATGGGATGTTGAAATAAGTCTCGGACCACCCTCCATTAGTCTCGGCCACACCATGTCATTTGGATCCTTATTTTGCTTTCCAACGCCCTTTTACTTGGAGGATTCTATAGACGACCATTCCTTTGTTGCCAATGTGAGAAGTCAAACTAGCGACTAGGCCAAGGCTAGTTGAGTATCTACAGCCGCGACTATCATAGTTGGGCGTTACATGCTACCTGACGGGTTTGAGAAGATATAATTGTGATTGATCTGAACGCTGGAGGTTCATGTGATTTGTAGTGGTTCAAGACTCCATTGATCATACATTGTCATCTGAGGGTTACCGGTGGACCGCCTTCACTAATTCGTGATACTCTGTGCTGGCGGTGGGACAAATCAATCGCTCTGAGGTATTGTCGTTCCCTGTAATGTCTCATGTAATTAAAATATTATAAGGATAATTATTTTATATCCCATCTTTGGTCTGTATTGGTTCGATGTATTTTGGTAGCTTTATGTTTAATTATTTACCCAAGGATGTCCGTTATTATTTTTATTATTTATCGGCTATCATCTTGGATTTTATTTATTATTATAACTAGTAACATTATAATATTACTTATGTTGGTGATTTATATCTATAGTATTTGATATTATAGTATTTATTTAGGATATTTAAATTGTTAGTTTGTTCAATTTCTGTAATTACAATTATAATATTACCTTTTGGTAATTATAATTGTAATATGATTGATGGCAATAATATTAAGTTGTAACGATTTATATCTGTATTTTAAATATGTATTTTATTTACTTGTTTTCCAATATCACTGATTTCAATTGTTATTGGTTCGAGGACATGATAGCATGCCGCATTTCCCTATTCATTAGGAGACCCCATCGACCTCCCAAGGCACAAATCCCAAGCAGATTTTGCCTTCACAATATCACTGCCACAGACATGATAAGGCTCGTCCAAGCCCATACCCAACCCTTCATCGCCCTAGGTATTGGGGACCTTGGTGGAGCTGTCGCAGGGAGTTACAGAGGGGTCGTGCAAAGGAGATTTTCTTGAAGCTGAAGCCCTAGATGCACGAAGATTCGAAGTAGGCAAAGCAGATAGAAGCGCCATTTTTTAAAATTATTTTATTTTTATTTATGAATAATTGTTTTATTTTATTTTATTTTATGGTGTAGTGGAGTTTATGCCTCTATATAAAAAACATGACAAGAGGATCCAATAAGAATAGTTAAATTTTTAATTACCAATCTAAATGCTTTTCTTAATTAATAAACTTTGAAATAATTAATATAATGATAAACAAAATAAAAAGATTTTTTTTAAACATTTTTATAAACAAAAAAGTGTTTGTGTGCCTAATGTCATCCTTAAGTGATAAAAGTGTGAAAATAGTGTGCATCATGAAGGTTTGTTTGGTTTCAAAGGCCTTAATTTGGGTTTGGTGGCAGGGGCACTGCCCCTCGACCTTGCTAGGGGCATTGCCCCTAAACCCCCATGAGGGGTGCTACCCCTCAACCCCATTGAGGTCTCCACTCCTAGATCCCCACAAGGGGCGCTGACCCTCAACCCCATTGGAGTCTCCACTCTCAAGCCCCCACTAGTTATTAGGATTTCCTATCATGTAAGAAACTTGATTACGATGAAGGGGTGACAAGGAATTGGGATCTAACTCTTGAGTGTGTTGACTTAGACATTAGTGCAAAAGTTTTGAGACTAGTGGATGGAGAGAAATCGTTTTGAGACTAGTGGACCATGGGCTATTTGTATGAGGCCATGGTGTTACACCCCGAAATTGTATAGCTACTATTTTAGTAATGCTTAGAGCATTATGTTTGTAAGGAAGAATTTGGATGAATAAAATGTGTTGAACCTAGTTATCAATTTAAGAATCTTTTACATTTTATGATTGACTCATTCTATGTTTCTCTGATTGATGTTATTTTTGGGTAAAACAATGCATGAAAGAGGATAAGTAATCTTGCTTTTTGAAATATTGCTTTATTTACTGTAAAATGTTATGAGCAAGTAACTACCGTGGTTTTGTGCCAATGGATGCAGGAACAAGAACCATTCCTCCAAGCGGAGGGGAAACATCACTCGAAAGAGGGGCTTGGTCGGATAACCGGTAAAGTAAATCAGTTGAGCATACACACACTTCACTAAAGGTTTAGAGGAACTAAGTCAAATAGGTTTGTTTTGATAAGTCATCCATAGGCTTTAGGAGTTTTGGGTTACTTCTTTGTGATTTGTGAGTGGTGTTACTTGTAAACCTGACTTATTGTTCTGTGACCTTGAATGGATATATGTACATAGGCAGGGTGTATATGTGTATACATGTATCTCTCATATGTATGTATCAATATGTATAACATGGCGATACAGACGTATGATGGGCAAATTATTATGCCATACGCATGTGTCGACATGGCATACATACACATGACGGTATAAATGGATTATACACATCTATAAACATATACACACTACCTATGATGTTTAATTATAACATTATTATATTACCTTGAATTTACAGTTAAACATATATACACATATTTGCATGAATAGGTATATTGAAAGTATGTTGACTGGCTCGCAATACACGTATTTAAATGATTATTGTGCAAATGTGTATATGTATGTTTAAGTGTAAATATATATATATATATATTTAATATTATATAAATATATATGTTATTATAGTCTTACCAAAATAAATATATAGGTATATATAAGTATATTTAAATATTAAACATTTATATATATATATATATATATATATATATATATATTTGTTTTGAGGAGAAATAAAACTATAATAGACTATATATAATATAATACATATATATATATAAGAATTTATATATATTTAAGGTATAAAATCTTTGGAAAGTAAGGACTTAGCATTTTAAGTCATTTGGTAAATATCGAATATTTTCACCATGGGAAATAAGCTATGTTTTGCGTTTGAAATATTTAGAATTCTTCCCACCGTGATAAAGCTAGGAATAAAATGCCAACTACAAATATTTCATTCATCGATATAGTTGAAACTTTTGGAAAATGAAAATGTGTTGCTGCAAATGCGCACAATGGACTTGGTCGTGGAAAATGCAAGGACGCGTTTCTGAAACAGTTTGGAAGAAACCAAAAATGAGGGTCAGATGGAACGCCTTTGAGCTGGGAGGTTTTCCACTGAGAAACAATCCGCCAGTTTTGGATGCCATTGCAGGAGGACGCATGTAGGTGTCACTCAACCATTTTTACCATGTGATGTTTGAATCGTTCTTCGCAAAGAGAGGTCGACTCACCTTCTAAAAGCTGAAAAAGTTTCTGAAATGCTGCCACCATGAGTTCGACACTTTCAAATAAATAGAGGTGTCGATTCTCATGCCAAAACTGTAGCATGGCATGAGAATCCGAACTCTATAAATAAGAGTTCATTTGCTTATCAGTTTACCAATTCACAATTTGCCTTTACTAAATTCCTAATTTGCCTTCTGTAAATCACAATTCACCATTGCCATTTTGTTTGAGTATTGAGAATTTCATATGCTGCATATATGTATGTACGCATTTGTTGTAGAAATCATTTTTGAGATATATAGTAACCAGCTCTACCAGAAATAATACTCCAGTCCTCCTAAGCTTCAGCCAAGGAGTTAATATCTGAAAAGAACAGATTAGAGAAAAGGGGTTATTGAAAGGAAAGGTACAGAGGAGCTGTTACCAACTGAATCAGAAGAATTTGCAAGCAGCCAGGAGGCCAGCTTAAGGAAACAGGCATGAGTGTCACATTCTTTAATATCTTTGTTTTTAGTTTATAAATAGAAGAAACCATATGTTCATTTTATGCATTAAATTGTATTATAGCATAGGTGGATCAGTCAAGTAAAAGAGAAATTTTGTTTCCTGTTTATAACTACATAGACTAAAGGGAATGGCTTGTCTGTATTTTAAATATAAAAAGGAATGGCTTGTTTGCAATTTAAATATAAGGGAAAAAAGGGAAACCGTTATTCCACTTCATTTGAGAAAGGGATTATTAAGTATAAGGGAATGTGTTTGGATGGATTGCATTTGTGTGTATGTAACCTATACTGCTTGATCTCCTTATATGGAGGAAACGAGGGAACTAGCTATTTATTACTAGGACCAGGATGAAACCAGTACCAAGGTTAGTCTAAAGCTTAAGGTTAGTAGATTAATTGTGAAAAGCTAAGTACTTCGTGGATAAAGATTTTCGGAATAGGAGTTACCTGAGGGACACATGTTGACTATATTTCATTTCCTAATTAGGTAGATTGTTGTAGGGGGGTCTGGGGTGATTGACTACCTGTTGTGACCTTTTTCACACATCACCCCATCCAAGATGGGGACCCCCTAATTTTTGCTCCATTCTGGTCTTTTGGCTTTGCATCTCTCTCTCTCTGGTCCTTCCGGGGATGTCCTGTCATTTGACCCAAGTTGAAGTATTGTTCAAGTCTGTGAAATTAGGGTTTTCATTAGTCAGGCTTATTAAAGGTCAAACTGAGTTATAAAATTGAAATTTGAGCTTAGTACAGCAGTCAGAAGACTTCCAGCAGAGTCCCCCTAAATTTTCACTGTATTCCGGCAACTTACTATTTTTAGTAAGTATTCAATTTGGGACTATTTTATCGAGATTTTGGAATTCTATCAGTTCCATCGCATCCAGGTGACATCAAGCTGTTTGCACGTAAATTTTGAGCCAGATCGGACAATTTGCTATTTTTAGCAGCTCGAGCTTCAGGAGCCATTTTCAGGGGTCAAACATATGATTCTTCATTGCATGTCCGGAGATTACTTCTGGGTTTCTCGAAACCTTCGCAGTGATGTAACATGCAAACCAAGATGATCACTTTCAGAGTCCAGCCTTAGGAGGCTATTTTTAGAGTTTGCATGCGGAGTTCTCTGACGCATGTCCGGATATTCCTTCTGGGTTTTTCAAGAGCTATGCAACAGTGTGACGTGCGAGCAGAGGAGATCAAATTTCGAGGACTTACTTTTTTTAGCCAGTGCATGCATGCAGACCAGTTTTCTGGGTTTTTCTGGGTTTCTTGAGATCCCACAGGCAATATGACATGCAAAATCATTCGACAGTGGATGAGTCACTTTTCAGGCAGTTTCTATTTTTAGCGGGTACACTCTAGCAGCCGCCTAACACTCCAGTTCAGCAAGCAGAATGACATGCAGAAGGAACGAAGTCAAACGGAGACCGTTCGGGATACATGCAGGTCAAATTAGGGTTTCCACTTTTATAGGGGGTGAAATCCAGAAATTGTCAAAACGAAGCACCTCACCAACATCAACACACTTCAAGGTACCTGCTGGCAAAATTTGAGCGAAATCGGAGAACTTACTATTTTTAGTAAGTCAGGGCATGGCTATAAATAGCAGTTCTGCACCCGAGGTTGGCATCAGAGCGACACTCAAGTTCTCAGGATCAGGCGTTGAAATTTTTAGGCAAAACGGAATTGAGGAAGTCAAGGAAATCAAAGACTTACTATAAATAGCAGGTGGTTATAAATAGCAGGTCAGGGCAGAGGACTGGCAAAACAGGTTCACAAGGCGAAGAAGATCAGATGGTGAAATTTTCAGGCAAAACGGAATTGAGGAAGTCAAGGAAATCAAAGACTTACTATAAATAGCAGGTGGCTATAAATAGCAAGTCAGGGCAGAGGACTGGCAAAACAGGTTCACAAGGCAAAGAGGGTCATATGGTGAAATTTTCAGGCAAAACGGAGCTATATGGGTCGAAAATCAAGGGACTTTCTAAAAATAGCCTGACTTACCCAAAATAGACGGTGAAGATGAAGGCAGGCAGAGGTATGAAAAAGTTTCTAAGTGTTCAAATGGAAGTTGCCCATGGAAAATGCGCCCTCAAGCAAAATTCTAAGTGTGTGAAAATTGTCTAAGGCAAAAACGAAAGCACCACCCTCAAAATATGCCCTCACCTTGGAAGAATATTGAAAATGTTGGAAAAATATTCTAAGTGTGAAATTGGAAGTCACACATGCCAAATGCGCCTTCATTTGAAAGCACCACCCTCAAAATGCGCCCACCTTCAAGAGGGAGACTATGAAAATTCCTAAGGCGTGGAAACTTCAAGGGGGGGTCACCTTCAAAATGCGGCTAAGTGTGAAATTGAAAGTTCAACATCTAAAATGCGCCCAAGTTGAAAGCTCATGTATGGAAATGCGCCCTCAAGTTGTTGAAGATACTTCAAAAACATTCTAAGGCAAAAACAGAACCTTGACACCCAATATGCGCCCATGATGAAGTTGAAAGTAAGCACATAGAAATGTGCCCAAGGGGTCAAGAGGGTGGAAAAATAATGCTAAGGCATGGAAAATAAAAGTTGAGGGTGCCAAATGCGCCCAAGTTGAAGCAGAGGTGTGAAATATTTCTAAGGCATGAGATGAAAGTGTAACCTCTAATTTGCGCCCATCTCCAGCTAGTCAAAATGCGCCCTTATACAAAAGTAAGCCTTCTAAAATGCGCCTAAGGGAATAAAGAGGGGATAAACACTTAGAAAATGTCCTAAGGCAGGAGAAATGACGTCTAAATATTCTAAGTATGAAAGTGAAAGCTCACCTAGTGATTTGCACCCTCACCTCAAGGATTGAAGACTAAAAAGTTTCTAAGGCATAAAACAAAAGCTGCCAAGGCAAGATGCGCCCAAGTCAAAAAGGAGGAAATAGAACCTTGAAAAAAAGTCTAAGGCACAAAATCAAAGTAGCATATGCTATTTGCGCCCTCAAGAAAGGTGATGGTATAAAAAGTTTTCTAAGTGGCGAAATGGGAGTAGATTGTGCCAAATGCGCCCAAGCCTGGATCAAGCAAGCAAAATTTCCTAAGTCTATTTGCGCCTTTGAGAAAAGTTTGTTTTCAGAAAATTTCTAAGGCAACGAAATTAAACCAGCACATAAGAAATGCGCCCATTTCCAGCAACTGAATGCGCCCAGGATGAAGATCAAAGCAGCTCATGCGAAATGCGCCCCACCTCCAACAGGAAAAAAACGCTTATGGAAAATGAAAGTACCACCTCTAATTTGCGCCCATGGAATAAAAGTGGACATGGCAATATGCTCTCAAGATTGTTGAATACTTAGAAATTTTCTAAGTCATGGCGTATGAAGGCATCAAGGGTGAAATGCACCCAGCTTGTTGTAGAGGTAAGTGAATATTTTTCCAAGGCATACATTGAAAGCTTAGCATATCAAGTGCGCCCAGCTTATGGGTGATTCAAAAATCCTCTAGAACATGGAAATTTAAAATCAAATAAGGAGGAAATACGCCCAAGATAAGAGTGATTTTATTCCTAAGGCATAAAGGCAAATATTTCACTAGAGAAAATACGCCCTTGGTATGATTACGAAATTTTCCAGAGACATTTAAGCGGAGTGAACAACTTGATGAAATATTTTCTAAGTAAAGAATTAAATGAACCCGTTTAAAAGGCACCCATGAGTTGACAGAGTTAAAAAATTAATTTCCTAAGGGAAATTTTAATATTTTTAGAGGAAATTCATTTTGCCTAGATTATTTTCCTAACGGAAATTAAATCTCAGAGGGTGGATTAATCTGAGCGAGCAAGTGATTTTAAATCACCCGGAGTTGAATATTTTAAAGAGAGAATTTAAAATGTCTAAGGCAAATTTTATGAAATCGAGGATTTAAGTGACAGACATTTTAAAAGTTGGAAATAAATTTACAACTCCCACGAATTTTTTCGAGTTGAATTCAATTAAACACTGCGAGATTTTAAAGTGGGATTTTAAACCGAATCAAGTGATTTTTCTTGCAAATTGTTTAAATCACCAAGTGTTAACTGGTAGACCAAGAGGAAAAATTCGAATTTTTACAAGGAAGGAATCATTATTAATGGCAACTGCCATAATGACTGGCTGACGACTAGCCCACTACTGCGCTTGAATTAGAAGATTCCGAACGAAGAGAGTGGAGAATTGATGAGGGTGCTAAAAATAGCCCCAGCCTTACTTGGCAGGATTCTTCAAGAAGAATTATTTAAACAGTCTCTTCTCTCATTTCTCCTCACATTTTTCGAAGTTGAAGTTGCTGAAGAAGTTCTTGAGAGATTGAAATATTTTCGAAGTTGTTGAGGAGAGAAATTCTTTGAGAGTTTATTTTATTTCGGAGTGTTGAGTTGCTGAAAGTGCGAAGTGCTGGAGAAATTTTTTATTTGCCGAGACTCTTTCTTTTGAAAAGTTGAGAGTGTGTTGCTGCAATCTCGAAGTTGAAGGTTGAAGTTGTTACAGATTTCCGGAGTTGCTGGAAGATTTATCTTTTGAAATTGCTGCAGAGCATTGAGTTGCAGAAGTTTATTTTGTGCTGAGGAAATAACCACATTGCTGAAAGTTAGTAGTTGGCTGTGATTTTCTTCGCCAGTCAGAAGTGCAGTCGTTAAAAGCTCCTTTATAAGCTCGAAATTTTTTACACAGTACGAGGTTTGGAGTTAGTAATTTATGCTGAGAGTTTTTATTTTCAACAGGCTAACTCCACGTTCGCAGTCGCCTCGAAGGCTATTTATTTTATTAAAAATCTGCAGCCTAGCTTATTGTTATTCTATTTTATTTTGCAGATGGCTGGAGCAAAGGATGTTGCTGGAACAAGCAGAGCCGCAGGCAGAGCTGCAAACACTGAAACGGCCAAGGCTAGCTCATCCCGACAGGCAATGATCAAAAGGCTCGCCAAGTCATTTCTTCCAAAATCGGCAATTGTCTCCAAGCTGGCAGGGTTAAGTGACACCAACCTCGGGTCATTTAATCTAAATGCACTCAAGTCTAGGATGTACGGACTGGGAGGCCATCAACCATCAGTCACGGCACATAACATCATGAAGAGTGGTATCTATGCAGCCGCTGGTTTTCCACCAGCAATTCAGTGCCCGGAGCTAATTATGGAGTGTGCAAACCACTACAAGCCGGAGCGTAGAACCATTGTCTCGCCGGATGGCAAATTGCTTGCCAACTTCACGCCAGATGCCATCGGAGAGGCATTTGGGATTCCTACTGCCGAAAAGATGCTCTACAGATCAAAGGAGAGGGCGGATAAAATGTACTCCACCTCCTTCGAGAGGGTTGCTGCGGTCATCAACAGAGTTTGGATGCAAAAGCCAAAGCCACCTCGCACTAGACTCCCAAAGCAGATAATTGCCGAAGATGTAAAACAGGAATACTGCGACTTGATGATGATGCTGAGCCGAATAAATGGGAGTGCACAAGCCTACTTCTTCGAGCCATGGATGTTCTACTTCATCGAGATCATATTGGAGGGAAAGGAATGTGTTGACTGGGCAAGAATGATCAGTGATAACATAGATGAGCAGTTCAGGAGCCTGAGGGGGACGAAAACCTTTTACATGAGCTCGTATGTGATATATATGCTGGCAAGAATGACCAAGTATCGAGGGATTACATACAAGGAGCCAATAGGCTGTGCACCTGATCAGTTCAAAATCCATGAGGCCTGCACACAGTTGCATCTAGCTAACCCTGCCAGTTACAAACGGGCTAATGATGCATTCACAATGCACATCACGAGGACCCTTCAGCGGAGAACGCAGCAAAGAGTATCCAAAGAGGCACAAGCATTGATCGAGGAATACGGATATTGGCTCATCCAATTTCCAAAATTCACTTACATTAGGCTGCAGGGGTTCACTTCGTATCCATACCGGCTACCGAGGTACCCCACCGATCACATTATAATGCTGGAAATATCTAGGCAGTTGATCGCCTATGATAAGATTCAAAAAAAGAAGAAGAAGGGTGGACTTGACTTTCCTATTGCCATGGGAAATTCCACTGAGGTGTGTCCCTCCTTGCAGGCAGCTCGAGAGGCAAAGGATGAGCTGCAATTCTATCATCTGTCGTATCACACAGGCAGATAGGATTTTGATCTGTACAGAAACATCCGAATGATGCAGAACATCGAGTACCGACACAAGGCCCACATTGAAGACTTTTGGGCAAATGCTGTTGATGAGGTTGAGATAAGGAAAAGGATGTTTTCCAGGCTTCCCCTCAAATTGATCAGGGAATGTGAGATCATTTCAGTTCCCGACCAGGTGGAAGAGGATGTCAACGTTATGCAACCTGAAATATTCCGAGCCAATTTTTTTCCTTTTTTCAATTTTCAGATTACAACAAATGCACCCGTTAAGGTTAGAAGATAAACCAAAACGTGTTGAAGCAACTCTAACCAGAATGTACACCAGGATCCCGATGTGGGCAAGGTGTGAGCATTGGTCAAAGGATCTAAAACAAATTGCTTATGCAGGAAGCAACTCTAACCAAGAATGGCACCGATGATGGCGAGCATATGGTCAAAGGATCTTCTACTCTAGTTGCTGGAAGGGAACTCGACACCAAGTATGTGCTACCCAATCCAGAGTGGAGTGAGGGGCGACCATATGGCGGAGTGATTACAAATGACAATGCTTGAAGAGAAATGCTGAAAGCTGAAACTACTCAACACCCAGAATGTGCTTGCTAACCCAGAAGGGGAAGTAGCTACCATAAGGCGGAGATAAATCGATTACAAAACAACTTCAATAAAAGAGAGCGTTACATATCAGAATTGAGCAATAATGAACATGACTGCCAGTACTACTGTCAGTTTACAAATTAAGGATCATTCGCCTGCCAGTATCTTAAGAATTGAATGATTAGCATTGCATCATAGAGAACTACCCTTATCTTGAATAGGAATGCCAAACAATAACACCTTCAAGGAACAATTCACTAATTCTGATTTCTGTTACAAATCTGCATTTAAAAGGAATAAACAGCAGTCTATGGAAATGCTCATATGCTCATATATCACTAATTACTTGCTCGAATGGCGTAATTTCTGATGCACACTACTCTTCTTATGAGGGCGCCCAAACTAACACCCAGAAACAGACTCAAAATGCAACTAATGATTAATGCACGAATCCCAAGGCATCTAAAAAGTACGGCCCCAGCTGAAAAGGGCGATTTCTCTATTAAAATTTCAGATCATCTCAAAAAAATCTATAAACTTGCATACATAGGCGCCTAGCCAAGGAGGATGGAATGAAACCCTACCCACAACCTATATTTTTGTATTGTTGGATTTATGAATAAAACAACGAATCTGCTGAAGCTAGAAATGCTAAAACCAGAAACCTATAATATGCCAAATCTGAAACTAAATAGACAAATGCACGATTTCCAATGAACTCACAAACAAGACTAAAATCATCACTAGTTGTTGTCTCACAAACAAGAAGCGATGCCCGAGCTAGGAGGCCTTCATTCCTCGAAGCAAATCCAGAGCCAATCTGGTAGCATAACAGTATAGTAGACCAAAGATGTCAAATGATGCACAAGGCCTTCCTTTTATAACTTCCTGTTGACTTCACGAAACCCTAAAATCCAACTCAAAGACAAACCCTAGCTCTTTCTCCAAGATGGCGTCCTTTTTCCTTTTAGCTCAATATTCATATTTTAATTAAAATCAACACCTTGATAAATGCGCCCATATTAAGCTTGCTTTGACTTAGGAAAAATCATTAAAGATTAAATATATCCCTCATGATGGCGCCACCCTTCAAGTCCACCTTTTAAAATAACATTAAGTTATTTGACTAGGCCAAGGTGATAAAATAACATTTAAAACATAATGTTAATTTTAAATGAAATGAGCTCATCTCTCCAAAATTGCATTCTGAAGCCCGAAACTGAATACGCCACTTGAGACAACTGAAGGGGAAAGTCAACCGCCTGAGACCAACCTATTTACTGCCAAAAATAGAATTTACTAAAAATAGTAAATTCCAGAAAATGCTCTGAATGCCGAAATGAAAATACCACTGCGAAGCTCTCTGAAAACCCAGAAAGAATCCGCAATTGAATCCACCAACTCCGAGCAAGGACATCCTCAAAAAAAGGAAACCCTAATTTTACCTTCCGACTAGCCTCCGGGTTTCCAGAAAAAGGCCAACGGTCATTGAGAAGATCAGGATTGAGAAGGGGACATTACACAACCCGACTATGGTTCAGTCAGGGATACTTTGGTTCCACCACCTGATTGGTCCGAGCCAGAAATCATGGACTTGGACACGCTCTCTATTCCGGTGTTGACTTTCACAAGGGCTTGGGTCGATAGACATGTATGCAGACTTAAGAGCAGATCGATCGCCCTTACTTATAGCCTGATGGGTGACCCAAGGCCGCTATCGGTGAGAAGGGGAAAACAGGTTGCTCAAACACCGGAAGCACAAGTAGAAGTACCAACCCAGCCAATACCGTTGAGGATGGAACAAGCATCACCTATGCACTCACAAACTCGGTTTTCGAGTTTGAGAGTGATTTCATTATTTGCTGATCAGAGGGCAGGATTGGGTGAAGAGCGGGAGCTTGAGGAGGTGGATCAGCCCAACATCCGAGAATCAGATAGTATAAGAGTCAGTGTATCCAGGGCTGGCCAACAAGAGGAAGAAGATGAAACAATGGCTGACACTCGTTTCCAACAGATGTTGGACATGACATTGGAGGAAGAGGAAAACATAGAACAGGGAACCCAGGGGTCCGGAGATACGCAGCTCGTGGAAGATGATGAGCCCGAGCAGAGCAGTACAAGAAGAGAAGAGGTACACGAGGTGGAGGCAACAAAAGAGCAGCCCCTTGTCATTTGCAATCCGCAGCAGACGGTGCCGGATTGGCTTTCAGACAGAATAAGAAGAGAACCCGAGGATGATACGGATCCAGCCATCGAGATGGAGGAGTTCCTTAGGAGGATCAGTGCACCACCAGAAAAGAAAAAGGCCAGGAAGTTTTCAAAGATCTCGACTGATGAGTCAGGATCTCGCATGCTTCAGGTGGCTGTTCCGAGGGAGGAGTATGATCGAGCCGAGGAGAGGCCCGAGAACTATGTGATCACCACCGTGGAGTTGGGTCGTCCTACGAGAGCCCAAATTGTCGAGGAGTTCGATAACTCCTATCAGGCGCTGAAAGATCAGTTGCTCCGCACGGAGGGGAAGTATAAGAAATTGAAAAAGGAGCACAAAACCTTGATAGGATATGTGCAGAGTCTAGCACGTCCAGGTGAATCGGCAAACCCAACAGTAGAACGCCCACCAGAGCTTCCGAGGGAATCAGTTGTTGGCTTAGAGGATTTAAAGAAGATGGAAACGGAAGCGGACAAGTGGGTTAGCCATGTTCGTACTGAGACAAGGAAATTCATGGAGGACCTCGCCAATGCTTATCGGCAGGCCTCAAGTATTTTGGCACGGATTAACATGGTGGATCAGGCCTGGGGCGATACCCGCATCTATCAGACGAAGATTGTACTTCGTTTGGGGGCTTTGATGCATATACCTCTGCAAACTTTGGTGGATGGAGGTGTGATTCAGGATGGTGACAGGTATGATTTCACCAGCTGGTACTCCTCGGTGGTCACAGGCCGTGGATTTCACGATGCAGCAAGGTCAGATTCAGCCAGAGTGAGGAAAGCAATGGGTAACATCTTGGAAGGAGTCCTTAATACATTAGAAGCCATATTTGCTAGAAAGTTGGCCCCAGAGGAAATAACTGCTGATGGCTTGAAAGATAAACTGGCTCCGTTCTTCTCAGCTGCGAGGTCGCTTGTCCTGGATGACTTTGAGAATGTTTCCACTTTCTCTAGTATTATTCAGCAAACCCAGGACGCCTTAGCGGCATGGAAGAAGTCTTACATCCGACACGGACAGACGGTAGCAGTCTTGGAGTTCCAGCTCAACCATATTCCACCGATTTCTACCCAGGAGGTCGAGGCAGTATTGGCCCGGTTGATCAAGTTTGTTATCCGAAAGAAAGCCAATGGGAACGCTCTCATGGATGAGGATCTTCTTGATGATGGTAGTGGGCATTAATTGCTCATTATGATTCCTGCAGGGGAGTGGAGAATATTCTGTGCATTCATTGCCCACTCCTCTCTGTAGCGGTTTTTAGGGCAAAAACCCTAATCAGGGCATAGATGGCTCGATCTGAGCCCTTCATTGTAATTCAATCTGAGCCGTCCGTTGAAATGGGCTAGCTATAAAAGGGGAATCCCCCCTCATTTGTACATTATTAGACATTAGATCAAGAATTGAATCAGAGCGAGAGTAGAAGGCACATAGCATTTAGCTTAGAAGTTAGCTTAGATTGAGGAGGGAAGAAAAATTTCCTTTGAAAGTTTTGTAAACGGTTGTTGTGAACACTTTTCATAATACAAAGAGTTTCATTGCTTGGTGATTTCTTCTTTGTTATGAGTAGCTAGCGAGGCCATTTCATGTTTCCAATTCAAGGTAGATAGAGTAAAATAGACGTTCATTTCATGCAAGTAGTTGTTAGCTGTGGAATGTGGTGTTTAATTTGAGCAAGTATTCTCTCGTCCATACCACTAGCGAACTTGCTGACGGCTGGTTCGCCTTGCGTGGTCAATTGGAGTAATAGCGCTTAACTTCGATTGTGGCTCATATGTCCATATGCATCGTTGTGATGGTATGAACATGTTGTGTCATGGTTTGAATATTTCTCTCATCCTTTGAAGATTGCACCAACTTTGTGGAAGTTGTCCGAAGGGAGGCAAAGCGGAGTTTGGTTTGAAGATTGTCCGAATTGATCTTCACATTCCACCCTTTAGAAGTAGATTGTAGACTTCCTATCCTTATTCCCTTTAAATTCAGCATTTTTCGGGTTAGTCCAGATACCAGAAAAATATTGTCAAATCTTTCATGTCCTAATTGCTTCACAAAATCGAACAACTACGTAAGTCCCCTTGGAATAATCCAGCAAAACACATCAACCAACTGAGTCTATTCGCAATAAAAGGAACCTTGGAGTTGAACGCATGAGCTTTCACACAATCTTAGCATGCGGAATACTTTGATCAAGAGAGAATAGAGTGACCGTTGGACAACTTTATTCTGTGTTGATGTTGTCATAAAAAACACGTCAACACTACCTATGGTAAAGACTTAGCCTATGCGTAGGATAAGATAGTCTCAAGTCAAACTAAACCTGACTTAGAGCATGTGATAGATGATCGTCAGTTTTATACTGCCGAAACACTTTGGCCAAAGTAGTGTAGTACACCTACGTTCACTTAGACTGTGAGACGATTACACTGTCAGTTCACTGTTGTCCAGATTACATACTAGATTGAGATTGTGGGATTACAAGGATTTAGTTATGTAGGACACAACACTATGCTCAGTTGGTTAAAACTGTAAATGTAATCAAATCTTATCAAATTTGGATCCTAAGAAATCTATGGAAATTCTAAGTCTGAAATTTTGTGTAAGAATTCTAAGTCAGATTTTATTTTCTGTATTTCGAATGTGCTGATTGCAGAACATTTATTAATTTCAATGTCTACAATCAAGGTTTGCAATCATGTTATGTATGGAAGGAAGAGACACATACCTCCAAGAAGATACGTGCCTCCAAGGAGAGACACGTCCTCTCATGGGACGTGTCCCTTGAGGGCGCGGGTCTCCTACAGCCAACCGATGCTAATCGGTGGCTAACATAACCATCTCCGCATTTTAATCTTCTTGCGATTTGCATAATGCAAACTTTGAACATTAATTATTATTACGAATTTTATTCATGCTCATAAATTCGGAATTCTTATTTTCCAGAAATATTTATATGATGAGTAATTTCGATCACATATAAATGATGATGATGTAATCAGCAATCATCATTTATATCTGACTGAAGCTACCTTTCATTAACAAAAACAGAATCGTACCCAACCAATCTCTTCATAGAAGGGAGGGTCGTCTACTTAACAGTAAACGTGC
Source organism: Sequoiadendron giganteum (assembly GCA_007115665.2). Lineage (NCBI taxonomy): Eukaryota > Viridiplantae > Streptophyta > Pinopsida > Cupressales > Cupressaceae > Sequoiadendron > Sequoiadendron giganteum. Next base: position 387,792,518 of record CM021107.1, read on the forward strand.
GGGGGACTGCATTATAAGTCTGTGGTTGGCGGAAAAGCACCTGAGTGATGTTTCTCCTCCACAGTAGACTTCTAAAGTACCAAGGTTTGAAAGGGAAGATCCTGGACCGTCTTATTCCTATTTACTCAAAAGCTTCCAAGCTATGTTTTATACTTGTATGTATTCTTACTCTGTTATTTACTTGGAAAGGAAAGTAATGATGTAAATGTGTACTCTATTATTTACTTGGAAAGGAAAGTAATGATGTATTGTGTCAATTGTTTCTTTAAAATGAAATGTTGCAATGAAAAGAAAAGAAAAGTTTATTTACTTTATCATTATGTATGTTTTTCCTTGTATATTATTTGTGAAAGTAGAAAAAATTTAATTACCCAAGATGGGGTTGTTACACATGGATTGGGCAAATGAGCTGATTGCAATTGAAAATTTGTCAACTGTCAGTATCTAGTTATTATTTATGCACTATGAAATATATTTTGTGCAATGCAATGTAATCAATGATATGATTATAAACAACAAAAATCTATATACTACAATTCATGGGCTAAACTCTCAATTTTATTTGTTTTCTATGTAAATGTGTTTAAATTACAAAAACAAGTTTTTGTCCCTTTTTCTACATTTTTTTATGTTTTTTTTTTGTATATCCAATTTTTTCCCTTTTTTTCCAAAAAAAATTACACTTTTGGTTTACCGATTTTTCCCCAAAAGACTTTTTCTGCTATGATTCATCTTTCTATGGTAATCCTAGAAAAGGATAATCATGAGTTTTGGAAAAATGGCATCCTAACACATCTCAAATGGCTTAAACTTTTTCCTTATCTGTATGGACTCATACCTAAAACAAACACACTAGAGAGTAGATTAACATGGAGTAATATCATTGATCATGTTGTAGGATTGATTTGTTCTAGTGCTGATCATGACACTATGCGTGTTGTATCAAACATTGATTGTCCCCGCACACTTTGGACAAGACTTTGTGAGATCCCTGAAAACCCTCATATCTATCCATTCCTAGAGGATCCTGCTGCAAATTATCTCATTCCCCTTGATAATGCAAATAACATACCCTTTGATGATGATACTTTACAGTAGCTTGATTATATCACAAGTCTTACATGTTTCGATAGTTCAAAGACTTGTCTCCTTGCTCCCACTCTTCATAATGAGACCCAATCTCTATCTTTTGTTGTTCCTGGTCAGATTAGTATCGCCACATCCATGGCCCCTATTGATTCAATGCAACAAGACATTCATCCTCTTCCAAACACATTTACTTGGGATTCATATCTATTAGACATATCATCCTGATTTGTGGAGTCTTATATTGCAGATTTGGAGGATTGATTTGAAGACATGTATCTCCTCTTTCATGGCAACCGCATCATCACTGTTAGGACACCATCATCATTGTCTTTGGAGCTTGTTCTACATTAATCTTCACAAAATTTTAGATTGACATCATCTCATTCCAACATGTAGACATTTGAGTAGTTTTCAAAGGCACATATTATTTGGATTTGGATTCTCTATTCATCTAACTTATGGGAATGGCTTCTCCAATCACTAGTGAATCTATTTCTTCCTAAGGGGAGAAATGTTGTTTGCAAGCAATGGATCATATTTTGTCTTCAGCATTTCATCATTGGCATGGGAGCTACTTCTTTGTGGGGAAATTCATATTCTCATCTTCACTCTCCTATTAGGGGGATATTTGTTGTACTTATGTGATTGAAGTAGTCATTGGGGGGTCATATTGAGTCCTTTCTTTCACTAGTACGCATTTATGTCATTTTTCTCTTTTGGAGAGCAATTTTTTTTCATGTGGTTTTCTCTTTTTCTCCATTTATAAGAGATTTATCTATTTGTACATGGGTACCTCATTAGGCCTTGTAGCCAAGACCCATCCATGCATCCATCATTGCATTCAACATTAGGTTTTTAGCTTCTCCCAAAGTTGTACTTAAGGGGGAGTGTTAGAGTAAAATAAGAAAATCACCTAATTAGTTCCCTTTTTATTTTATTACATTTAAACTAATCTTAAGAGTGTTTTTCAATTTTTAAGTCATGTGTTTTTTTTGTCTCATAGCATAAGATGAGGACACTTGTCATGATCTAATTTAATCCTCACCTAGAGTTCATCTAGGGTTTGTTTTTGCTTTCATTTTTTATAAGGATTCATTTTTCGTCATTATAATCATCCAAATCCAATCCAATTATTCATTCTTTGGATCAAATCGATTCTTAAGGTTGCATAGCACACTACTTGTTTTTTCTCTTTGTGATAGGCATTTTGGTTGCAGGTGATTTTTGGGAGTTGTGGGGTTCAACAATCAACTCCAACAATTTGGACTAAAAAAATAATCTAAGTTACCGAATCGGCAGGTTTGGGGGCCAATTCCGGGTACGAGTACGTACTGGAATCGGGTTCGCTCAAAAAAACTTGTGGAATCGAATAGGGCACGGGTTTTACTAGTTGGAAACGTTTTTTATTTTTCTAGCTGAATCTCGACGGTTTTTGGGTGCTAAAAAATCTAACCCGCTTTTATCTTAATTTCTACTTGTCTATTCGTTTGTCCTTCGTGTGAATAAACACGCAAGTTTCAGAAAAAATGGCAGACTGCAAGAGGTTGCACAGCAAGGTTTCCCAAAAACATTCGCGCGGATATCAGACTCTTTGCGACGTGATTTCTTTTTAATTTTTTTCATGCTTATTTTTAATTTTAATAGTTTAGTTTTATAGTTTAAGTTCTAGATTTAACTATTAAAATTTAATATTGTTTTTTTCATGGTAATATTGTTTATAAAATTAATATAATATAATACATATAGTTTTAAATTTATAATTTATTTTTAATTTTTATAGTTAATGTTTTAAGTTTTAGCTATTAAAATTTAATACAGTTTTAAAATTATAGTTTATTTTTACTTTTTATAGCTAATGTTTTAAGTTTTAACTATTAAAATTTAATATATTTTTTTTTAGGGTAATACTGTTTATAAATATTAAAAATAATAATATTATTATATTATACATACAATTTAAACAATTTAATTATATTTTTTTTCATACTTATTTAATATTAAACATTTTACATTTATAATTTTATTATATATAATTTATAAATTAATTTTTATATTTAATTGAACTTTAAAGTTTAAAGTTTAAAATCATAAAATATTAAAATAACAAATATAAATCAAGTTTTATTCTAAACTTAAATCTTGTTTTTATTTTTTATGTTGCAAATATGTATATATCTATGAATTTTATATGTTTTTTGTATGGACTACCCAAATGTACCCACCCTCGAAAACAAATTTGTGCCAGGCGTACGGTACCCGTACCCGATTCGATAATTTAGAAAATAATTTAATATTTTTTTAAAATTGCCCAAAAAATAATTTTAATATTATAAAAGGATAAATTATATTTTATTATTATGTTGATGAATGATAGCTTAGATCAGATATAAATGTTGATTGCCTAAGGCATCATCTTCATTTATATTAGATCAGATTGCTCTTCATACTTATATTTCTGAAATAAGTAAATTCGAATTTATAATGTATTATAAAATCGAAATATTAAATGATATTAATATAAATCGAAATATTAAATGATGTTACTATAAATCGAAATATTAGTGATGTTAATATAAATTAGAACTTACCTTTTAATCGCCATTTGAAGAAAGGATATGATTAAGGTTACTAACCGATTGGTAATCGGTTTCTCTTAGACCCGCGCGCTCATAAGAGACACGTCCCATGAGTGGATGTGCCTCCACTTGTGGAGACACGTCCTCTCATGAGACGTGTCTCTTAGAGGCGAGTCTTCTTCATCCTAAAGGGACTTCAATTAGTGATATGCAAACATCGAAATCAATTAATGTTCTACAATCAGCACATTCGCATTTAGAAGAAATCTGGAAATCACAATTAGAGAAGAAATCTAGAAATCACATTTTGACTTAGAACTTTCTTACACAGATTTCCAGACATTAGTTTAATCTTAGTGTTTTTAGGATCCCATTTGATCATATTTGATTACATTTATATGGTATCAGAGCCACGTTGTGTGAATCCAAATCAAATCTAAAATCAGATTGCTCAGAAATTCGTATTTTCTAAAAATCGAATTCACATCACATTCTTCATAATGTCAACTGTGATCAGATTTGAAGATTGTCTTGCAGGAACAAATAACTTTACATCATGGAAATTTAGAATCATGATGATCCTAAAAGAGAATAAACTAGACTCACTTGTGAGAGAAAATAAAAAGGAACCTGAGGCTGAACCTGAGAAAAATCAATGGATTGAAAACAATGAAAGAGCCATGAAAATCCTAGTAGATGCAGTTAGGGATCATATAGTGCCTATCTTAGCAAAACATGAAACTGCATATCATATGTTCAAATCCCTTGAGAGTACCTATGAGATCAACAACACCAGTAGGACTCTTGCATCAAAGAGGCAAATCAACAATGCTCAAATAAACAAAGGAGAGTCAATCAACGCATACTTCATGAGGATCATTGAACTAAGGGATCAATTATCCACAATTGGATATCAGATTGATAGCAAAGAGTTAACTCTAATTGCACTAGGAGGCCTTCCAAACTCATGGGAGTCATTTGTTCAAGGAATAAGTGCAAGATCCAAACTCCCTAAGTTTGATAGGCTAAGAACTGACTGCCTTCAAGAAGAAACAAGACTCTCCACAAAAGAAAATAAACAGAAGAACTTAGATGAAGACATTCATCTACTCAACACATCATCTAATAAAAGGAATAAGAAAAACTCCTACCAGAGAGGATCTTTTAAAAGAAAAAGAAATTCCAATGGAAAGGAATCTTTTAAAAAGAAAGACATCTCTCAAGTGCAATGCTTTAGATGTGATCAATATGGTCACTATGCAATGAAGTGCCCTGACAGATCTAAACAACAAGCATCTTTTGCCTAAGTAGGAAAGACAAATTCAGATCATGAATCTGAGAACCTTGTGTTCTAGGAAAGACAAATGGATATAGAGTTACCCTTATGGATGGGAAAATTCTAGCATGGCCTAAAAACTCAACTATTAAGAAAGCTCAAACTATAGATGTAAGACAAGGATACCTTTACAAACTATGCACCGAAGTCTAAAACCATCCCATGAAGGAACTTGTAAAGGTTGTGCCTTAGTAAAGAAAATAAAACCTTAAAGACGGATAATGGGAAAGAATACACCTCTAAAATTTTAAGGAATTTTGCATGAGTGCTGGAATTAAGAGGGAGTTCACAAGTTGATTGACCTAAACATTGAAACCATTCAAGAGGGCAAGAAGTTCTAGTGAGATAGAAACCTACTCCCCTTAGAGTACCTGAAGAGGATCCTGCTCCTGAGATTCAAAGGGAGCATCCTGAGGAAATGCCACATGAACTACCTTCTAATTCATATGAGAATACAAATGACAACGGCAGAAAGAGACCACTTTGGGCCAGGAAGATGATCAAAGAAGTCGAGGATCATACAGCACCCAAAGGAACGTTCAGGGAGAGTAAAATGACCCAAGCGGTTCTCTAGCTATGTTCCTTTAATGAACAAAATCATAAACTCAGAACCTGCCAAAGTTATAGAAGCCTTCAGACATCAAGCTTGAAAGGATGCAATGACAGAGGAATATCAGTCCATCCTAAAGAATGATGTATGGGATATAGTGCCTAGACCAAAAGAGAAATCTGTTGTCTCTTCTAAATGGCTCTTCAAAATCAAGCATGCTGCTGATAGCAGTATAGAAAAACATAAAGCACGTTTTGTGGCTAGAGGTTTTTTCTCAAAAGGAAGGCATTGATTATGAAGAAACATTTGCACCTGTTGCCCGTTACACATCAGTGAGAGCAGTATTAGCCATTGCAGCAGCTAAAAGTTGGAAGATCCATCAAATGGATGTGAAAACTACCTTCCTGAATGGAACCATTGAAGAGGAAGTCTATCTGGAACAGCCTGAAGGTTTTGTGATACATAAATCTAACTCACATGTGTGCAGGCTAAAGAAAGCTCTTTATGGACTTCAACAGGCTCCCAGGGTTTGGTATGAAAGAATTGACAGCTATCTCTTGGGATTAGGATTTTCCAAAATGATGTTGACTCCAATCTCTACTTCAAGGTAATCAAGGGTGATATGCTTATAATTATTTTATATGTTGATGACTTGCTGATAACAGGAGAAGATCACCTCATTGCTCAAGGGAAACAAGATCTAATTTCTGAATTTGACATGAAAGACTTGGGTATTCTACACTACTTCCTCGGTTTGGAAGTATGGCAGAAATCAAAAGGCATTATACTAAATCAAGGGAAGTATACTATTGACATTCTGAAAAGATTTGGAATGTTGGACTGTAGACCGATGTCTACACCTATGGAAACCAATCTTCACAAATTGAAAGAAGCAGCAGCAAAATCCAAATGTGCAGATCCAACCTTTTACAGACAGATGATTGGATCCTTGATGTATCTGGTTAACACCAGACCTGATATTTGCTATGCTGTAAATGTTCTCAGCCAGTTCATGTGTGAACCAAAGGAAATTCACTTAATGGCTGTGAAACATATTTTGAGATATCTTCAAGGCACTATTGGATATGGTCTTCTTTACAAAAATGATCAACTAGATCTACATGGGTACTCTGATTCAGATTGGGTTGGAAGTATAACCGATCGGAAAAGCACATCAGGATGTTGCTTCAGTTTAGGATCGGCTATGATCTCCTAGATTTGCAAAAAACAATCTTCAGTTGCACAGAGCTCAACGGAAGTTGAATACATTGTAGCCTCAATGGGAGCAAGAGAAGCTGTGTGGCTTCGTAAATTGCTTGTGGGGATCTTTGGTGAGCCCTTGAATCCTACAATTATTCATTGTGATAATCAGAGCTGCATAAAACTCTCTGTGAATCCTGTCTTTCATGACAGATCTAAGCACATTGAGATCCCCTATCATTACGTAAGAGATATGGTGGAAAGGAAAGTAATTCAGTTGGAGTATATCAGTACAAATGATCAAACTGCAGACATTCTCACCAAGCCTCTCTCCCGAATCAAGGTAGAGCACTTCAGGAAGAAACTCGGTATGGTTGAAATGTAATTTGTTATTTATGTTTGAAATACAAATTGTTTATAAATTGTACTAATATATAAAGATGTTTAATGTGTAAACTCTTTTGTCATGTGTGTGACTCCATGACTTTATGGGCCTACTCCCCTTGTGTACATTATCGAAAGGTGACGATCTTTCTGATAATGAACACTTGTATTTGACATTGTAATGTGACGACTCTACAATGATAAACTAACATGATAGATATCATGT